>QEPC01002403.1:5945225-5997894 GCA_003113815.1 Sphenodon punctatus | reverse complement strand
GGAGCCTTTTTGGAGGTTCCCCGGGCAAGGCGGGTGGCCACCGATGTTAGATCTTTTTCGGTGGCCGCCCCTGTGTTGCGGAATTCGTTCCTGGAGGAGGCTCGGCTGGCTCCCACTCTCCTGCTGTTTCGGCGTATATGTAAGACCTGGCTGTTCCGTCAGGCTTTTGGCGAGGGGTAGGGGTTGGGGTTTTCCCCACATATTGTATTTTTAAATTGTTTTAGAAGTTTATATTGTTTTAATAAATGTTGTTCGCTGCCCCGGGCTGCCCTGTGGGCAGGAGGGGCGGGATATAAATTTAAAATAAATAAATAAAATAAATGATTCTGATTTGGATCTGTTCACCCCTTGGGGGTGTTTGGCTCTGTTTCCTTGCCCCTTCTGCTTATTCCATATGGGTCTATATCGCTGCTGTCTTCCCCTGCTAGGGTAGAATGGTCTTCTGTTGTTCCCCGTTGGTTGTCGAGAACTGAAGGGATGAAAAGTCTTCCTTGCTATACTCACGCTCTGTAGGGTTTGCTTTTTTGTTTTATCCACCGCATCTGTCAGGACCTTGTCCAGGCACACACCAAATAGCTTTGAACCCTGGAAGGGGCCCCCTACCAGAGTATTTTTGGATGTGGGGTCTCCCTTCCACGAGCACAGCCATAGGTGACGCCGTGACGCTACATTGGAAACTACTGCTCTAGCTGACCAGTGCAACATATCTGTGGAGGAATCTGCGATGAATGTGTGATCCAGCTGAATTATGGTTGACAGGATTCTCGCCATCTACGTGGAAACTTTGGGGTCTCTGGTCCTACTGAGCCAGGTCATGAGCGCTCTGGAGAAATACAAAGTCAGAATAGCCATTTTCATGATTACTGTCATCTCCTCAAGATTGCGTGTCAGAGGCTGCACTTGATGCTCTTGTCTGTGGGGTCTCGAGGATAGCATTCACCTTCCATTGGAAACACGGAGTTTCTGGCGAGTGACGCAGCAGCATCCACCTTTGGGATAGCTAGGAGGGTTTCCTTATTTTTTGATAGGGAGTACAGAGACAATTGTGTCTTGTTCATCTTGAATAGCTTGTTGGGCTGTAGCCATTCACTCTTTATAATCTTCTCATACACCTTGTCAAGGACCATTCCCCTGTCCTTTGCTCTGGCTCGGGGGATATATTCCCTAGCTTCTTCTTCCTCCTCCTCTTCAGAGGAATCTGAGGAAGCGTGCTTTTCTTTCCTTTGTTGTAGGTGTAGGGCTCGGATGACCTGTTCAAAAATCTGGTCCCTATATTTAATAGGGAATTGTCTATCTGGGTCCCCAGATGCCTCTAAGTCTTGTTCTTCTATCTCTCCTTCTTCCATAGGAGAGGTCTCCCCTTCTTCCTCTGATCCTAGGTCTTCCCCGGTTTGGATCTTGTGTTCAATTTCCTCCTCATTTTCGCTCACTCTTGAGGAGGTCATTTCTCTCTCTATCCGTTCCTTCCTTTTCTCCTTGTATGGTCTCCCTTTGTCTGAGGAAACCGACATCACCTCCTCTGATTCCTCTCCAGATGAGGCTGGGGAATCTAGAGGCCCTGCCACCCTGCGCTGTTTCTTCTGCTTGGGAAGTTTACCTTTTCCTGACTCCTTGGAGCGGCCCTTATACCCCGTTTCCCCCTTCTGCCTTGGGGGTGATCTCTTGCGCTTTAGCTTTGCAAGGATCTCCTTCAGAACCTCCATAAGGGGGTCCTGTGTTTGGGGGGGCGGTTCGCTTACTGCGCTAGCCTGTTCCTGTGCTGCTGGTGTCGCCTGCTGCTGACTTTTCCGTGGCCATGCCTCTGGCCTTTCTAAGTTGCTGAGGGTGGGCCTTTGGATTATCAGCTCAGCTAGGTCGTGACCGATGCCAGGTTCCCCCTGAGAGAAATGGCCGCTCTTCTAGTGTGCCTGCCAACAACCGCTCCTCCCTGCAAGTTTTTGGCACCAGGGGAGTGTGTGTAGGCAGGGTTAACCGCACTTCTGCGCACGCTTGCCTTGTCTCCTTCCTGCTCTGCCAGCTCCTCCTTCCTGATTGGCTTTTGCGCCGGCGGGAGGTTTGGTGGGCGTGGCGAATGGCATCTCTGCGTGCGTTAGTCTCCTCTCCGCTGACTGTCCTCCGCCACTCGCGCCCTTGGTTGGGATTGCGGGGGGGGGGGCTCTCACCCGCGTCGCCAGGCTTTGGGCCGTGGTCGCGGGGGTATCCCCTATGCGTCTCGTCCCACGGGAGGTATCGAAGGAGGGGTGCAGGGAGGGCTCTGTCTGTTCCTCCTCATGGCCGAAAGTTCCCCCAGTAATGGATTCTCTCTCTCCAGAGAGTCCGGGAAGGGGGGGGGGCGAGCCCCCTCGCAGCCATGCCGCGGACTGGCTGCATACGAGTGCGCTTCAGCGCAGCGGGAGGGAGGATCTGGAAGGCTCAGTAGGCAGCCCCCTTTCTCGGGGTGCTATACCCGCTCTTCAGGGTCCCCCTGCCCGAAGGAGAGAGAAGACACCCGGGATCCGCACCTCGCCCCCTCCAGTGGGGTGGGGCTGGGGGTGAACAGGGAGAGGTGTTTCTCCTCCCCTGGCACCGTGAGCTCACTTTCCTTCCTTGTAGGCTGCCCATTCAACTTCCAATTCCTGGAGGCAGCTTGCCTGCATCCTACTTGTGTGAAGGCAGACAAACAACTGGAGATGGGATGGAGATCCCTGAAGCATGGACACAAAAATTAGTATGTGTGCCTCCTACTGATAGTGACAGGGATCTACCCTACTGTGCTGGTTGGCCATCCAGGAGGACTTCCAGGGAGAAGATATCTTTTACTGGACCAACTGCTGTTGGTGGAAATAAGCAAACTTTCTGGCCACAAAGGGCCCTTCCTCAGGTATGTAACATAGCCAAAAATATATAAACCGAGCAAGTACAGGACAGTATATAAAGAGGCAGTAAAGGGTGGGGTTAGAGAAGACAAGGTGATGGTCCAACAAAAAATAGAAAGTCAGGCTCAACAGTGACATAAATTTGCTGCGCAAATGCAAAAACCAGAACATTGATCTCTTCTTTTATTATTATCTACAACCCTCTGACCACCATGTACAATTCCAAGTACACACACTGAACAGCTCTGCAGAAGAACATCAGAAAAAAATGAGGACCCATCTATTACATCAACTATATTTCAGAAAGAACCAACTGGAACAAAAGATCACTACAAACTCCAACATCGTAAAACAGAAATTATATAGCCACAAGAGTGGCTCTATTAGTTAAGGTGAGTAGAAGTTCCAATGCAAGTGCCTCCATTCACTTCCATTGGATTTTTCATGCTGTTTACCATCCGGGGTTGGCGAGTTTTTGTTGTCAGGGATTTCTCTATTCAGGGAGCATGCAAGTTTCCCTGAATGTCAAAAGAAAGTCCAGGGACGGGTCCTCTAAGGTCTGGTGCTTAGGAGGAATCTATTGCTAGAAGGGGTTTTGAGCAAACAGACACCGAAAACCCTGTTTTGTGCTACGGGGCTGGGAGTTAACACGAACATTCTGAGCCATGAAGGCTCGGCGTGCGGCACCCAGGATTGCTGGTGGGGGGAGGGAGGCTGCTGTCGGTGGGTCAGGGACTTATGCCCCCCACCCCCATCCCCGGCCTGGAAAAGAAATTACTGCCGCTGCCCTGCCCCCAGCTACCTGTGTTTTTGTGTCTCTCTCCCCCCGACTCACCGCTGCTACCACTTGCCAGGCCACTGCCACTCAAACTTTCAAACACCATGCGGTGCTGTGCTGCACCCATGCACATTGTGGGGCCGCCCCAATATTTTCTATGGAGGCACAGACATCTACTGTAGTCCCTGTATGCCTCACCAGGGAACATGGCGTCAGCCCAACAATGAGAGCACATGCGTGCCACACAGCATTTGAAATTTGGAGTGGTGGCGGCCAGGCAGGTGACCGGACACCTAGGAAAGCTTCAGTGCCGGCGGCGCTGTTCTCCTACTCCTTGCAGTGGTGCTGGCCCATATGCAGTGGGGCCGCTGCCATGTTTTCTAGCGAGGCCTGCTGAGAACTGAAGTCCTGGTATGCCTCACTAGAAAACATGGCGGGATTGGCGGAGGCCCCAGTATGCGCCTGATGCGGCCCAGCGACACAGGGGATTTGAAAGTTGCGGTGGCAGTCAGGTGAGCAGAGCAGCAGTGTGGGGGCTTTCCAAGTTGTGGCGGTGACAGTGGCATTGTCATTTTCTGTGATTGTTGCAAGCATGTCCAGATACACTTGGGGCCATTTTGTGCTTCCCTGCCCTGCTGCCCCCACTCACTGGCCTGGCCACATGGCTAGCTAATGCTGTTTCAAATGGCCAGGCCTAGTCTGCTGAATTTTCTCTCCCTCCATCCCCTAATGATCTGCTGTTTTCTGGTTTTGGGGTGCTGCTAGGGGAACCTGAGTGGGGGGCTTGTCTGTGCAATGGATGGTTTCTCTGCTTGAGCTAGTGCTTTACAGTTGTTTGGAGACAGGTCCCTGGCCCAGTGGGCTTACAACTTGAAAGTTGACTAGGCTCTGCCTACCGTTGGATAGGCTCCTCCTACCGTTGGATAGGCTCCCCCCTGCGCCCCACCAGCCTTGGAACCCACCAGCCGCCACTGAACAATCTGGAGTAAATTTTACTGACTATGGACAGAAGGCTGGGTCTATAACAAGTGGGGTCAGATTTACTACCTTTTTGGACCTTCAATAGGAGCAGGGTACTTGACCACCTTAAACACTTTTAATATATTACTCTCAGGCTGAGGGAGATTAAAAAAAATGCCAACTAATGGTTCCTGTAAATATACTATCTAAAAAACATATAATGAAAGCCCTTTTGAAACAAAGTGTAATTCCCATTCATGCAGGAATTTGGAAATTTGTAAACACATAATTTGCAGACACTAAGTAATAAAAAGGCTTGTTTCAGCAACAAAACTAACCTGTGGAGATGATTTTGCTGTAGAATTTCCTAAACCAAGTTTCCCGTAGTCTCCATCTCCAAAAGCCCAAACCACTGTGCCATCTGTCGACACAGCTACAGTGTGGTTTAGTCCACAGGCCACCTAGTTGCACAAAGTACAGTTTTAATTAGGTTTGTGCCAGTCAACTGATCCCCCAAAGTCTCATTTCCCCCAGGATAAAGATGACCGCTTTCATGAGCAGTGAAGATGTTTTATTACTTTGCTAAATTTAAATTTTTTATTCCAAAATGTAATTAATACATTCATACCCTTAAAGAATTTATAGGCCAAGCTCCCTGGACCCAATCTGTAGAACTTTAAATAATATACCCTATAATATAGCTAGTGATGTGACAGGCTTTAGAAATGTTAACATATTAATTAAGAAGCAGGCTAGGACTAACACCACACTCAGTTCATTAATTTGCTTAGTCAACTTCATTTACACAGCACAATGTTTATCAGTGTTAAAAAATGAGATGTACCAAAAAGTTTATTTCAATTTTTAACCTGCCCATTCCCCGAAGTCTCAGGGCTGGTAACATCATCAAAAAAATATAAACATAAAATATTTATTTATTTATAAAACCATTTTCTACCCCAAGCCCAGGGCAGTTTACATCATAAAACATATGACACATAAAATCAGGAAACACATTAAAAGAGAAGGCAGAAAAAACCAACCCCACCCCCTGCATCCCATCTCCCTCGCCAGAAGCCAGGTGGAACAGCCAGTCTTACACATACGGTGGAAGGAAGAGAGGTCCGAGGCCAACTGGGCCCACTGGGAGGGAGTTCCGCAGCCTAGGTGTGACCTCTCCATAGTGGCCCCCCGGGCCACACGGGGGACCTCGAGAAGGGCACTCCCTGTGGACCACAGAGGTCGCTCAAAAGCAAGGGGAGTGAGATGATCCCACAGGTAAGTCGGGCCAAGACCGTTTAGGGCTTTTTAGGTCAAAACCAACACCTTTAATTGGGCCTGGCAGACTATAGGCAGCCAGTGTAGAGCTCAAAGCACTGGTGTAATGTGCTCACGGTGGCCTGACCCCATAAGGACACGGACCGATACGTTCTGCACTAGCTACTGTCTTCGAACCATCACCATGGGTAGCTCCAAGTAAAGCACGTTGCAATAGTCCAATCTCGAGGTAATGAATGCATGGATGAAAATAAAATCCCTTAAAAACTGTATGAAGGTATATAAATAAACAACACACCCATAAAATTTCACCCCAAATCTAACACTTCTGTTAAATGAGTCCAAATAGATTGGTCTTACAATGCCTATGGAAGGTGCTCAGGCTTTGGCCTAAAGGGGAAGGGAGTTCCAAAGATGAAGCAGCCACCAAGAATGCCGCTCTTCACACTCTTGATGTACGGATGCAATGCAATGATGGAACTTGTAAGAAAGCACCTCAGCTGACCAGGGAGGCCACAATGGGGCATGAGGAGGAGGTGTTTGTTTACATATGTAGGGTCCAGGTCATTTAGCGCTTTTATAGGTCAAGAATGTAGTAGGATAGTTTATTTGGGCTGCATTTCTGATTGCATTAGAAACTAAGTTGCAAAAACAAAACTAAAAATTATTTTTTAAAGTTGATGCTACTGCAAATACGAGTTGCCAATAACATTTACTGAATAGAAGAAATCATTGTCCAGTTTTTTCTAAGCAATATTAGATAAATCTTGCCTGTCCAATCTGATAACCCTCCAGCGCCGTCACTCTTTCAGGAAGTTTCTTGTTGGAAGTGTTTCCTAATCCCAATCGACCGTAGTCACCATTTCCAAATGTGAATAGTTTGCCATCTGCAGTCACCACAGCTGAGTGTTTAAAGCCACATGACATCTAGAAGCCAGAAGAAATTTGACTTTTAATTTCAAACAAAAACACAGCCATGCTATTCAAGAAAAATGAGAACATTTTATGAATGTAGATCTAGACATTCTATTTTCAAAGAATATTTAAAATATATGGCTAATAAATTTTGTAGTCCCTTGTATTTCAATAACACCACCAGAAGCAACTAAAAGACGTGAATACTGAATGAATACAGAACATCGTACGGTATTATAATCTAAGATAGATGGAGAAATTTGTTTTTCCAACCATCACTGCAAACAGCAAGTAAGCAAAATAGTTTTGAAAAATGCTTGTTTTAGAGCAGGGGTTGGAAACTTCAGGCCTGTTGGTCAAAGCTGGCCCATGGCAAGTTTTTTATGTGGCTCCTTCCCAGTTCCTGGATCTGACCCTGCATCCAGTTCCTATCCCCAAACACAGAAAAACTGAGCTCAGGGCTAGGGAGCAGAGATAAGAGCATGCATTCACACAAGGATAGGGAACAAATCCATGGCAGATACATGATCTGGATTCTCACTCTTTATGCAACTTCTATGCGGTCCTCAGAGCTTGTACTCGCATTGAAAGTGGCTCCTAGTAGGGAAAAGGTTCCCCAGCCCCTTATTAGAGAATGAAGAGGTGCAACACAGACACCAGCAATGAAATCTTCAACATTATTCTAATATACTGAAACTTCTATCACTTCTAGAATTAGAGTATCTCCATTTTCACCTTTCTTGTTCACAATCTTCCTGAAAATACTCAGTACCAACAGGAGAGAGCTGTCTAACATGGTAGTGGATATTGTGATGTTGATGAACTTATCTAGAAGTTTTACCAAAATTGCCAGCTTCAAAAGACTAAAGACCTCTCAGAGAGTTGAGCCAAATTCATATTGGCAAAGAAAAAGAGAAAAACTATACAATACTACCATGCCAGCTGAAACCATCTAGTCACCAACCAGCATTTTACAATAAAAGCCTTTAGTTATTGTTCCTAGAAGCAATTATCAAGTCCATATTTATGAGGTGAATAGATTGGTTTCTGAACCTGCACCACTTCTTCTCCTTGTAAGGCCTCTATTTGTCTAGGTCTGCGCTGTCGGTCACTGTTTCCATGGCCCAGCTTGCCATAATCTCCATCTCCCCAACTGAAGACTTCACCACTTTCTGTCAAAGCCATGGAATGTCCATCTGATCCACAAGAGGTGACTAACTGTGTTACAACAAAACCTTTAGTAAAGTGGGGGAAAAAAATATCAGAATAATGTAGAATAATGTAGAAATATAAGAATCCCAGTAAACTGAATGCTCAGAATTATGCATAATACTATCTAAGTCTACACAACAGAGTTAAACACACGTACACAGGTTTCCTTTTGAATGCTGCTTTGAGAAATCTGTCATTTCCTCTCTTAAATGGGGGGGTACAGTTCTAGTATGCAACTTTCAAATATTCCTAACTTTGTCATCCCAAACTAGTCACTTATTTTCAAGCCAAGGAAAAAGGTAGTAGCCATTATTGAAGACTATTCCCATGCCAAGTTTAAACTTTCAAAGAACAGGTAATTTGTGATGTAACCTTGTTTACAAAAATAAAAAGAGTTGTGACTCCAACCACTTACAGGTAGGCCAAGCATGGATACATTCAGCTGTACGGTTTATGAATGTGTGAAACAGAAGATGTAATAATAAAATATAACTGTTATAACAAATAGTCACCATTTTTTGGGCTACTCAATATAAATAGAATCATAGGCCTAAGATGAACTTCAAGGTTCAATTACACCTACTACAAAAAAAGCAGGACAAGTCCATATGGTGAGTGGCACTGTTTTTGTCAAGGTCTAATAATGGATGTATCAGTTTTGCAGGATTTGCAAATGTGCTCAACATCAGTGAATAGCAATAAGCGTACTTAATATCAGAGGGCATTTTTAGATGAGACAGAAATAAACTCACGTGCAGGGTGCATGTGGTGTGTGTTAGACATTCATCCCTGCTACCAGAAGTCAGCCGGGCACTATTGGAAACAGCGGGCGTGGGGAACTCGTGCATGCTTGGAGCTCTGGACTTGTAAAACCCCGATATCGAGGTTTTACAAGACCGAATCTCCAAGTACGCCCCCTGTTTACAATGGTGCCCGGCCGACTTCCACTAGTGGGGGTGAATGTCACACACACATACGCACCCTGCGCGCAAGTTTGTTTCTCACAGATTCAGAAGTCTTGTCTAAAAACGCCCAGAGGAAGCATCTGCACAAACAGGATTCATTTATTCATCCTATTTATTGTTAATTATAGGCATACTCCAGCTTTTATGTAGCTTATACAGTGAAATAAGGAGTCTGTTAAAATCAAATTTCTCCAGTCATGTAAAAAGTTTGATTTATCAGAAATACTAGTATTTAAACTGATCTGGAAATGGAGAAAACTGATGCTTAGATGAAGGCTGCTTACCCATGTTACACAATCTAACGTTAATTCCCATCTAACGAGATTCTGTAACATGGGTAGGCACCCTTCCTCATTCGGCATTCGGCAGGGAAAATTCCCATTATTCCCATCACGTATGACAGGGCTGAAAATCTAGCCCTGTCACATGAGTAGAAACTAACGTTAAATTTGAATGTGTGTTCTGCATTCAGATTTAATATTAATTAAATTAACGTGAAATTGGGGGGGGAGAGGAGGAAAAGGGTGGCAAGGGGGAGGAAAAACTCCACCCACCCAGCCCAACGAGAAGAGGTTGGGGGGGGGGGGGGCAAGACTCGCCTGGGTAGTCCAGAAACAGGGGAATCCCGGTGCAATTCCTGCTTCCAGTCAGGTTGGGTGAGTTGAGGATCTGGAGATCCACGTGGACCCGCTCTGGCAGCACAGCCTGAGCCCGGCACATCAGGGTCTTCCTCTGCTGTCATTAGGCCACGTCTGCAGAGGAAGGCCTCAACGTGCCAGGCTTGGGCTGCACTGCTGGAGCTGTTCCGCTGCCGGCCAGGTTAGTTGCTGGGCTGCGGGGGGAGGGGGAGAGAAGAGGCAACCCCCCCATCCCATTCAACCCAGGGGTGGGAGAGGAGCAGGAAGCCTGCAAAATCAGGCCCCAGAGGGAGAATTGGGGCCCTGGGAGACCGAATGTGGTTACAGATCTGTTGTATCCGTCCACTGCAAACTAAACATGATAGATCAACGTGGTCATGCAGCCTATGTTCATCTCATGTAATTGCTGTTTTCTCATGAGATTCAACTGCAAGAGAAAACAGAGAACGTGGGCAAGCAACCTTCGTAAACATTAGGATTCTCTGGGTGTTTTTAGATATCGAGGTTTTACAAATCCAGTTTTAAAAATAATGCGGCTAGTGACTTCCAGTGCATGTAAACGCTCCCTGCAAAACTTTGTCAATCCACTAGATTCCCCAGCTCCGTCTCCAGTCCCCTTTTCTCCCCTTAGAAACAGAGTTAGAGCAGACAGCAGCACAGAGCTCTGTGTGTGTGTGTCACTCTCTCATTTCTGAGTCTGGGAGCCTTAGGTGGGCTGGAGACAGGGAAACCTAGTACTTATTCCCCTTACAGCCTGCTTGGGACTTCAAGAGTCAGAACTGAGAGGATTTCTCACTCACTCACTGACACATGGCTTTGCCTGGCTGTCAGTGAGGGTGAAAATAAACAATAGCCCTCATTAGCACCCACCAGGTGGGTGTTCACCTTCCATCTATTAGGTGTTTGCCAGATGTCTGCCTGCACACCCCACTCATGGGGTCGTCCAAAGACATGATAGGCCCACCATGCGGGCCAGCGTGTGCTAGTGAGCACCCATGCATCTGCCTCCCGTCTATTAGGTTCGCCCGTAGTCTTGCCCTCATCCAGATCTTCTAGCACCATAGAGTGCAATCAGCTGTGAAGTGGCTGCAAGAGGGGAAAGGAGAGAGCCGAGATGCAGGAAGGACCTTTTCCACTAGCCCCTGCTCTCTCCTCTCTTGCAGCCGCTTCACAGCTGATTTCTGCTCGGGCAGCTGTGAGAGAGCGATCAGCTGTGAAGCGGCTGCAAGAAAAAGTATATAGCAGGGATGTAGGAAGAACCTTCTCCCCTTGCAGCTGCCTAAGTACACGAGCACCGCTGCAAGAGGAGAGTGTGATGGAAAGGAGGGTCATGGCCAGGGAAACAAAAATTGGTCACCTACCTCGGTGAATTTGTTTCTCTTCTGTAGTCCTGTCAGTGACCCGTTGGGTAGCTCCACGAATGACCGTCAGGAGGCAGAAGAAGAAAGAAGCGTTCTGCGCATGCATGGAGCTGCCCCGGTCATTTTCACCAGTCCATATCTAAGCTGAGGAACGTCTCCACTTCTGGAAGTACTTAACACAACATTAGAGCATTCCCCCCATGAGGACACTGAGCCCCAACTGGGAGGTGAACTAGAGGAGATTGCATCAGCGAACTTCTTTCTTAATAGAAACAACTAAACTACTACTCTCCCTCTCTTCTTTTTTTTTGCGATAAAAAACCCCCAGGATAACTTCCTACCTAACTCTTTGCTGTTTGACAGGGAGGGCCGGATCACTGACAGGACTACAGAAGAGAAACAAATTCACCGAGGTAGGTGACCAATTTTTGTTTCTCCCTCTGTCTCCTGTCAGTGATCCATTGGGATGTATCCAAGCCCAAATACCTTAAGGGTGGGAGCAAACAGCCCTGGGAGCCTCCAGCACTGCCTAAAGAACCCTCCTGCCAAACGCCGCCTCAGCGGATCTGAACAGGTCCAACTTGTAATGTTTCACAAAGGTATGCAGAGACGACCAAGTAGCCGCCCTGCATACCTCCTCGTATGAAGCCCTAGCCTTGAAGGTGTAGGAGGTTGCTGCCCCCTGCACTGAGTGAGCCCAGATCTGTAAGGGCGGGACTTTGTGTTTGGCTCTGTAAGCCTCTACGATGCAATGCCTGACCCACTTAGAAATTAGAGTCTTAGACGCCTTTTTACCGCCATAGCCAAGCCTGATATTAATAAATAAGGCTGAGGAAGAACGGATTCCCCTGGTTCTTCTCAAGTACATTTTTAAGGCCCGCCGGACATCTAAGGTGTGCCACACCTTTTCTTTAGGGTGAGCCGGGTTCGAGCAAAAGGATGGCAGAATTACATCCTGAGACCTATGGAAGGTAGAATTAATTTTAGGGATAAAGTCCTCATCCATACGAAGCGTAACTGATTGCTCCTGGAAACAGCAATAATTCTCCTCCATGGACAGGGCTCCTAACTCTGAAACCCTTCAAGCGGATGTAACCGCTACCAAAAACACTACTTTTAGAGTCAGCATGTATAAAGATACATGTTTGAGAGGCTCGAAAGGAGGCCCTGTTAGGGCATCTAACACCAAGCTAAGGCTCCAAGAAGGACACCTATGTACCATGGGAAGGCTGATGTTTCTAGCTGCTTTAATGAACTGCCTGATGTGTTTGTGTGGTAAGAATCTCTTGTTTGAAAGAGACTGCAGGACTGAGGAGATGGCTGCTGCCTGGCGAGCTAAGGTGTTAGGCCGCAACCCCTTATCTAGCCCCTCCTGTAGGAATTGAAGGATGGAAGGCACCTGAGCTAAGCAAGGGTCTAAGTCCCTATCTGCAGCCCAAAGGGCAAATACCCTCCAGGTGGCCCCATACGACTTTCTAGTTGCTGGCCTCCTAGCTTGCTGCAGCGTGGTAAGGACAGACTCAGAGTAACCTGCCTTTCTTAGCGCTGTGCACTCAAGTGCCATGCTGTTAGCCTTAGGAGTGCGATGGAGTCGCACAGGAGGAGTCCCTGCCTTAGTAAATCTGGGCAAAGTGGCAGGGTCAGAGGAGGGTCCTGGCTCAACTCTACTAAGTCTGAGAACCACGGTCTCCTCGGCCACCAAGGCGCGATTACAATCACGTGTGCTCTCTGCTGGACGATCTTCTATATTGTCCGGGTCAAAAGAGGCGTTGGTGGAAAGGCGTATAGCAAGCCTCGAGGCCACTTGTGATTGAGGGCGTCCACGGCCTCCGCATGGGTGTCCCTTGACTTTGCCATGTAACAAGGAGTCTGTCAATTCTGCTTCGTGGCAAAAAGGTCAATGACCGGATATTCGAACCTCGTAGTCAGGTCCCTGAACACCTCCAGGTGAAGGCTCCACTTGTGAGGATCTACTGACTGTCGACTTAGCCAGTCCGCCTCAACGTTCTGAGCTCCCTTTATGTGAAGAGCCTTCAATGATATCAGATTCTTTTCCGCCCATGTGAGGAGCCTCATCGATTCCTGCTGCAAACGACTGGACCTGGAGCCTCCCTGGTGATTGACATATGCCTTCGCGGTTGTATTGTCTGTGTACACCAGAACATGATACCTGCCGATGCTGCTTGCCAGTTGCTGTAGGGCAAGACGGATTGCGGTCAACTCCAGGACGTTGATGCTGAGACTTGTCTCCTGCTGGGTCCAGCGTCCCTGTACAGATCTGGTGCCCATGTGGGCTCCCCATCCCTTCAGGCTCGCGTCCATTGTTAGGACCACTCTTTCTGGCTCCTCTAGTGGAACGCCCGTTAGAAAAATGGCTGGGTCTAACCACCAAGACATTGAGCCTGGTAAGAATCTTGGGATTCTGACCCATGGATTGAGACCGCTGGTGAGTTCTCGCTGAAAAGGTCTCAGCAGCCGTTGCAAGGGGCGAAGGTGGAATCTTGCCCACTGTACTTGTTTTGTGCAGGACACCATCAGACCTAGCAATTGGGCCAGGCTCTTCAGCCTCGCCTTTTTCTGGCATCCTAGGAGACGAACCCTCTGTCTGATCTTTTCCTGTCTGTCGAGAGGAATAAGGCGGCTCCTGAGATTATATCTATCCACACCCCGAGATGTTCGATCCTGTGGGTCGGCTCCAGGTGACTCTTTTCTCGATTCACCAAGAACCCGTGCTCCCTCAAGTATTGGATGGTTCTGTCGAGGTGCCTCTAGAGCTTGGAGCAACTTTGAGACCGTATCAGAAGATCGTTGAGGTATGGATACAAGTGAATGCCCTCCTTGCGGAGGTTCGCCACCAAGGGTACAAGAATCTTGGTAAAGGTTCTCGGGGTCGAGGACAGCCCAAACGGAAGAGCCCTGAATTGATAGTGGGTCTGCTGGTAGGCGAAGCGGAGCCACTGCCGATGAGGTTCCCAAATCCGGATGTGGAGGTAAGCGTCCCTGAGGTCCAGGGACGCTAGCCAATCTCCTTCCCTGATGGTGCGACATATTGATGTTACTGTCTCCATCTTGAATTTCTGCGCACGGACAACTCTGTTCAGACGTTTGAGGTCCAGTATCGCTCGCCAGGCGCCGGACTTCTTGGCTACCAGGAAGAGCAGGGAATATAGTCCCCGGCTGTGTTGGTCTGGGGGGACTGGTTCTATTGCTCCAATGGTCTCGAGACGTATCAACTCATGGAGCATGGCAGAGTGCTTCTCTATCCGGCCGGACTTTGGAGACAAAATGAAAGCGTGAGATGGGGTTTTTTTGAACTCTATTTTGTATCCTGTGGATATGCATTGCAGGGCCCATGCATCCGAGACCGACTGAGCCCACACGCCTGAAAAATTTTGCAGTCTGCCTCCCACTGCTAAGTCCTCCTGGTAGTCATGCCTCTTGTTTGCGGGTGCTCTGAGTAAAACCCCTGGATTTTTGCTTATCCTGTCTGAAGTTGTGGTCTCTTCCTCCTCTGCGAGAGAAGAAACGCCCTGGCTGGTCCTGCCTGTACTGACCCTGGAATTTTCTGGAGGAGCTGTATCCGGAGCCATATCCTGCTCTAGGTCTGAAGCTGGGGCCACGAAAAAGATTTCTCTTAGCTCCTACCTCTTGTAAATTTTTCTATTTGGACTTGTCATTGGCATCAGTCAAAACTTTATCCAAGCAAACCCCGAACAATTTGAAACCTCTGTAAGGGGCGGCGGTGAGGAGGCTTTTTGCTGTGTTGTCCCCCTCCCATGATCTTAACCAAAGTTTGCGTCTGGCTGAGATGGAACTAGCTACGGATCTGGCAGCCCACGTCATTGAATCCATCGTGGCATCAGCCAGGAAGGCGGCCGCCAAGTTGATTCGGGAAGATAATACCTGGGCCCTTCTGTCCGAAATGCCCGGGTCCTGAGTCTCTTGTAACCAAGCCATTAGGGCCCTGGCTACGCAGGAGGAAATTACGCTAATCCTGACAGCAGTAGCGGATGAATCTAGACTCCTAAGCAGAGCAGCCTCCACGGCCCTATTGGTAGAGTCTTTGGGGTAACAGTCCCCCTCCGTTGGGAAGACTGTTTGTTTAGCAAGGGAGACCGCTGCCACGTCAACCTTGGGGTTCTTTAGCAACGGCTCCTTACGTCTGGAGAGGGAGTACAGTGAAGCCTGAGCTCTGTTCATCCTCTGACCCTTTTCGGGGTGCTTCCACTCCTGAAGGATTAGCCTCTCAAAAGCTTTATCTAAGAGGAAACCTGGATCTTTCCCATGAACTGAGGGAATGTACTCATGTTCTTCCTCCTCCTGAGAGTCAGAGGAAATGTCCTTTGGGGTTTTTTCCTCTAATTTAAGAGTCTTGACCACATGAACTCCCCCTTGAGGAGGAAGGGGAACTGCTTGTTCTTGTCTTGGACTTCCTGAGAGGGACCCTGGGGGTCCAGGTCCTCTACATCCTCCCACTCCTGCTCTGAGTCCGATGCCAACTCTGAGGTGGCTTGGGCTCGTGCCTTTTTGGGTTGCAGCTCACCGGCACTCTCCTCCTCAGAGGACCGGGGAGAACCCAGGAGCCTATGGGCAGAGGCCTGCAGAGGGCGCTTGTGCACCTTGCCTGTTCTTTTGCGTGGGGCTTTTCCCGCTTTTCCCTTCGGGGAGAGGGTGAGCCCTGAGCCCCCTGGGGTAGCTGTGACCCTTCTCGCACCAGAGCCCTGGTGTGAGCTGTCTCGGGGGGAGGGACTCCTGGCCTCAGGTCCCAGAGAAGAGGCTGCGGGGGGTGGATTACCCGGGGCCCCCCTGTACCTCAGCAAGGCGCTCCAGCGCCAAAAGGATTCTATCCAGTCTTGCCGCCATGCCGGTTGCCTCCGCTCTGTCACCCTCCTGGGAGGGGGCAGCAAGCTGGTTCTTTCCTGCCCCAGCTTCTTCCATCTTTGCAGCGGGTCCCCGTCTGGTGAAGGGGGGGCTTGAGGCTTCTCACTGCGGCGCGGCCGGGCCTGACCCCCGCAAGCGGAGTCAGGGGCCCTAGTGGGGGGAGACTTACTGGAAGTGACTCCGCAGCTCCTAAGCTGCTGGGGTAGGCGGAGCCTCTTCTCCCCGGAGTTGGACTGCTCCCCGGTTCCCGGGCGCTTTGCGCGGCAACCTGGCAGGCTCTCCAAGGCGAGTCCCTCTGAGTTCGGGAGGGATACTCGCTGCCCCATATGCCCCGCTCTCTTCTTGAAACAATTCCTTTCTCCTGAAGACCTAACTAATGATTTTTTTTTGTCTTTTCAGGAGCGCTGACGAATTACCTTCGACGGCCGAAGGCAGAAGAAAAGACTGGTGAAAACGGCCGGGGCAGCTCCACGCGTGCGCAGAACGCTTCTTTCTTCTTCTGCCTCCTGACGGTCATCCGTGGAGCTACCCAACAGATCACTGACAGGAGACAGAGGGAGAAGAAGTCTTCTTTGACTGTGACACCCCCCCCCCCCGGCCCTTTCTGTCAGAGCCAGGGCTGGAGAAAGGGAAAGTGCCGAGTGGAACCACCTATGGCGACTGCCACCAGCACATTTATTAACTCTACATGCTAAAATATGTATGTGAGGGTTGCACGAACTGAATATGGACTCCAGCGGGCTATTTGACTCGTTTATGAACACCCTGAGCGTCTGCATGTCTGGAGAACTGGAGACAGAGAGAACTGATGTTCCCCAACATTCATCTCCAGCCTGTCCCGACAGGGTATATACTGCAGTATATAAACTACATGCTACCAAGAAAAATCATTAATACACTAAAAAAGTCCTGATACGTTTAGCTGGATGGGTATACTCTATACACCTTAACAATTTGAATTAGCAGGGTTCAGAATTCTACCTATGCAGGCCAAGCACCAATACATTCCAAAAGACCTCAGGCTGGGGGAAAAATTAATTTGTCTTATTCAGAAATACAAGTTATGAAAGTTCTACTTAAATGGATTCCACTGTAAATATGTTTTAACAGATTAATCAGGAATTTTTCTATTAGCCAAACAATTTGTTAGTATAGAATAAAATGATTTTATTCAAGAAATTTTTGCAGCGTTAGTATGGACAAGGGTATACTTCAGATTTTTAAATGTACTCTTCTACTACCATATTAGGTTGGGTCCCATTTGGGGTAATTGACTCAGTCCAGATTTTGCCCTCTTATGGGTATTTGCATAGACTAATTGTCTATTTTAGTTGCCCTTTCTTTGCTTTTAGGGTACTGGAACATGCTCATTTATTGGCCACTTGGGGTGTTTATGTGGGGGAGGTGTTTAAAGACCTGGAGAGCCGCCCCCCTGCCACTTGGTCAAAGAGAGCACAGGGGGGAGTTCGGCATTTGGATATTAGTAGCTCTGAAGGTCAGGCTGCCGAGGCAGCAGGGGGGAAGGAGGCGCGGCTGTTCAAAGGAAGGTTGGGATCCATCAATACTAGGTTATGCCATCTTGCCAAAGCTGGGCCTCTGGAGGGGTCCACTGAGGGATCGCAGTTGCCAATCCCCTCAGAGAAAGCATTATATCCCCTGTTTAACGTATGGCTTGGGT
Organism: Sphenodon punctatus; assembly: GCA_003113815.1. Classification (NCBI taxonomy): domain Eukaryota; kingdom Metazoa; phylum Chordata; class Lepidosauria; order Sphenodontia; family Sphenodontidae; genus Sphenodon; species Sphenodon punctatus. Next base: position 5,980,373 of record QEPC01002403.1, on the reverse strand, counting down.
GTGAGGTCTCCTGGAGTTACCATTGGAAGGGCAGAAGCAGTTATTTTTATTTTCCCCTGGTCAGCGGTCTCAGCCATGGTTAATTCCCGAGGCGGGTATAGTTTCCACTACAGGCCCTCTGGAGCTGAGTCAGCAGCTAAGGGGACCTTGCCCACGGGTAGGTCGTGGGGATATGCAGGGGTTGGACCTGCTTGACGGTGGTCATGACAGGAATTCCCAGGAAGACTCGTGACAATCTCCCCCTGTATTCACGTACCTCCTGAAAATTTGCTCATGGAATGTAGCGGGTTGGGCAAGGCAGGCAGCTGACGAGTATTTTCTTGATCACCTCAAACAACATCATGTTATCCTGATTCAGGAAACTTGGGTTAAGGAGCCTCTGCAGTTGGAGGGGTACAGAGTTTACCAGCTATCGGCAACAAACTATTGTGCTAAGGGAAGGGCTTGTGGAGGGCTGGGTTGTTTCATTGCTCAGGAGGTGGAATTTAAGGACTTTTCGGTGATTCTCTCCCCTCAGTTGGCCCTAGGTTTTGTTGCTAAACTAGAGGACCTTATTATAAATCTGTTTCACAGTTTATATACCCCCGAGGAATGCTAGATATTATAGGGATGACTTATGGGACAGACGGGAGGAGTTTATGAGCTCACTTAGTGCTGATTATCCAGGGGGTTTATTTGTCATCACAGGGGACTTCAATGCCAGATTGGGCGTGGATGATAACGCGCTGTTACCATACTGTGATCTGACTCAGGTTATTTCTCCAGAGGTACTGGATTCTAGAAGATCCAATGATGGGCATATTAATGCCCACGGATTTAAGTTGGCTAACTTCATTACAGGCTTTAACTTGTCTATTCTTAATGGGTCGGGTTTTAGTGATCCACAGGGGGAGTTTACCTTTGTGGGGTCGGGGGGGGCGTCTAGTGTAATAGATTACATTTTGGTCTCCTCAGCAATTCTCCCCCTGGTTACAGATTTTGCTGTTGGGACCGAACTGCTGGGGGATCATTTCCCTTTAAACCTGGAACTTGCCTGGTTTGGCCCAGTTCAAGGGGCTGGTAGACAGCTGGAGGTAGAAGTCCAGCAATTGGAAAGATTGAGGGCGCCGAAATGGGACAATGCTTTAGTTGAGTCACTTGTGGACTTAACAGTACAACCGCCCATTTGTCACCTGGGAAACCAGCTGTTGTACTCCTCTAATGACAAGGAGATGGTGGCGTCTTTCGAACTACTTATTTCAGCCTTGAGCCAGCATATACAGGCCCTAGATAGTGGCCCGGTGGCCTTGGGTACCAAGAGGAATAAGACCTGGTTTGACAAGGATTGCCAGCTGGCCAGAGCTAAGCTTAAATCCCTCTATGCTGTATGTAGAAGGGAGGGACGGAGCAGGCTCCCCTCAGAGTATTTTGATTCTCGAACCCAGTATAAACATTTGGTTAAACAGAAGATAGATAGATATTTTGAGGATAGGTGGACTGGTCTTTTATGGGCAGCAGAACAAAAGGACTCGCGTCAGTTTTGGAAAGTTATGAATGGGGCAATTAATAGTGGGGTTAGACAGGTGCTGTTTCCCATCCCTGTGCACACATGGACTGAATATTTCCAGGCAATTTTTGGCAGTCAAAATAAGTACCAACTCAGTGAACCCCCACGTATAAATTTGGAGGATTTACCCTTTTGGCAGCCTGTATCTGGTGCTGAGGTGGAGTTATTGGTAGACTCCTTTAAAAATCATAAGGCCCCGGGCCCGGATTTAATTCATATCAAGTTCATCAAAAGTGTTTAGGGACTGGTGGATCTCCTTGCTTGCAGCCCTGTTCTCGGCTATTAATAACACTGGTGTAATTCCTGAGCAGTGGGGGAAAGCAGTGGTGATCCCCATTTTCAAGAAGGGGCTGAGATCGGATCCAGCCAATTATCGGCCTATCAGCTTGCTGTCTGTGATCGGGAAAATCTACGCCAAGTATCTGCAGAACTGGCTCTTGGAATGGATGACCAACTCCAAAATCCTAGCCATTGAGCAGGCCGGGTTTCAGAGGGGCCGCTCTATGATTGAGCAGTGCCACATACTGTACCATCTAATGGCCAAATACAAATCTAGGAATGGGGCATTTTATGTGGCCTTCCTTGACCTAAAGACAGCGTTTGACACCGTGGACAGGGATTTACTGTGGAATAAACTCCAGAGCTCCTCGGTGGATGGGAGGCTCGCTAGCCTAATCTCCTCCCTGCATTTCCATTCTTCCTTGGTGGTTAGGGTTGACACTGTGGACCATGTTACTGCCCCAATAGCCACAGGGGTCAGTGTCAGGCAAGGATGTGTACTGGCGCTGCTTCTTTTTAATTTTTTCATCAATGATGTGTTCAGTCAGATGGCGGATGCGAGATTCTTTCCACTTAGACTGGGCACTAGACCGGTAGGCTGCCTGGGGTATGCGGATGTGGCCTTGTTGTCACACGCCCGTATTGGGATAGTTCAGCAATTGTATGCCTTTGCCGCTTTCTGCTCTGTTAATAAGCTACCCCTGAATTATCAAAAATCTAAAGTCATGGTTTTCTCAGCCAGGAAGAAAATTTACTCCTGGAACATAAAGGGGCACCGGATTCAACAGGTATCTACATTCCGCTATCTTGGTCTTCTTTTTCATAGGACCAGTTCTTGGAAGGGTCATGTAGATAGGGCTATTCAGGCCCGTGAGACTTCCCAGGTCATTCTAAGGCTCTTTATGAACCGGGGAAGAGCATCCATTTGTTTGCCAGTCCAGGTATTCAATGTGAAGGTCAGGCCTCAGCTCCTATATGGCGCTGAGCTTTGGGCCCCCTTCTTTGCTTACTAAACGGCCGGGGTGCAAGCAAGGTTCTTGATAGGTATTCTGGGAAACCCCAAGAGTACCCCATATGTAGTAGTCAGAGTCGAATTGGGCCATATTAGCTGGCAGCAGGTTGCAATGGACTTAGCATTGAAATTTTGGTCTAAATTGTTTTCTGGGTGCTGCTCAGATTTATTGAGGGAAGTGAATTGTGACTCCTTTAATGATCCCTGGATGAAATGAGTAGAGGCTTTCCTTTTGAAATCAGGTATTCCCAGGGAATATTTATTCCATAAATCAATGGGTATTGTCAGGAAGGTAATTCTGGCGAGGACAAGTGACATTGGAAGGCAGGTTGAGATGGGGTATATTAACTCCTCAGCCCATTTGTGAGCATCTCTCGACTGGGTGCTGAACTTGGGACAAATGGCACATTATTTAGCTTGCCTCATCTTGCAGAAAGCTAAAGGTTTAATGTTCCGGGCACGAGTGAATTTGTTCCCCTCTAGAGAACTGGAGGGTCGGTTCCGGGGCATTCCCTTCCTTGAAAGATTGTGTCCCTTTGACCAGGCAACAGTTGAGACTGTGGAGCACATTGTTCTCTACTGCCATCTGTATGATGACCCTAGAGTCCGGATTATTGCCCCCACACCAACAGATTTCCCAGTAGATCAGCCAGTACTCTCTTGGGGCTACTTATTAATAGTTCTGATCCCCAAGTCAACCGAGATGTTGCTTCCTTCCTATTGCAGGTGGTGTATATTACGTCAAAATTTCTGGAATTTAAATCTATTAATGACAACTCATGGACTATCTTGATGGATTGGGTAAGCTTAATGTGGGTCTGGTGGTGCTGGGATCAGCACTTTTGTACCTTTGTGCCCTGAAGACGTGCATCCTTAGGCATTTTAATGATAATATTCATGTATGTATATTGAGTTGCTATTTGTTTTTATGTTTGCCTATCTAAATGCAATGGTCTCTGGCCACGCTTGATAATAAACTGAAACTTCTACTTTAATACAGACCAATTCAATTGAATTGAAATAGCTTTACCTTGCAGAGCTGAAATAACAGTTAGCACGTGAAGGTCATCAGAGTTTCCTTGCCCCAGTCGTCCATAACTCCCTTCTCCACAGGCCAAAACTGTCCCATTAGACTGGATGACAAATGTACAGTTCTGACCACAAATAACCTGGTAGAAAAGACACATTTATTATCCTTTCCTCGCAAAAAAACCCAGTTATAATAGTCGAAAGGTGTTAAATATATATAAAAATGTTTTATTCCTAATCTGCGCTAGTTATCAACTATTTTAATCAAAGACTATGCAAGAGCCACCAATATATTTCAGTCCTAACTCACTCATTGCTTGTTTAAAACAAAAATCTTTCTAACAAACTTAGCTGCAGAATCACTCAGCAATAAAAATGGTTCCATCCAGTGTTTTAGGAGAGCTGGGCCTCTGGGTTTCTAAAAGCAGTTTTCAATTTACTATCTATGTTCTTCATAATGTAAAGCTTTTCAATTTCTCTGTCATGGCAGTTGAGTCTGGTATCTTCCTCCAGTGACAAAACAAAGGTTCACAGCCTATTTCTTGTAGAGATGTAGTTCTATTATGTCATCCCATGCTCCAGTGTTACAGTATTGCAGCAATCTTAAAACTTGTCTTAGTTTTTGCATTTTTCTTGAATTTTTCTACACACATCAATTGGATGAAGATGTTTCTCTGTAGCCATTATGTGGTCAGAGTTAAGTTCTATAGATAGCAAAAGACATCTCAAGGGCTGCAATGGGCTTTGTTTCATAAAAGTCTTCCTAAATATTCTTTATTCAGTCTTCTCTCTGGCCGATAGCTTACAGTGCTTTTTGTGAAGAGGGAAATATTTACAGAGTGCATGTGAAAATGAAGATGCAGAAAGCAGCTGCTGCACAAAGAACTTTCAGTGTTATCCTTTCTTTCAGTCAATACTGTCGATCAAATATTCTCCCTGCTTCTCAGACAAAGTTTTAAACTAAAACTTCACCAAAAATCCGACCACTGAGTTTCATATAAATTCAGTTTCAGTTTATATTGTTCACATTAAGAATATATTCTAGGGTTTGTTTTTTTTAAAGCAAACCTGAATGAACCGTAAGATTTTGAAGAGGAACACCCCTCCCCCCCCAAAAAAATTTTTTTTAAACCTAGTTCAGGGCTTTTCATTTTTCACTAGAAGACTGATCTCAATTTTGCTCTTCAACATTTAGCTGCCTCATGTCAGATGTTAGGATAGTCAAGTTTTTGTGACTAGCAATAATGCACACAGTTTTTTCAAAGTGTATTCTATATACACTGAAAACATCTAGATACTCGTACACAACTGGGAGGGATGAGAACAAGGGTGTGACAATAATTTGCACATCATACTCATGTTAGCCCAAAGAATGCCTTCTGAGCTTTGACGTGTTTTACTCTGAATCTGGAAAGAACAAGTGCACCTCCACTTGTATTAGATGTTGATAGCTGTGGAAAGTTGCTGGTATGTTTGGGGTTATTTTGTTTTGCAGAATTTTATTTACTTTACCATACCCACCCACCCTTTTCAGATCAGTAGATATACCGGCTGATACTTCTGTCAGTAACCACTGACAATAATGTCCTTTGTTACCTGTTGAGCCTGTGAGAACGATGGTGCTGCTACTGGTATCATTACATTTCTACCTGCCTCTGCTAGCTGCCCATGCCGCCCTGCACCCCACAAGTATACATCACATTTGCCACCAAGGTGCCAGTCCTAAAATAAGAATGAGAGAGAAGTTTAGGATTATATTTAAAAGGCGAGTATTTTAAAATTTAAAATGATCAGGTTTACTAACCTCAGGTCTTGATGTTGCCCAAGACATTATCTGCTCATCCATACCATTAAGCCATTTACTGTTATCCTGCATAAAAATGAAAGTATTACATTTGGATTAGTCCACCAGTTGTGCATTATTCTTTCAATACATACTCTTGATTTCCCGTCAAATGCTGAATTCTTGGAAATATTGAGACATTATCACAAAGATCTGTAAAGATGACTACTACTAAAAAAGCAAACCTTTTGTGCAAAGGAGACACTCTGCACCATCCCCCCAAACCTCCTGAATCATCTTTGCTTCTTTTCACATGCTGCCCCTTATGCCTGTAACTCCCTTTCTGAATACATTCATTCTGCTCCCTCAACCTTCAAATCCCTCCTGAAAACCTACCTCATTCGTCAGGCTTCCCCTAGCTCCAAATCCCCACGGACTGCACAGGGATGCTGCCTCTACTGCTTCTCGTTCAGGGACCTCTGTTACTAAGCTAAACACATGCTCCTGAAACTACTCAGCTTTGTGAATGTACCCGTCTCTCCCTATGTTCCCCTCTTCCTTGTCTCCCCCTAGACTGTAAGCACCTGAGGGCAGAGACCCGTCTCTAATTAATAATTGTTCAGTACCAGGTACACAAATACTTAATAATAGTTAAAATAGACAAACTATAAAGCAATTATCAACATAAAAATTATTTTCCTATATTCAATATATTCTGTATTACTTATGCAGACCTGAGTGAATCACCTTTGCCCTTGAGCTATTAATATACTTTATTTAATTATTCATTCAAGTTTATACCCCACCTTTCCCTTACAAAAATCACAACAAAAAACCTGTAGACTCATGCTTTAACTTCTACGCCATGAAAATAGTTAATGAGTGCTCAATGGAACTCATTATTTAAGCTTATTTGTAAGGTTGCTTCCATTGTGCAACTTAACAGTAATTCCTGTCCCATATCAGAGAGCCATCGTAAGGGACTTATAAGTACAGCAAGAGTTTGGGTTTGTCTATGGCCCTTTTTACATGGGCAGCAGTGGGTGGGGGGGATGGGTGTGCTGCCGTGGTGGGTGGGGGCGCATGCGAGCCCGTTTCCACGGGCGCACACCCACCTCCACCCATCTCCTTTTCCACCCACGGAGTCTCCTCTGGTTTGCTGGATGGCTCTGTGGGTGGGTGATGGGGGTGGAGGTGGGGGGGTGTTGAGAGGGCACATGCACCTGCACCCACGCTGTTCGCATGGACAAACATCCACACACACCCCCGCCACAGCATTTACATGGACGCCCCCCCCCCGCCCGCATCAAACACCCTCCCGCACATCCAGTGGGGGGAGGGGGGCATCCATGTAAAAACGGCCTATGAGGGGAATGAACAATTTTAGCTGGTTACCGAATAGCTTTCAATGGTCCTTGGATACAGACAACTATTTCGACAGCTTCAAATACATAACTTGGATTGCACGGAGGAACCAAATAGAGACTAAAGTCAAAGTCAAATTTTGGGTGTATTAATCATTTGAAAGGGTGTTAAATATATTAATGTCTGGAGTATATGGACCATGTGAAAGGATGCATAATATCTTTATTGTGAGACTATATAACTTCATGTCACAAAAGTTAAGGTGTGAGTCTTAAATTACCATTTCCATGGTTTTTAGCGCTTGAGTGCATTTGTAGCTGCCTTAACTTTTTGTGTAAACTGACAGGTTTTTTGTTGTGAATTTCCACAGTTTTTGTGGGCTATAATCTGAGATATAATGTTTTGAACTTGAGTGAGGGAGCTGACTGCCAGGGGAAAAAAAGAAGCGGACAGGCATAGGACATTAAGGAGGAAGTGCGCAGGCATAGGGTGGCCACTCTGGGATATTTCTGAATGGGGTGGTTTGTGGGAGAGGGGTTGAAGGTGAGGTAGGGTTAAACCCTGGTTTAAACCTTAAGAGGTGCAGCTTTCACTCTCTGTCAATTAGGAGAAAGAGGGCAAGGAGATGATGGAGCATTAAAGCAGCCAGTAAAAGCAGCCACAGAAAGCAGCGTAGTGGTGTTGGGGCAACAGTCCATCCTTTCATATTGCACAGTGCTCACAGAATATGCAACATGCACTGGTAGAGCTAGAGGAATCCCCTGGGCTCCTTCCCCTGCATCATTCTTCATTACTAGAACCTGAAATGGAGTCCCCCATGCTCAGGGCCATGAGGGACTGGAGTGAATGGATGATTAAGGGTATGTGAACCCTCCTGCCTGTGTAGATTTTACAATTCTGGGCACTCTCCCCAGCTCTTAGGATGGTTGCAGGATTTGGGCTGGTGGGAATTTAGGTGCACGTCCTGGCTATGAAAGCAGAGTTACATAGTATCTATGCAAGGTCACTCTTCTTTCCTTCGCAGTTTAAATCAAAAGTTTAATCTGAAAGCTCCACCTCTTGGGAGGATCCACTTAGGTGTCCAGGATGAGCTGGATCAGGAAAGGTTTCAGGGGAGCTGCTTATACCTCCCCTGAAAACCCAGATGTTTGCATTCCCGCAAATGGAAGAGTCTTCATTACCAGAACATGAAATGGAGTCCCCATGGGAACTGGGGGAATGGGTGATTGAGGGTATGTGGATCAGGAAAGTACTGGCTGCTGGTTAAACCTCCCACAGCTACTCTTTCTATGTAGGGGGCTGGGGCAAATTCAGGAAGGAAGAGGTGGTTATTTGGAGAAGGGTGGTGACTGATGGAGAGAATGGGGGGGGGGGGGGGGAACAGGGTGCCTGGAGGTTAATGAGGGGAGGGAACTCAATGGAGGTGGGAGAGGTTGTTTGGCGGTGAATTGAGAGGGGTATGTGAGTGAGGGAGGGCTGAGGGAGGGAGGGTGTTTTGGTGGGATCAGGAAGCTGGAGCAAATGCTCATGCCCCCATAACCCTAAGGAAGCATAAAGTATTAAAGTGAGATCTTCGTCTTACCAGCGCGTTTTGTGGGGCACCTCAGTAACTCTCCCCCACCCCCTGCGTGGGTTTTACAATCCTGGGAACTTTCCCCACCTGTCAGGATGGAGGAAGCGCGCAGGCATAGGGATGTCAGTCTGGAATACTTCTGAATGGGTGGTTTGGTGTGGGGGGGTTGAATGTGAGGTAGGTTTAACCTGGGTTGGTGGATATTCATGTTTCAGCTATGAAAACAGAGTTACAGACTAGGAAGGTCGCTCTTCCTTCCTCCACAGTTTAAATCAAAATTTAAACTGAAACCTCCTCCTCTCAGGGGGAGTCAGTTAGGTGTTCAGGGTGAGCTGGATCAGGAAAGGTATCAGGAGAGCTGCTTAAACCTCTCCTAGCTGCTAAACTGCAAAACCCCAAAATCTTACATTCTCTTGACTCACGGAGAGTTGGCGAGAGGGAGTTGGGCTATTCCACAGTCACTCTGGATCTCCTTAAACTCTGTAAACCTTGCTACTTGCAAAGGTTTTAAGCTGCCTCCTTGCTTTCATAGCCCTGACTATGAAAGCCGAGTTACAGAGCAACCAAGCAAGATCACTGTCCCTTACTCTACAGTGGCTTTCCACTGTGTAAACTTTCTTTTTAAATCAAAGTTTAAGCTGAAACCTCCTCCTCTGAGGGGGACGCAGTTCCTGAGCTGAATCAGAAAGGTACTGGCTGCTGCTTAAACCTCCCCAGCTGCTAAAGTGGGGGAGGTTTACTATGCAAATGGTATGAGTTCCCACACTCAGGACTGACAGGGCTGGGGCAAGTTCACAGACGCACAGTGAGGTAGATAAAGGAAAGGACTCTACCTACCTTCCTTTTGCTTCCTTGACAAGCTGGTGAATGGAGGAAGGAGGTGGTGGTTAATGGGAGAGAAAGGGACAGTAAGAGGGACTCTAACTTACAGCTTTGCACAGAGGCTCAGGCAGTGGGAATCGTGCTCACGGGGAACAAGGGAGAATTTTGCCCATCAATTGTTGTTCCTAGCGGAGGGTTGCGAGCCATTACTCAGCCATTACTGCTCTTCGGTGACTGCTACCTTTTCAGTGATGGCTGCTGTAACCACAGGAAAGGAGGCACTGGGCAGAGCAAGCCTTCCACTCTGTTTAAGGGAACCGGTGTGCTCTGGATGGATTGTCTCCAGTGACTGCTGTTACATTTTGAGTCAGAAGGTCAGAACTTGAGTTCAAAGGGCTTTTATTTTGGTTTCTTCAGCAAGTTAATTTAATCCTGATAGGTGGGTTGTGGAGTTCTGTGCCATGAGAAATTCCAGCTCCAGCTAAACGTCCCCTGCAACTTTTGACATTGCCACAGGAATGCAAAGACACTTTGGTCTGCAGTGTGTTAGTAGAAGTCTACTGCTCCAAGTGCAATGGCTGAACACACATCACTCTCATTACTCAGCCAGGAGGCACCTCCTGAAGCCCCCGAGCAACTGAGGGAGAGAGTGGATCCCAGCTCTGTCCCCTTGTGTGTAGCTTTTTTGCACAGCTCTGGCAGTGGGAATCACACTCATGGGGAGCAAGGGGGAATTGTGGCCACCAGGGCTCCTAGCTGGGAGGATTGGGGGAGGCTTGCTGGGCGACATGGGAATCTCTGGTAGGGGGAGGCTGAGGGAGGGATCCCCAATTTCTCTCCCACCAGAGAACCCTCTCCCCCCAGGGGGTTTAGCCTGCTCTGCACTTAACACTCCCAGTCTCTGGAGGGCTTTCCTCCCAGATTCCATCAGGACAGTGCCAAGGGGAGGCTTATGTGTAGAGCAGAATGCAGAGCTGTTTGCGGGGTGATGGAGTGGTTTCGAGCTCTCTCCCCACATGCCCGGCTCTGCAGAGGAGCTCGAGCAGTTTATGAGGTGCTGACATGGCCACAGGAGAGCAGGAGCAGAGTTCCTCCTTTCCCCCTCTCCTGTGCGCAGGGCAATCCCTCTTGACTCCCTCATGTATTTGGTAGCTTGCAGAGCCGGTCGCAGGGGGAGAGTGGAACCGAGATCTCCCCCCCCCCGGGCCAGTTTTGGAGGTGCTGTTCTGCCTGCAGGAGTGGGGGAACAGAGTCCCCCCTTTCCCACTGGCAGGGCAGCAGCTCCTGAGGTGGCTTGCAGAGCCATTGGAGGGTAGGGGAGACATCTTGGATCCCCCCCATTCCCATGGCTCTGCAAGCTGGCAAGAGCATGGGGCTTCTGATACTTTCATTGGTCTATGTTTGATGAAAAATATGACTCAACAGATTTAGGACAGCAGGGATCTGTCTATACAGGAAACTATATTTATTGCTATTTTGATTGCATATAAGATGCTTATCCTACAAATAAGAGATTATTTTATTTATTTTTAATTGCCAGTCCTGAAACTCAACCACCATTCCAGTCAAAATCAACTGCATTAAGATATGACACACACTTAACTAATAATGCTAATGGTAGGCAGTCATCATTATGGTACATTTTATGCCACTTTAAAGTACATTTACTTCATGGTATCACTGTTTCCACTATTAATTTAAGTGTTAATAATTTATTGTTTGCAAGGGTTGTTTTTTTTTTGTTTTTTTTTAATTAAAACACTTAGCTAACTGCAATGAGTGTCATCTGAAATTTGATACAACAAAATACAGTGGATTTTACCATTAGAAGAGTAAGTTCATCCTCTGGTACAGGCTCTAAATCTGGGACAGTGAAGGATTCTGGAAAATGCGCTCCCTTGGCCAGAGCTTCAGCAGCTTTTATGGTAGTTGAGAAACATTCTAACCAGGCCCACTCTGTAGGATTCCAGGCCGAGGGATCAGGGAGGCAGTTCTGGTGATGAGGTGGTACTGGAGGATTGCACAAAAGCTGATCTAAGTGAAGCCCCACAGCAAGTGAAGCTAGGCACTGCATATAAGGACTATGAACAAGTTGATCTCCACAAACCACGTGAGGCTAGAAGAAAAGGTCAACATAAGAAGTGTGAGGCACTCAATCCAATAAAATGATAATCCTCCAAATAACTTCCTGTAGCAAACAAACTTTCCAAAATATTTTCACTCATTTTACTGACTTAATTGTGACTGTCAAAGCTGAAGGCTTTATTCTGCTATACTCCTCTAAGTTAGTTGTAAAATGAATGCCTCAAGCTGGATTGAATTCCAAAATTTTCATATGTATGTTAAACTGCCTGCAATACAATCCCATATTACAAATGTCTGTTTCGATGCTTTTCCATTCAATGATCTTACCTTTTCATATGCATACTGCTCCTGAAGCATTATTGGCAGACGTTACAAGAAGGCCCTCATGCAAGGGGCCATATTTAATCCAAGAACTCCCTGCTGCTTCAAGGCTGTCCGGCATGTTGCAAGGACATGATTGGAAGATATCCATTCTGAGGTGCAATGCACCACCAAAACATCCTGGTTGAATACAAACCACAACATCCATCTTATCCCAAAAATACCATCATATAACCAGAAGATGAATGTATTCAGATCTGTGTTACTACTCCCACCTATCTGTATTACATGTCTGGCTAACATTGGAACTAAATGTACCAGTTTGAGTATTCTAGGTAAGAGAAAAATTGAAAGAAAATTTATGTACTATTACTGAAGCTGCCACCAAACATTTACATAACACTTATAAAATTATTGCTTTCAAAAGTTATTAGAATTCTGAATTCCCCTAAACTTAAAATCTTGGAACATCAAATCCAATTTTAGGCAAAAGGTCCTTAACTGGTGGGGTTTTTTTTGGTTTTTTTTTTAAAAGTCAGCATGTCAGCAAAGCTACATAGAATAAATATGCCATGTTAAAAATCTGACAAACTAAGCTAGTGTCATTTTACAAACAAATTCTAATTGAATCATATGTAAAACCTCTATCGGAACTTGGCTTGGAAGTCAAAATTTCATACCATGATCCAGAAGTTGAGTTCTTAACTCTGCATTTTAAATTATGCTATTTTTAATATTTTCAGTCTAACCCATCGGCTAAGGGAGTCTACATGAGCCCGCTGGACCCAAGCTCCCAGCGTTGGCTCCCAGTGTTGCTGCACTGGCTGTCATTGCCCTCACTCACGCCCAGTTTGCAGGAAGCACAGCACACTGTTGCCAAGATGCGAGGGGCAGGTTTGGCGGTGCACAGGACGTGGGAGTGCTCAGCAGGTGGTGCCCAGCCCTTCAGAGTCAGGCATACCCCCTTACCTTTCTCCTGCCTGTGCCTCCAGTGACTCGGCCCTACACTCTGGCTTGGTGAGCCTGCCCTCACACTAACTACCCCATGTCCCCCTGCCAGAGTCTACTCAGTCCCTCATGCTCCCAACCCTGGTAAACTCTGCATTTCAACCTTCTCATCTCCCCACTGCTGCAGAAAACCCTGTCCCACTCTACCTCAGCAGTCCTTGTTTCCCAACTGCCCTGTCTCCTCCCTGCCCAGCAACCCCATGCCCCCACTCCCCTGGACTCTCCATGCCCAGCAACCCTCACCATAGCTCCCCCATTCTCCCTGATGCCCAGAAACACCTGCCCTTTAACCAGCTCCTCCCCATTTCCCCCATGCCCAGAAGCCCCCACAAACCCCTACCACAGCATCCTTACTCCACCAGGTGACCCTCCCCCCTCCACAGCAACCGCCACACTCCCATGATCCTCGGCCCAGCAAACCCTAACCTCCCTATCATCACATGCCCACCTTCACCACCCCCTTCTATGTCCACCCCCCCCACCCACTACTCTCTGCCCTGGTAATTCCTGCACCCACATCATCTATTTTTCCTCCCGCCTCCCCTCTGTTCTGGCAACCCTCATTCTCCCCTTGCCCACCCTAGAAGGGCCCATAGCAGTTGTTCTGCACAAGGGCGCACCCCAACCTAGCTATGCCCCTGTTACGCTGAGTGCATGTCTTTCCTCAAAAAGAAATATTAACTCATTAATACCTTTGATCTATTAGAGCACGCAGCTATTCCAACATCAGGGATCCATACTGTAGTCTGAATAGCACCGGAACCAATCACAACGCTTTGCAGCACAGAGCCATCCTAAGAACAGAACACACACACATACCTCTGATTTAGTTATTTATGTCTGAACGTTATACTTCTATAAAGGAAAATTTCCTAACCTGTGAATTTCTGTTCTTTTCTTGAAGCAGGGTGGACAGTCAGAACTGACAGGTTATGTTCCTAGTTGTTCAGCAGTAGGCTGGATCCACATGATTGACTGATTTGGGGGGGGGGGGGAGGAGAGAGACATACCCCTGCACCAGCTTCCCAGGATGTGGCTGTCAAAGTTAAGTTAGAAAACTAGAAACAAGATTATAACTTGGACAGTAACAAACAATAGTATGTGACAAAAACCAGGCACAGACAGGAAAAGGGAGTTGGGAAAGAAGCACCAGACTCTAATCAAACCCCCCTGTCTGATTTTCAGAAGTGAACTCCAACATGGGTGGGGGCTGACTGTCCACCCTGCTTTAAGAGAAGAATGGAAATTCACAGGTAAAGAAATTTCCCTCTCTTTTTACCCAGGGTGGACAATCAGAACTGATGAGAAGTTCCCAAGCAATGCCTTTCCAAGGGAGGACGGATTCCCGCCAGTCCAAAAAAGAAACAGTCTTGCCCCAGATGGGTCCAATTCCCAACTGAACTAAGTCAGAACTCTCTGAAACACTCAATGGCCAAAAGCTACTTCAACAGATGCTAGAGAGTCCTTGTTGTAGTGAGATGAGAAGGAATGAGTAGAGGACCAGGTGGTCATTCTGCAGGTTTCCTCCATTGATAGCCTACCTAGGAGCACCGAAATCATAGCTGCCCCTAAGAGGATATGCAGCAATTCCCATAGGAGAACGAACCTGCGAGGCCTTGCAAGACTTCAATATGCAAGTGCTAAACCACTGAGCTAGGGTACGTTTTGAAACCTTCCTCCCCTTTCTCCTAGCCCAGGAGGAAAACAATGCTGTGATTAACAGAAGTCAGCATGGGTTTGTCAAGAGCAAGTCATGCCAAACTAATCTTATTTCCATTTTTGATCAAGTGACTAGTTTAGTAGATCATGGGAATGCTGTGGATGTAGTATATCTTGATTTCATTTGACAAAGTCCCCCATGATATCCTTCTTGACAAGGATTAAATATGGGCTAGATGATACTACCATTAGGTGGATTTGAAGAACCATACCCAAAGAGTGCTCATAAATGGCTCCCTATCAGTCTGGAGGGAGATATCGAGTAGGGTGCCTCAGGGCTCAGTTATGAGCCCTGTACTGTTCAACATCTTTATTAATGACTTGGATGAAGGAGTAGAGAGGATGCTTATCAAATCTGCAGATGACACAAAACTGGGAAGGATAACTTACACCTCAGAAAACAGAAGCAAGATTCAAAATGATCTTGACTGGATGGAAAGCTGGGCCAAAACTAGCAAAATGAAATTCGACAGAGATAAATGTAAACTTCTGCATTTATGTAAGAAAAATCAAATGCCCAAGTATAGAATGGGTGATATCTGGCTTGGCAGCAGCACATATGAAAAGGATCTTGGGGTTGTAGTTGATCACAAGTTGAACATGAGTCAGCAGTGCGATGCAGCTGCTAAAAAGGCTAATGCAATTTTAGGCTGCATTAACAGAAGCATAGTGTCCAGGTCATGAGAAGTAATAATTTCACTCTATTCTGCACTGGTCAGACCTCATCTGAAACACTGTGTCCAGTTCTGGACACCACATTTTAAGGAGGACACTGAAAAATTGGAACGGGTTCAGAGGAGAGTGACAAAGATGGTCAGGTGTCTGGAAACCAAGTCCTATGAGGAAAGGTTGAAGGAGTTGGGTATGTTTAGCCTGGAGAAGAGATGACTACGGGAAGACACGATAGCCATCTTCAAATATCTGAAGGGCTGTCACACAGAAGATGGTGAGGAGTTGTTCTCTGTTGCTCCTGAGGGCAGGACTAGAACCAGTAGGATCAAATTACAAGAAAGCAGATTTTGGCTAAACCTTAGGAAGAACTACCTAACAGTATGAGCTGCTTGACAGTGGAACAGACTGCCTAGGGTAGTGGTGGGCTCTTCTTCAGTGAAGGTTTTCAAACAGAGGCTGGATGGTCATCTGTCAGAGATGCTGTAGCTGCGGATTTCCTGCACTGAGTAGGGAGTTGGACTAGATGACCTCTATGGTGCCTACCAAATCTAAGATGTTATGGTTCTATGATGCTAGCCAATGCAGTACACCTCTGGGACACAGGCACCACCTCTATGGCTCTTATGTCCACCAAGTGTTGAATGGTTCCCATTGTAAGTGGATGTTTGGCCAAACCCCTTGATGTGGGAATGGACAGGAGACGATCTTTCAGGGCTATTGAGTACCTCCAAGAAGTTGTCTCTCACCAAATTGTCCAATAACAATGGTCACCCACTGGACTGCAAAGTGTTGTAGCCTCCCCTCAATCACAGGTTCCAAGTGGAGAGGGTGTTGCCAGTCAGCAGGACCACTGGGTTGGCCTATTGGAGGCAGGCTGTTTTTTCCTGAAGCTGGACTGGTTCCATGGACCTTTTTGCTTTTGTCACTTCTACCTGGCTAGGTGTTGCTACCTACCTGGCCAAAGACTCCTTTGGCCACAAAAGCAGGGATGAGGTTGAAAGGAACTCCTAGGTGCTGCTTTTGTGGGATTGGGAAGCAGTGCTTTCTGCTTCTCTGGCTCTCCAGTTAGAGCATTGTCCATTGCTTACCTAGAAGCTTGCCACTTGGACAACAAGCTCAAGACAGGATGAGACTTGGAAGGCAGGCCCATCTTGCATGGTAAAAACTGAATGGAACGTTGAGCCACTGCGTTCGTCACTACAGCTCGAGCGTACAGCTTCTAAGGTGACATCAGAGGCATAGGCTGCTGGGACGGAGAACTTTTTGAAGCTCTTTCAACTCCTTAGCCTCCCCCTTCTCTAAGGGACAGTCCCATAGAAAAACTGCTCTGTGGAAGTTTGAGGACGATGCTGTGGCATGAAGAGCTAGGGAAGATGCTTCAAAGTTATTACGGAGGGTAGTATCGACCTTCCTATCTCATGTGCACTTTGGATAGCCCTCCCCCGGCACAGCAGCGGACTTAGCTAGATTAGTTGCTGTTGCATCTACTTTGGGTAAATTAATCAGCTGCTCTTGCTAGAAGTGCCTCATGTACTTGTGGGGCCCCTTAAATATGGGATGCTGCTCCCATTCTTCCTTAATGGCATCTAGATAAAACTGAGCCAGTAGGGAGGCCAGACAGCCTAGACCCCGGCTTAGGAAAAGCCTTTTTGTTCTTCTTAGAGAGATCCTGGTTCAGAGGTGTGGGAGGAAGGGAAAGCTCTAAAATTAGAGACCACCTTCCCAAGCACTCTCTCACAATGCTCTGCTTCACACAATCTAAGCCACAGCAGTTCCTCCTGCTTCTTGGTCTCATCACCAGTGAGCTCCCCATCTTCCTTCACTGGCCTGGAGGAAGACGACATGTAAATGGAGGAAACTTCTAGGAAAGATGAAGAGGGGGAACAAGTCCTCTTTTTTTTGGTTGCTTTTGGGCCCCTTATGGCGGGCCTTAGGCTTATTCTCCTTACCCCTGTGAACCCTGCTCTTCTTGGAGCCCTTCAAGCATCCCCTTTTTTCCCTTCTTGCATTTCCAGGAAAGGGGGATGAGGGAAGGATTTGGGATGAGGAGTCCTTCAAAAAGCCTAAGGGGTTCTGTGAGGGAGACTCCTTAGGCCTAGGTTTGTGTCCTTTAGTGGAGCAGTTGTGACCTCTTGTGGCAGTAGGGCTAGGAACAGGAGAGACAGAGTGCTCTTTAACAGGCAAGATCAGACTCCCTGCCCCTTTCTCCAAGTTACAAGTTAAGGTATTACTGACCTGGAGTCCGCACCCCTTCCCTGCCCTCAAATCCATGCCAGGAGGTGAGAGAATGAAGCAACCTGCCTTCCCAGTCACACCAATACAGCCTCATGTACATCATCCTGCAAGGGCAGGGGAGCCTGATCTGAGGGGTTTGAAATGCCCAGGTTGGGAACACTCACTTACTGCAGCTGCACTGGGGCTTCCTGGTTCTGCTCCACTATGTCTTCCCCTGGAGCGGGCTCTCCGCTCCTGCTCTAAGACTGAGCCGTTCCCTCTTGGCTGGGGAGCCATGTTTATTTATTTATTTATTGGATTTCTACCCCGCCCCTCCCATAAAAGCTCGGGACGACTTAAAATCAAAAATAAAACAAAAATATAAAACCCATCTATAAAATACATTAAAACACTTAAAGAAGTTCCAACCATTAAAACAAAACAAATTAAAACAATAAATAAGGATGATGGGGAATAAAACCCCTCCCGCCCTCCCCAAAGGCCTGGGTGAACCAGCCAGGTTTTACAATTTCGCTGGAATGTTAAAAGGCTTGGGGTCAGGCGAGCTTCCTCTGGGAGGGAATTCCAGAGGCACGGCACGGCTACCGAGAATGCCCTCTCAATTGTGGCCTCCCACTTAACACAGGGGACCTCCAAGAAGGCACCTGGAAGACTGAAGGAGCTGCTCTGGGGCGCAGAGGGGGAGGCGGTCCCTGAGATACGAGGGGCCCAGACCGTGAAGGGCCTTATAGATCAATACTAAAACCTTGAACCGGGCTGGGCAAGCTACTGGCAACCAGTGCAGAGTCCAGAGCATTGGTGTTATGTGCTCCCGACGACCCGTCCCCAAAAGGAGTCGGGCCGCCACATTCTGCACTAGCTGCAGCCTCCGGACCAGGAACAAGGGCAGCCCCATGTAGAGTGCATTGCAGTAGTCCAGCCTCGAAGTGATGAAGGCATGGATGAGGGAGGCCAGGTCTGGGCCGAAGACGTACGGGTGCAGCCTCCGCACCAGACACAGCTAGCGAAAGGCAGCCCTCGCAACTACCTCCACCTGCTGCTCCAGGCGGAGATCCGTGTCCAATACCACCCCCAAACTCTGAACCTGCTGAGCTATAGGAGGGCAACCCCCCCCCGCCCAATCAGGGGGGCTGACACCACCCTTGCTCTCCCCACCACCATCACCTTCGTCTTATCGGGGTTGAGCTTCAGTCTGCTCTGCCACATCCAGTCCGCCACGGCCTCCAAACACTGGGATAGCATCGAGACAGCAGGGTCTGGGTCCGTTGAAAAAGAGAGGTACAGCTGAGTGACGTCAGCATATTGGTGACACCGCACCCCGAACCCCCTCACGACCTCCCCCAAGGGCTGCATATATACATTGAACAACAATGAAGACAGAGTGGAACCCTGCGAAACGCCGCAGGATAAGGCGTGGGGCAAGATGCCTCAGCCCCCAACACCACCCGTTGGCTTCTCACCGAGAGGAATGACCGGAACCATTAAAGAACAGTCCCGTCCAGACCCCCCAGGTCACGCAGCCATCTCAACAGCAGCCCATGGTCCACGGTGTCAAAAGCGGCCGAGAGAACTAGCAGGATGAGAAATGTTGAACATCCTGCATCCACCTCCCAGCGGAGATTGTCGACCAAGGCCACCAACGCCGTCTCAGTGCCATAGCTGGGGCGGAACCCAGATTGAAATGGGTCCAGGAAATCGATGCCATCTAGATGTGTCTGGAGCTGGATCACCACCACCCGCTCAATAACCTTCCCTAAAAAGGGAAGGTTAGCGACAGGTCGGAAGCTGGTGAGCGCATCCACGTCCAAAGATGGTTTCTTCAGCAGGGGGCGCACCACAGCCTCCTTGAGGCTGGGCAACAACCTCCCCTGCTGCAAGGGCACATTAACCACCCTCGCCAGCACCGTCCCCAACGTCTCCCTGGAGGCTTTCACCAACCAGTACGGCATGGATCAAGTTCAGCTCTCACAGACCCCCCAAGACATCCACCACATCAGCTGGCGTCACTTCCTGAAACTCCCCCCACAAAGATGGACCAGACGGGGCCTCCATCACCTCACACCCTCAACATAGGACCGCAAATGGGCCCTATGGAGAAGTCGGTCGGAGTCAGATCGAGTCAGACGCCAGCGTTGCTCCAGCCTCCTGCCTACACGTTTCATACATGTTGTGTCCGACTGTCAAGATGTCCCACCTCTGGAGCCATTACCGTCCCACAGAGGACGGGAGGGGGAAGGCCAGCTAGTATGAGGCAGGCCAGTCTCTGAGAAAAAAGGCAGGAAACAGCACAACCATGGCTGCCCCTGCTCAGACTCCTTTTCACACCAGCAGCGGAAGAGGGAGGAGAAGCTCCCAGTGGCCAATAATGCCCCTTAAACAGGGCCCCCATTAAGGAGACTAAAGAGGTTGAAGGAGAGGGACAAAACCAGGGAGGGACTCCCCTGGCCCTCACCTGCCACAAAGCTCAGAACCCTGACTTCCTGAGATGATGATGAAGGTGAGGGGGTCTAGACCCCCAAAACAAAACAAAACAAAACAAAACAAAACAAAAAGTTCTAATAAAAACCTATAGTTGAAAACAGTTCCCTGAGGGAGCAAAGAGCCTTAATTCCTGCTCTCCTGGCAAGGCAGGAACGGACTGGGAAGCTAGTGCAGGGGTATGCCCCTTCCACTAGCAGTGGCCATCAATCATGACAATCATCTGGATCCTGACTACTGCTGAGTGACTAGGGACATAACCCGTTAGTTCTGACTGTCCACCCTGCAAAGAGAGAGAACTGATAAACTAACACATCTAATCCCACCAATGTAACTGCTGAAAATTTTCAGTAGCCTTTGAATATAAATGCAAATTCCTAAACTGCAAAATAATCAGATACATGCCTTTCTGAAGATATCAAAAATGAAAATTAATTAAAATCAATGACATTTATAGTGCTTCACATCATCATCTGTCTGAGAGGGAGAAACAAGCACAGGCAAGCTCAGCACACTGGCTGCAGAATGCATCAGTGGCAGAACCAGTATTAAACTCCAGAGTCCCTCTCCCAGGCTCCTGCTTATCACTGTAAATTATACTTTTTCTTTGTTTAAATAATCAAAAAGATATTTACAGAACTATAAAGAAATAATATTTCCATTCAATTTTTGTTTTTAAACATTTTTCAAAAAAACATTCAATGGTGTAACTCAAATACAATCATACCTGCAGAGACCAAATGTTCATGAGCCCTCCAAGGACACCAGACACCAAGGCCAGTCCATCAGTGCTGAAAGCAACAGTCCGAACAGGAGTAATATGTCCTCTCAGCTGATAAATGCACTTGGTTTCAGCTATATTTCTGTATCCGCCCTGGAAATGTATTAATTTAGATGCATTTAGTCCATACATACAGATTTTTTTTTCTAGGGCTCTTTTCAAATGGGCCGCGGTGAGTGTGGGGGATCGGTGGACGCCACAGTGCGGGAACGATGGGTGGGCAGTCGTAACATGGGTGCACACCCATCTGCACGAATAGAGCAACCAGCCTTGTCACCAGTTGCTCCGTGCGTGGGGGATAAGTGGAGATGGGTGGAGTGCGGGAGTGCCCATGCACCCCCACCCACCGGCTGCGGCAATCACACACTGTGTTTTACATCAGATCAATAACCTCTTATAATCAAATTGGTTCAAAACATTGTTTAATTTCTCTGCCCTCCCATTTCCTGTTCTGGGAGAAAATATGTGCAAACACATGCACAAAATCAAAATAGATTTAGCTTAACATAGGATTTTTAAGCATCCACCTCCCTCTCTACTTACGTAGATATTGAAATAGCTTATAGCCTAGCTGATTTTATTGTACCTCTACCTCCTATAATCATGGAAGTTATCATAGGTACTAACATATGTTAGTAATTCTTAAGGCTGTTATCTTTACCTTGCCATTGATTTCCTGCTCCCACCATCCCTCTGAGCTACTTGAGCTGGACTGCAATATGACCAGAACTTCCTGGGGAATATTCCAAACACACACTAAACCATTCTGGCATCCCCTAAAATAAAGTTAGGATAAAAACACACAAAACCATAAAAACATTAACATAACTTTTGGACATTTGTCCAATGTGTATCATGACGTACATCATCATTTAGAGTTAAATGATGACCAGATAAATCTACTTTAAGATAAAAGTCAGACCATTTTTAAAATTTGCATTCAAATATACAGCTATTAGATACTGTATATATACAAGTTTTAATAGAGGGGGGAAAAAGCAGCAACAATCAAGTTAACTGGCTTCTGCCCATGAAATTTTATTCAAAGCTCCTCTCCTCATTATAATACTGTTTCATTGCTGAATAACTGTGTGGTACAGAAGTTCTCTCCCCGTCAACCCTGTAACACTTGAACTGGCTTGCAAGGTGGGCTGGGGAGAGAACTTCAAAGCTGATCAGCTGATCAGTAAGGAAGCAGGATTTCCCAGCTCCCCCTCTGGCTATGCAAGTTCTGAACTTCAGGCTTGCAGGGCAGATGTGAAAGAATTTCCACAGGAAAGTCAGACCTTTTTTCTACAAATATTTTACTGTCCTAAAAATAGAGAATTTGGCACTTACTCTGTGAATTCTCTTGCCTGACAGCCCTCACGTTGGGGTTGTTCCCCTACTCCACCAGCAGGAGGCAGAACACATCTTTTTGGATCATGTGCACTGGGACAATCCCCCCAACCTCTTCAGTAAGTCCCAAAGCCGAAGGACCTTCGGAAGAACAAACTACACAATCAAATTAAACCAAATTCAACCAGAGGAAGTTAATGTTAAGGAAAAAACACCCCAATTCAGAGGAAACATCCTCATCGTAAGTAATTATTTCTGAGATACAGTCCCCAAGACCTTCCTCAGGATTTCACTGACTCCTGTTTGCTAAAGGGCGGGTCGGAGGACTGCAGGCATCGTGGATAGAAAGAGAATTCACAGGGTAAGTGCCAAATTCTCTATTCTCATCCTGGTATGCCTGACAGTCCTCACTTTGGGGATGTACCAAAGCAGTGATAGTACTTCAGACAGTGGGTGGGAGCAAACAGCATTAAGACCAGTCTTAGTCTAATACTGCCTGCAACACTCTCCTCCAAATGCTGCCTCAACGGACTGAAGAGTGTGCATCTTATAGTGTTTTACAAAAGTGTGCAAGGACACCCATGTGGCTGCCTTACAGACTTCTTCATAAGTAGCTCTGGCCCAGAAAGTGGTCGAAGTCGCTGCTCCACGCACCAAGTGTGCCCAAATATTCCCAGGCGGCGTCTTGTCCCTGGCCCTATAGGCTTCCACTATACACTGGGTGACCTACTTGGAGTATTTTTTAGTATTTATTAGTTGAAGGGCATTGGGCTTTCGCTGTAGCCCACAAACATAACATAAAACATAGAAAATAAACAAGCATAACGCATAAAGCATAAGACATAAAACATAACACATCAAAATACAACACAATACAGGACTACGTAATTTAAAATTAGGCCTTTAAACTGAAATTTATTTCTTTGATTATCCTACGAATTGCCAAACAATTCCAATATGGCAATATAAAAACATATGCCATCCTACCTACTGCCAGGGAGTCACAAAATACTTCAATTTTACCCAGGACCCTAGTTCATTGCTTGTCATGGCACATAGATTACGCCTCTTATTGCACCTCTCTATTACTCTACTCAGCCAAAGAAAACCTTCATGCCTCCATACAAAATTGATTAGGCCTTATACAATTGTCTCCATTTTTCTTTAAGCCTTTGCCTTTTTCCTCCTGCTAATGCTATATAGGTAGCAATGGCTACAAGGTCAGACTTTTCCATTAGCTTAGCAAGGAACATACACATTTTATTCCCTTCCTGGCTAACCGCCCTGCTAATCAAATCATCCAGCCAGGTCTCTCTCAGTTGTTTAAAATATGAACATCGCAAAAGAAAGTGCTCCGCTGATTCCAATTCCCCTAAACTACAGAAACATAAACGTGAACTATGTTGGACCTTATTGTCCCTACCCTCCAATACCGCTGTATGAATTAATTGAAATCTCATGAGGGTCAAATTCCTTCTGAGTTTTCGGTTAGGCAAAATAGATATTTTTCGAAGGAGAATCTCTCCTTCACCTGTCCGAGCCAGGGACCTTCCACTCCTTTACCTTAGCCAGATCTTCTTGCATAGCAATATCCCTCAGCCTTTGCTGCACCATAGATTTTATTACCGTCATGGGATAGCTATTTAATTACATAAGGGAAAAACCCATGGTCTGAAGAAGATATACCAGGTATTTCAGCCACTGATACTCGCCATGCCCCATATACTCAAGCTCTTCTAGTAAACATTGAAGACATAGCTTATTCTCCTGCTGTCTCAGCACCCTCAGCCAGTAACGTATATAAGACAACTTAGAATAATAGACCATGGAAAATACTCATGTTTCGGCCCTAAGCACCGCACCGGGGACCCCATTGTCCACTCTCAGCAGACGTCTTAAAAACTGGTTTGGGGCAGTCTCTAGAGTTTTACAGTCTGGGAATGGGATAATATCTAGGCCAAAACCTGCCAAAGGCTGCACCTTGAGTTGATATACTTTCAGGAATGTGGAAAACAAACCCCCTCTTGATATACTAATAGCGCAGTTAATTCTCCCACCTGCATATATAGCTTTGGCCGCTCTTTCTTTAATGTGGCTGCTCCAATTCCCTTTATTAGAGAATAACATCCCCAAGTAAGGGAATCGATCCACCACTCCAAAAGACCGCTTGTGTATTTGCCAGGCTGTCCTCCTACTCCTTTTCCCAATGACCATTATCTTGGTTTTATTATTGTTAAGCTCTAGGCCGTTTGTCTCACAGTATTTAAGCAAAGTGCCAATAGCTCCCTTCAGACCCCTCTTCGTTTGTGCAGAGTACCACATCATCCGCATATTGAATCATGGATAATGTGCCAGCTCTAATTCTCAGTGGGGTCAAATTTTCTTCCTGCATTGCATCTGACAAATCTGCTGTATATAGACTAAATAAGAGAGGGGCCAGGACGCATCCTTGGTGTACCCCTCTTTCTATTTTAATCGGGGTACCCAGCCCACCTGATCCCAGTTTAACCTGTGCCACATTGCTCTCATGGGTTGCTTCTAAAAATCGACAGCAGCCCTTGGTCTATGCCCATGTTCGTCAATTTTAACCATAAATGGGCTCTTGGGACAGAACCGAAAGCACGGGTCAGGTCAACAAAGGCTATAAAAAGAGTGCCCTTTCTTATCTTATGATACTTGTTGATGACATGAGATACAATAAAGGTACAATCCATTGTACCGCATTTGCTCCTAAACTCAAACTGGTTCCTTGGAATTAACCTTTTCTCATCAGCCCACCTCTGCAGATGCTTTTGCGTATAGCTTTCCGAGTACAGAGAGAAGGCTGATGGGCCTATAGTAGGTAGAATCCCAAGTATCACCCTTTTTTAAAGAGTGGCACAATCCAATTAATTTTCCAAGCATCTGGAATCTTAGTACTCACATTTATTATATAAAAGAGCTTAACAAGGATAGGCGACCACCACTTATAGGCAGCCTGTAGAATTTCACTAGTTATACCGTCAGGGCCAGGTGCTTTGTTCTTTTTCAGTGAAAAGATATATTTCTCAATATTTAGAGAAAGCCTGTTCTAGGGCTATGCTTTTCCTTGGGTTAATTAATTCTTTATCATTATTCTGGACTCCCACCCTGAAATCCTTATATAGCTCTCCAAAATATACCTCCCATATCGCACTCTGTATAGGGGCATTTGACATGTTTTTTACGGGTTTTAAAAAGCCATTTAATATTCTCCAAAATCCGCTAGTGTCCCCAGTCCATGCGGCCATAGTCATTCTGGCCCATATCTTATTGTAATATGCCACTTTTTTCTCTCTTATTAACTGTTTATGCAGGGATTTCTGCTTTATTAACTGGACCTGCAGATCCTGGCATTGCTTCTGCTCACAGATGTTTTTATATTTTACTAACTGTCTTTTGGAAATTTACATTTGGCATCATACCAACAATTTTCCTTCCGTGGCCTAATAGAATGGTTTTTAAGCTGCAAATGCATAGTAAGATAACGAGTAACAGTAGCAAACCTGTCCAATATTAGGTCCGCATCTTCTTCTTCCATCAGCTTTTGCCTTAATGATCTAACTTCCTCTGTATTACAAAGTTCTAACATTCTGGCTTCAAGATGATATGAGGGTACTTTCCTTAATCTAAAACCAACATCTTTCCTCTGTTTTACCTCTACAGGGTAATTGTTCATCCCCAGAATATTTATAATGATCTCTAACAACTTATGGTTGCTTTCGGGTCTGGGGACTAATATAAGACTTTCAATAGTACCCCAGTCATGTGGTTCAACACAGACAAAATCCACAGTACTCTTACTGGATACGCTAGCGAATGAATAATCCCCCTGTAAATCCCCTAAGGTCCTTCCATTAAGTACCACAAGGCCCAATCTGTTTATAAGGGACATAAATTGGGAGCCTCTCTCATTTATCTCCTGGTCTTTAGAAGTTCTATCTAAAAGACCATAAACTTCATTTAAGGGGTCAGAGATATAGTTTTTGTTTTGTGACCCTATTCGGGCATTCCAATCGCCCAATACTATAAGAGAGGCACGAGGAAATTGTTCTCCCAGCATTTCCACCCTATCTGCTAATTGATCCCAAATGTCACTCTTATAATATGGTGATAATAATGGTGGAATATATGCGTTAATTATAACATATTGGTGTGGCCCAGATTCCAAAAGTCCAATTACCTATCCTGCCAAGGACCCTTTTGACCCTCCTTTGCAGCAGCTTAAATCAACAGAGCTGCCAAGAAACCCTTCAGCGGAGGATACTCTCCACATGCAATGTCACCTAATTAGCAAAATTGTGAGCTTGTTGTTTGCAATTATGGCTGATGCCAATAGCTCCCTGATATGGGTGAGGGAGCAGCTAACAGAGGTATTGTCAAAATTAGATACCATACAACCTGCTCTAGGAGCAGGGACATGCTCTATGCAAAATGGTAACTCCTGCAGAATGGATGAGGTGACTGTTGGAAGGAAAAGGACAGCCATGTTTGGCAGTAGGTCGCAGGAGGAATACAACTGCACGAGTAAAAACTTTTTTTGATAATGCAATCTGGATTAAAGCCCGACCCCTAGGAGATGGCTCTATGACTAGCTGGGATTGCAAAAATGACATTGTGGCAAACTTTACTCATTTGTTGCATATTAACGTGGACCTATCAGAAGTGTTGGATGTAATCCATCTGCGTAATACAAATAGAGTCATATGTCGAAAACTAATGTTCAAATCACCATTATTGTTTACAAAAATGTTTAAAGCTAGGGAAAGTTTACTCCATCATGGTGTTTCGATTGATAGAGGTTTTACTTATAAAGATAGCTCCGTACAGGATGATATTCAAGTACCATTAAACCAGGTATCATCTCCAAATAGAGTAGAATTAGGACCTCGATGAATAGATGTTGGGTCCCTAAGGTGTAAGGATTTAGATCATGTCCCGTGTAGTTCAGCTGTGTGTGAAAATATGGACACCTATAAGGCTTCGCCTGTGGGGTGTGGAAAAACAGAGGGGCAGGTATCGCTAGGGCTCAGCCAGGAAGTTGAACAATTCCTGGACCCTGAGAAGACACCACAAGAAGGGGTAGCGGTGGATAAAACAAGAAATGGACAGGAGGAGTGTTTAGGGATCGCAAATTACCCCCGAATGGGCCCATTTCAAAAGTAGATGTAACAACAGCTAAGGCTCCCCTTGCTTACGCAAGGGGCAGATCTAATAATGGTGCTGTAATAAAAGAGGGGGCGACAGAGGAAGGAATTGGTTGTTATGAGAGCCAGATGCAGTCTGGCGAACCCTCTGGTGAAAAGGTCCAATCTCCCAGCTGACCTGCAATAGAGTATACCATAAATAGGTTGCCCCAGTTGCAGGATAAAAGCAAAGGTAATATTAAAATAGCATCATGGAAAAGAGAATTGGTCACCTACCTCGGTGAATTCTTTTCTTCCTCCGCTTAGCAGACAGTCCTCCGGCTGGGTAGTACTACCTTGACCAGCAGGCGGCAGAAGAACACAAGCTTTCTGTGTGCATGCGTGTCCTGTGCCGCTGCCTCCTTCTCCCCAGCGAGTTCCAAAGCTTGTCAGCGGCGGCCTGTAACTCAGCTTATAATTACATGCTAACTGTGACAAACAACTGCACTTCCAACAAACAATCTATGGCCAAGATGGCTGAATTCCATAACTAGTGTCTAAGCTGCACTTGAATAAACCCACCTAGAGTCCTTATGAATATGTTGAGCTATGCTGTTCCTAAGGGGAACCTTAAATTCTAAACTAAGCTCTATCAGAGTCTCTCCTGCAGAGAAACTGTTTTCTTTTGAGAGTCCCTCCGCCAGGAATGTACTGTTCCTAGGGAGGGTCCGGAGGACTGTCTGCTAAGTGGAGGAAGAAAAGAATTCACCAAGGTAGGTGACCAATTCTCTTTTCTCCCCCCGCTGCAGACAGTCCTCCGGCTGGGATATACCCAAGCCATTCGGACATTCAGGGAGGGCAAGGAACAATCCCCGGAGGCTCCAATACCGCCTGCAGGACTCTCCTCCCAAAGGCTGCTTCTGCAGACTGAAAGGTGTCAATTTTATAGTGACGTACAAACGAATGTAAGGATGCCCATGTTGCTGCCCTGCAGATTTCAGAGTATGACGCCCTGGCCCTAAAGGCGTAAGAGGTTGCTGCGCCTCGCACCGAATGTGACCAAATTTGTAAAGGAGGAGTCCTACCTTTAGACTTGTAAGCCTCCACGATGGCCTGTTTGACCCATTTTGAAATTAATGTTTTTGATGCTTTGACTCCTACTATGCTGGGCCTTATGTTGACGAACAAGGCTGATGATTTTCTAAAGTTCTTAGTCCTATGCAAATAAATGTTAATGGTCCTCCTCACATCGAAAGTGTGCCATTATTTCTCCCTGGGGTGCACTGGGTTGGGGTAGAACGAGGGAAGAACAATCTCCTGTGCTCTGTGGAAGATTGAATTACATTTGGGAATAAATGCCTGGTCCAGCCTCAATGTGACAGATTGCTTCTGAAAACTGCAGAAGTTATCCTCCATTGACATGGCCCCCAGCTCTGACTTTCTGCGAGCTGACGTGACCGCTATGAGGAACACCACCTTGATTGAAAGCCAATAAAGAGAAACATGCAATAGAGGTTTGAAGGGGGGACCTGTCAGAGCATCGATCACTAGATTAAGATCCCAAGAAGGGTATCGATGGATAACAGGGGGTGATAGGTGCTTTGTTGCTTTCAGAAATTGTTTTACGTGTCTATGAGAAGCTATGTTCATACTAGACACCGCCCCCAGAACTGAGTTGAGTGCAGACACCTGTCTCGCCAGAGTATTATACCTTAGACCCTTGTCGAGCCCCTGCTGCAGAAACTCTAGTATTTGAGGGATGGTAATTGCACAAGGGTCCAAGTTCCTCTCTCCTGCCCATAGGGAGAAGACCCTCCAGGTTGCGGAATAGGATCTTCTAGTCGCTGGCGTCCTAGCCTGCAGGAGAGTTTTTAATACCGGACTAGAGTATCCCATGCCTTGCAGCGCTAGGTGCTCAACCTCCAGGCTGTTAGCCATAGCACACTGGGGTTTTTGTGGCATACTGGTCCCTGGATGAGAAGATCCTGAGACAGTGGGAGGTGGAACGGTTCCTGTATAGCTAGCTCCATCAGAGCTGAAAACCACGGCCGTCTCGGCCACCAGGGTGCCATGATGATTATCTGGGCCCTTTCTCTCCTGATCTTGGCTATTGTACGTGTGAGTAAGGGGAAGGGAGGGAATGCATAAAGCAGACCCCCTGGCCACTCCTGATTCAACACGTCCGGAGGTCAACTGTTTTGAGCCCGTCCTCCTGTTATGTAGTGTTCCACCTGCACGTTTTCTTTTGTGGCGAAGAGGTCCAGGATTGGCATCCCGAATCTCCTAGCAATCATTTGAAAAACACTCTTGTTGAGGGACCACTCATGCGGGTTCACCTCCCCTTCGACTGAGCCAGTCCGCATGGGAGTTCTCCGAACCCTTGATGTGGACTGCCTTCAGGGAGGCCAAGTGGCCCTGGGACCATGAGAACAGGAGGGGTGCTTCTCTCTGCAGGGTTCTGGACCTGGACCCCTCTTGGTGGTTGACATAGGCCCTCGCTGTCGTGTTGTCTGTGTAAATGAGACATGTGTTTTTCTCAGGCGTGGTCCAAATTTTAGAAGAGCCAGGCGAATAGCTTTCAGCTCCAGAAAATGTATGGATCTCGTCTGGTCTCTCTGGCTCCACAACCCCTGTATCGAGGACGAGGTCATGTGAGCCCCCCATCCCCTGAGACTCGCATCTGTAGTGATGACTGTTCGAGGAGGCTCTGTTAGTGGCACCACCTGTTGGAATCTTTTTTGGTCTAACCACCAGGACATTAATGGTTTTATATGTCCTGGGATGGAGATCCAGGGATTTGCCCCTTGCGTAAGCTCTCTCTGGAAAGGAGCCAGGAAGGACTGCAAGTGTCTTAGGTTGTGTCTGGCCCACGCTATGTGCCGGGAGCAAGAGACCATGAGTCCCAGTAATCTGGCTAGTATCTTCAGCCTCAAGCGTGTGCTGGCTTGAAGGAGAAGTACCAGAGCCCGGATCTTTTTTCTCCTCTCTCCTGGGACGCAAATGGTATCTAGGTCTGTGTCTATGATCACCCCCAGATGTTCTATCCTGCAGGTGGGGTTCAGATGGCTTTTCTGCCAGTTCACCACGAATCCGTGTTGGGATAGGTATGCTATGACCCTGTCCACACTCTGAGATGCTGACTCCTTCGTCTGTGCCTTGACCGATAGATCGTCGAGGTAAGGGAATACGTGTATCTCCAAAACTCTGGTGACGCTTATAGGGAATCTTCGCAGGCAAGGAAATGTCCGAGGCGTTGATGAGAGGTCGAAAGGGAGAGCCCTGTACTGACAGTGAGTGTTGTTGATGGCAAAACGGAGCCATTTCTTGTGGGCCAGGTGGATTGGGATATGGAGGTAAGCCTTTCTCAGATCTAATGAGGCTAGCCAGTCTCCCTTTGATAGATTTTGACAGATGGAGGAGACCGTCTCCATCTTGAATCTCTTGGGTGAAACCCACTGGTTCAACCTCTTGAGATCCAGGACTGCCCTCCATTCCCCCGTCCTTTTTGGCACCAGGAAAATAATAGAGTAGAGGCCGCTTCCCTTCTGGTCCTCCGGCACTCTCTCTATTGCCCCCATGGCGTTTAATCTTTCTATCTCTGCTGACATGGCTCCTGCCTTCTGATGGCTTTTCGACAGGCATCCATCCAAAAGGCATGGGTGACATTCGCCGCCAGTTTGCGTGACAGAGATTCAGAAATGGCTCGGGTCTGGGTTTTGCGCAGCCCACTTTCAATACCCCTATCCGTAGGATCCCTCGGGAGAAGGTCCTCAGAGGATGGAAACCCTGACTGGCAGGCTAGGGAGGCGGCCTCTCTCTAATGATTTTTTCAAAGGGTCGGCCAGCACAGCCCCCGTCTTGCCCCTACCGTGTTTCGGGATGTATGCCCTCTCAGAGTCCTCCTCCGCTGGGGAAGAATCAGACTCACCCTTTATTCGAGAGCGTGGGGTGGTATGCAGCATGTGCTGAGGGTCTTAATACGAAGGGTCTCAATCAGAAGGGCGCTCCCTGCCCTCACTGAGTAACCCTTTCAAGGTCTCCTATACTCCACAGAGGAACCAGACTCTGAACCCGTGGTTTCTAAAGTCAAGGTTAGCCCTTAACCCACAAGGCCAGCCGGTCCCACTCCCACGCAGGGGCTTGTTCCTCATATGGCGAGGAATGATCTTCCTCCCTTTCAGAGCCCTCTGAGGGCGAAGCTGGCCCAGGAGGAAGATTACTCCTGCCCTGGGTCTGCGTTTCTTACGCATGGGCTGTAGGGGGGCTCTGAGTGGTGTCGAGGAGGAGGAATCTCCAACCTCCATCCCCTAAGGGGCTTCTTATCCCCCTGCTCACTGCCCGCTGATGACCCCATAGAACAACAGGGATCTGACCCCATGGAATGACAGCTGTGAATTGTAGCACAAGCAGGAACATAGCAAGGGTGCTAAGAGGGCTGGATTTATGCAGGGGCTTTTTTCCCTTGATAGCCCTCTTAGAGGCTCCCATAATGAGGCCTGAGGGGAGGGGGCTTCCATTGTTGTGGACCTAAGAGCAGCAAGCACCAGTTCAAGCACCCAGGGCTGGCACAAATCCCACTGGCAGGAATGGCCTTTGCATCCCTGCTGAGAGCACACCCTAGCAAGGACTGTGCTCCTCGTGCAAGTAAGTGCTCACGTGGAGCCTTTGAATTTTGAAAGGCAGAGCGCTCTCTCTTGCCTAGGGGACATCTTCTGCCCAGGGAGCCCCACTTACTTGCGAGGAGGCAGAGGAGTCTGCCTCCTCCTTTCCTCCACTTCCTTGCTGGAATGGTGGGGCACCCTTCCCCCTCCTGGCCGCGTGGCTCCTCCGCTGCCTTGCGGGGGCCGCAGCCTGGGCCCGGTGCTCCCTCGCAGGTTCACTCCCCAGCCCAGCGTTAGCTGTGCCGCTCTGTGCGCGGCGGCTCTGCGGATCCTGGCAATCTCAGCCATGTCCGACTGGCCAAAAGGGTCGTGCGTACCCCGCTGGGGTCGAACGCCACAAGCTGGGTCCCCGGGCCGTACCAGCAGGCCGGCACCGGAACGAGGCGAGCAGCCCTCCGTTAAATTCCAAGGGACTGTGAGGAGTCCCGTTCCTGCTGCGAGTGCAGGCTAGGCTAATTCTATTACTAGCCCCCCCGTCCCCGAAGGAGAGCAAGGGAGGCACGAAAGTCCGTTGGGGGTGCAGAGCCCCCGCGCTGCACTTCCTAACAGTTCAGAGGCAGACTTTCGACTGGGGAAGC
The DNA here is from genome assembly GCA_003113815.1 of Sphenodon punctatus. Classification (NCBI taxonomy): domain Eukaryota; kingdom Metazoa; phylum Chordata; class Lepidosauria; order Sphenodontia; family Sphenodontidae; genus Sphenodon; species Sphenodon punctatus. The sequence goes on along the minus strand of QEPC01002403.1, from coordinate 5,947,944 downwards.
GAGGGCGCGCTCTCCCTACGCATGCCCAGTCGAAAGTCTGTGCTGCCTCCTAGTGGTCAAGAGGGAGAACGCTCCCTAGGTTCGAATAAACGGACCGAAGGCTATAGAAAGATGTTTTCTGCCTCCTGCTGGTGGAGTAGGAGAACGACCCCAAAATGAGGACTGTCAGGCATACTAGGATGAGAAAGTTATGTATATGGTGAAAACATCTTCCACCATTACACTTTTTCCAAGAGTTTTTAATCTGAAAGCAATTTTCTTACTATTCTTCACGTAGTCAATCAACAACTCCTTGAAGAATTAAAAATAAAGCATGAAAGGGAAAAATATTTGTATAATTCAGTTTCCCAGAGAATCTTCCAATCGTTTTTTTTAAAAAGTATTCATGTGTCAAAAATAATGTGATTCTAACGTCTTTCCAAAATTAGGGTGAAAACAGATATGACGCTAACACCACTTTAACATTTTTTATGCATGTCGCAGGGCTGTATTGGTGCACTATGCAGCCCTGCAACATACAGAAGAAATGTTAAAGTGGTGTTAAAGTGAAGTCAGCAACATGTCAGTTTTCACCCTTAGAGCCCTTCTTTTCCCCTGTCCACAAAAGGCTCAATCACTAGGCTTGCATTTAAAAAGTGGCATTACATTAAAAGCTACAGAATGAACAACTGCACAAATTTAGCATAACTTTGATATATAAAATAAGCCTCACTTTTTAAAAAAATGGGATAATAGGATATTTTTAGCAGTGACTAAAAACTTGCTAACACACAAACAAGATCTCCCACACTAAACGGGCTTTTCTTTTGGAAGGTTCTTCTAAGAGCACTGTCCAGGACTTACTAATCCAAGTTAATTTAAGATTCGTCATGGTGCACACTTGATACAATAGGACTGCTGGCTTTGGGCAACACTAACAGTTGCTAAACATGCCATAAATGTACCTATACCCCCTGCTGCTGAATAATATCCTGTCAGCTGTGATGGCATCATTTCAAGGAGGGGCAGATTAATTTTAAAATCAGCAGCATAGGGAAACTGGAGACCTCAGTGTACGAACTAAATATAGGCAACACTGCCACTACTTTAATGAAACAGGCAGTGTTGTTACCTATTTCATGAATTAGGTGGTGGCATTGCTTATTTAATAAAATACACAAAACCACAAATTTAACATCACATACATATAGAGATTTCAGCAAGAGTTTTAACATACGTAGCCAGTAGGAGCTGCAATGTGGGTCCTTTTCCTGCAAGGTTACACCATGCATTAGCATTCACAATAGATGGGTGAGAGAGCGAATGCAAACGCCTCCAACAGCTCCCAATATATCCCCAGAGTTTTACTGTTTCTTCCTTGGCACACGTCATGAGAATCTTACCAGTTGGATCCCATTTCATACTAACTAGTGTGTCCTAAAAAAATTCAAAACAGTAGAATTTTTTTTTTTAAACATTTAGTTTTTTCATAATATGACTTATGAATATATGACACACTCAGACATCTTTTAAACAATGAAAAAAATTGCTTAGAGGGTCATTTTATGAAGATTATATTTATATTCAAAATGAAGTTCTAATTGGTGCCTGATGTAATAACTGTAGCGGGGGGAGATTTTGGTTTCAAGCCACTTTAACTATTATTCTTGTGGTGGGATTACCTGTTGCTGTTTGCTTCCTGAGGGTTGCAAGGGCTGCTAGCTTGGGTTGCTGTTTCCCTGGGAATTGAGTGCCTGCACCTGGATCCTCTTCTCTGAAGGTATTTCTGTGAGAGCTGGTCCCTGGGGGCACCAGCCCAAAGGGTGCCGGCTGTTTGGCGCGGCGTTTGTGGGGGCGTTGTGGTCAGCAGACTCTGCCTGCAAGTCAGAACTCTGTATCATCTGCTTTTTGTGTTTGTGGAAGATTGGGACTGGACTCCTTGTTGTTAAAGAAGGCAAGCAACCCTATTATGAACCCTAGCTCTGATGTTTATTTAGTATATTTTTAAATTTATATTTATTTTTTATTAGGGCCTTCAAGCGTTTCTGTTTTATGGTACAAATATTTGCAGACAGTTGCTCTTATTCATTACTGTAGTATTGAGATTTTATCTTTGTTTAAGGATTAGGAGCTTGTTTTAATTTTATATATATAAATTGTCAATACCACCCCAGGACCCCGATATTCAAACACCCTGGTGTTTGTTTTATGTTTTAATTTGCAGATTTTTGTGGAATATGTACTAATTGTGGGGCAATTGTGGTGTCTTTATCTTCAGAGATCATTCTTCCCTTGAAATATAGGGTGATTTCAGACGCTACGGGCGGGCAGTTCACCACAGTGGATTCCAGGTGGGGGTGAACAAAACAACCACCCCCCGGGGCCAATAAACGCCCCGAACAGACGTGACGGGACCGGGACCACGGCCGGGAATCGGGCCGCCAGATCATGGATCGGGGCAGCGCAACAGATGTGACGCTGATTCCCAGCCGTGGCAAAAACACCAAGACGCCCCCGGGAAGGGGCGGGACACAGACATGGCCGCCTGAGGGCAAACGAAGCCAAAAGGCACTAAAGGGAATGCCCACACAAGGGAAACGGGAAGGGAGGGGGGAGAGGGAGAAGAGTCGAACAGGTACCACACACAGCAGGCACGCACACACACACACGCAGGCACGGAGGACAGTGAAGACAGGGAAGGGGGGGGACACGGGCGAACCGACACCACGCAAGGCATGCC
>QEPC01002403.1:5905010-5943309 GCA_003113815.1 Sphenodon punctatus | reverse complement strand
GGGGGGCTGTAGGTTACGGAGCACATGGGCCTTTCTTCCTGGGGGTCTGGGGCCCTGGAGCTGGTGTCTACGGGGGGGGGGCGGCGAGGGGAGGGGGTACCTCGACACGTTCCCTGCCCTGGTCCACAGCGCTTCCAATGAGTCGCGGGGCCACTATGGAGCCCTTCATGTGTAGGAAGCGGTCCAGGGCATCGTAATACGGGGTCGTCCGGGCTCCGTGCCCAGACCTCCTGTTGTCCCGGATTGCATTGTACCCCCTCCTCAGCTCTTTTGCCTTTGACCGGCACTGTGTCACTGTCCGGGGGTGCCCCGCCGCCTCCATGTCCCACACTATGTCCCTGTAGACCTGCTCATTGTGCTGGTTGAGCGCGAGCTTCAGTTGGTACTCCAGGGTCCCCCATATCTGAATGAAGTCCCTGGTCTCCTGGAGTCCCCACTGGCCCCCTCTGTGGTAGGCCTTCCTCCCTCCTCTCCATGGTGGGACTTCTCCCTCCTCCTCCAACCCTTCCTGCTGCACCTCTGGCCGGGCTGGTCCGGTGTGCTCCAGGGGGTCGCCCGCCCGGGCCATTTTCTGTGTCTGCGGGAGGCAGGGGGTTGGAGGGTTACGGTTTGTTTGGGGTCGGGTCGGCCTCGCCCCCCTCACCCCCCGGGGGTGGCTGGCCGTGCCCCTTGTCCTCCTTTGCCCCGTCCCCCTTGCCCTTGCTCCCCATTACCCGTTTCCGGGGTGCCTCCGCTGCCACCGGCCCAGCTGATGTCCCCGGGGCGTCCTGTGCCGGCTGCTGTGGGTGATCGCTTCCTACCACCACCTCCATGTTCAGCATGACACCCGCCTCCCCCACCCCACCTGTGCTGTCTCGCCCTCCACCTCCTCCTCCTCGCCCCATGCTCTCTCCTCCGCCACCGCTCTCTTCCTCCTCCTCCCTCCCGTCACGTTAGCCAGCTGCGTTTTTCCCTTTAAATCCCCCTCCGGTGCCTGTGTTGATGCTGGTTGCCTGGCAACACCGTTACGTGCATTGCCCACGGCTGGGGATCATTTCCTTTGATCCCGGGCTGTGATTGCCGTCCAGACGTTACATTTGGTTGATCCCCGGTGGGGATCTCCTTGACCACGCGTCCACGGGAATTGGTGCGGGGAGCCCGGTTGAAATTGACCCCGTGTGGGTATTGAGCGTGGTGAACATCTGGCGGCCGCCAAACAGACGTTCAGGGTGCCTTGGTCCCGCGGCGGGGTTGAGCGTGATCTCGTAACGTCTGAAAATACCCATTGTATAGGGGATGGGTGTTTGGTGTGGAGATCCCCTTGTGCTGGAATATTTTTGGGTCATAGAAATTAGAAAATCAAATGCCTTCCAAAATTAAAAGAGCCTGTGGCGAGGGGGATTATACCCCCTTCCCCTGAAAAGTAGAGGAAGCTAGATAAGTACTTGGTAAATTTAAATCAAAAGAAACTGGAAATGGACGGAGACCATATCCTTCTATTTCAGTTGCAAATTACTTTTCTTGCTTGAACCCTGATATTGAAGGTAACCCCAGCCCTTCCTTTTCAAAAGGTGGGAGTGAGGAGTCTGTGGACAAGATATTACCGTGAAGTATGGAGGGAAATGGAAATACCTTGGAGGGGAGCCCAAAGGTTCCAGAGTGGTCAAATCTGCAGTCATGGAGGCTCTCCCAGGGGTAATGTTGACCAAAAGTGCCTTGCAGACCAAACTTTACAAACTGGTAGGAACATTGGAGCTTATCTTTGCACAGCTCAAAAATTCTTACTGATATTGTGGAGGGTATCAATCATCAACTATTTTCTGGGGACCACAGAGGGCGTAAAAGTGGAAATGTGAGTACCCCAGGGAGGGGCTTAGCCACAGGAGGAGATTGTGGTAAATTAAATTATGTACTAGCACAAAATGCGGTGGCACTTACAATCTTTCCTCTTCCAAATGGGGTGATCCCTAGATGGAACGAACCAGAATTAGTGGCAAGACACTTATGGTCTATAGCCCATATAAACTGTCTAGTGTCTGACATTTGGGCAATTAGGCCCATAGGGGGAACAAATTTTTATCAGACATGGGTAATAATTTTTAATAATACAAATTTGGCAGGTAGGGCAGTTAGCGCGAGTAGACTGTTTAGACTGAGAGGTGTCTATCTGGCTAAGAATTTTTCATTGAGGTATCTTCCTACTCCCGATAGTGCACCTCTAAATATTAGTAGAACTATTGGAGAAGCTAAGTTGGAGGATCAAAAATGTGTATCTATACCTGAAACCCAGAGGGATGTTAGACCCAATTCTTTTTTGGGAAAGACCTCTGGAAACTCTGTTGGGTCTAGATTGATAAGAACTGACGATCAGAGGAGGAATACGGATAATAATTCTTCCACCTATAGGATAGTAGGAAGCCCAGGAAAAAATGCCATGTCTAAAACAAATAAAAGTGAGCTTCAAGCTAAAGACTCAGTGCAATTAGGAAAGATGGACTTTATTGAGGGTAAGGAAATAAGTGTTTCCCAGGTCCCAGGGGAGGAAAAAAACATACCTCCCACTAATGAGGTAGGTAAAATCAGAAGAAACTAGAATCAGAAAGGGAAAAGCAGCTTTGGTGACATTGGTCCAGTGGTCAAACTGGCCTTTTTGAGGGTAAATTCAGGTAGCAAATGTTATAAGGTTGATGGGGAATCTGATCCGGGGAGGGTCTATCACAGAAACCTAGTAACAAGTGACCAGTGCAAACTGGGATAAATGTAGATTTTTTTATTACTCTGAACTAGGAGATAGTACCCCCCCTCCTCAAATCAATAAACCCATTGTTAGAACTAAATAAACTACAACAGCAGCAAGTAGAAGTGGGTTTTGGGTTTAGCAGTGATTCCAAAGAACAAACTAGCTGTCCAGAGATGATTGAGACTCAGGAAAACCTAGAATCAGCAAAGGATCTTTTTGAGAACTCCTTACTAAATTCTGATGGAGATGAGGGGGGAAATGATGCAGATTGACTCAGTAGGAATTGTGGGGATACCTCACCCTATATTAGGATGATTACTTGGAATGTAGTTGGGCTAGCCTCTAAGTGTAAGAACTCTAATTTTATGGATTTTCTTTGTAAGTCTGAGGTTATTCTTCTGCAAGAAACTTGGCTGAAGGTTCCCTTTCATACTCACGGCTTTCAGTGTTTTAATATGGGAGGACCTGCGGAAAGAAATAAAGGTAGACCACAGGCCAGTCTTTTGGCATGTATTAGTCTATTAGCAGGCTGGACTGCAACTCTAATTTCATACTCCACTGACTTCTGTCTTATGACACTAACTGTCATTACGGCATAGGGAACACTAGATTCTCTTCAATATTTATTTTCCCCCTAGAAACAAGAAATCTCTTGTAAATATTTTTTGGAACAAGTTAAATTCTATTCTGGAAAAAGGTGTGATTATCCAGAGGCAAACTGGATAATTATTGGAGATTTAAATGCAAGAGTTTGGGATCTGTGGACTGATGAGGATTATGATCTTATAAATGAGATAGTGGGGATAAATCCTCCAGTGTTAAGAAATAAGAAAACAAATTATGCAGGGAAATTGTTGCAGAAATTATTATTTATGTGCAATTTGAGGATTTTGAATGGTTCATTTCCATTGGTAACCATGTCAGATTTTACTTTCCTTAGTAGTATTGGATTTTAGAAGCTGAAATCTGGGATAGGGTTGTAGACTTTCGTATAGCTCCTAGAGCTGAGAGTGACCATCTTCCCCTTGGTTCTTGGTTTTGTTATTGATAAGATGAATAATTGCAAACTTCTTCAATGTAGCTCTCTGTGGCTCAAGTTTGTTACTGTTACCCTGTTATGGTTGGGACTTGGTTATTATTGTAAATAACTAACAGATTGTTTTCGATGAAAGACACTGGTGGCTTATGATAGGGTTCGTGATACTGCAAACCAAATGGATATGCCTAGTGTTCGGGTTTCTCGTATGGCACCGGATTTTACCCTTTGGAAGACAGTTTTGGGGCAAGCAAATTTGCTGCCTACTCATAGGAAAGCATTTGCAAGATTTAGAACGGAGCAAACACTGCTATGGTTGAAGGACGAAGGGCAGGTACTCCTAAAGCAGACAGGTTTTGCCCATTTTGTAAGACTGTTTTGGAGGACCTTACACATTATGTTTTGGACTGCCCCATTTGTTGTGAGGTAAGGAAGAAGTACAATTTTCCCCTGCCAAACCATGTCAAGTATTTCACAAATAAAGAAAAGCTAATTAGGTTCCTTCAACAGGGAAAGGAAGTGTATATAAAGAGATTTGCTGCTTTTGCTTATATGGCACAAGGGTGTAGGCATAGGTTTCTGGCATCTTAAATTTAGGGAAGTCGGATGATTTGGGGTAAAAAGTTTGCAAAATTATTATTTATGATGATGATGATGATGATGATGATTATTATTATTATAAGCATTTATACAGCTCCAGCGATGTACCTTTACAAAGAGTATTTTACTGTTTTGTATATTGTATTACTTTGTTCTGTATTTTGTATTTTTGGAATATACATGTTTGTCTTTTGGACCATGGCATTTTAGCCAGTATCCAGAAATAAAATTGGTCGATTTATATTATTCCTGTGAGCGCCAGCGTAGTCTAGTGAATAAGGTGTTGGACTTGGACCTAAGTGAGCATAGTTTAAATCATTTTAGCCATGAACTGCTGAGTGACCTTGGGTAAGTCACAATCTGTCAGCTCAAATTCTCCATCTGTAAAATGGGAATAATGACCTAACCTCACCGAGGAGGTTGCCAGGGTTTACTTGATAAGGATCGTAAGGCACTCTGAACAACAAAAGTGCTATAAATTATAAATCATAATTCCTAGATAGGTTTACAGGAATTGGAGCAGAGACTAGGTGCAGAATTTACATTTTTAAAGACATTTTTGGTGACTTCACCAAAAACGTCACTGAAATGTTTAATTTACTAGAGATGCATTTAAAATATCATATAAAGATATACAGACCAGTATCAAATGTTACTTTCAATACATAAACTTGCTTAGAAATACTTTTTTAAAGATCAAAAATAAAATAGCAGAGATGAATATTCAATCTTCAAACACTTTTGTAAACAGCAAAATCTGGACAAGATTTGGTTTCAAGAGTTTATTCTCTATGGGAAACCAAGAAACTATGAATTAGGTTTTAAACGAAGTTAACACTACCTTGTGCGCATCAACTAGAACAATTCCTCCTTTTTCAAGTGGCTCTTTTGTACCTATCAGGAATTTTCCATCTGAATAGCCAACTGCAAATGGTCTGTCTTCACTGAACCAGGCAAGACAAGTGACAGACACTATGGAAACAATCAGCACAAAAAATTGAGTTCAACTGCTTAATCTATATTGCATTTAAGACTTCTTGTTCTTCTCCATATTCTAATTACTTTCAGAAAACCAAATCTGTATGACAAAAAATACATTAATTAAATATAGTTTGTGTAGCTTATTAAACTCTAGCACCTTAGATATCTAAGATCACTGTAGTTGTAAGTTATGATTAATCTCTCTTTCATAAGAGATAAAACCCACAAAGCTTTATTTTGCAGTAGTTGAGATGCAACCGCAAAATCTATTTGCTCAGCCACTTTTCACATTTTTAAATACATATTTTATTGAATTTTTTTCTTATTATAAAACAATACTACAAATGTGTCATAAGGCAAAGGGCAGCTTACAGAATAAGAATCCTATAAAAACCACAAACAATATATAAAAATCCCCCCCCCAACCACCCCAACTTTCTAGAAACCCCCCATGTGCCCACCCATTTGCTAATTATGTATCCTAAACAACCAGGCAAATACTACTAATGAAATCATGATTGCTTCTGCCTTCCTCCAGAGTAGTTATGGTGAGGAAAGAGGACAAGTAAAATATAAGCTAGCTAAACATGGTGCGAAGTACAGGAGCCAACTTATTCAACCAATTTAAGTTTCAATTTGAATTAGCCTTATCTACAACTAAAATTTCAACTCAAGCTAAAAAAGCAATCTTTTTTCTATGGTAGCCCAGTGGGTAGATATGGTGGAAGTCTCTCACCATTCCACTTCCATGTATGGAGCTTTACCAGAGTTTCCAAAAAAAGTCAGTATTGAGGAGTAGAGATGTGTGAAGAAAAAGATACCTACCATAATATAAGTAGTGCCATACTGAGTCAGATCAATGGTCCATCAAGCCTAGCACCCTGGATGTTTGCCGACATTCGAGGAGGGGCGGGGACTAATTTGTATTTAACTCAAGTTAGCGCAGTCATGTGAAAACCCCGACTCTGGGTTTTAGCATTATTTTTCCATTCTCCTGTTAAACTGAATAATGCAATACACAGCTGGATTTTGAGCCCTGTCTTGCGTTATTAAATTTAACAAGGGTAATGGAAAAATAACACTAATCCCCTTGTGTCCACGATTGGGGGTTTCACGTGACCATGATAACGTGAGTTAAACTCACGTTAATCCCCACCTGTTACTGAACATGGGCAAGCAGCCTCTATCTTTGACAGTAGCCTCTCTCTGTCACTTTGGAGTACCACCAACAGGTCTTGATATAGTGATCCATTCCCTGCTGTTCACTCCCAGTTCCCAATGTTCAGAGGTTATGTCCCCCAATCTACTTGGCTAACTGGACCTATCCTCCAAGAACTTCTCCAACTTTTTAAAACCCAGCTATGCTACTGGTCTTGACTACATCCTCTGGCAACAAGTCCCACAGCTTGATTGTGCGTTGAGTGGGGAAAAAGTTTCTTTTATTTGCTTTAAATAGTGTCCCCTAGTTCTAGTACTATTTGAGAGAGTAACTAACTCCCTATTTACTTGTTTCACACCACTTATGATTTTCAGCAATTGTATCATATCCCTTCTCAGTTATCTCTTCTCCAAGCTGAAGAGCCCTAACCTATCAAGCCTTTCCTTGTACGGAAGTCATTTCATACTCCTGGTCATTATTACTACCCTTCTATGGACCTTTTCCAGTTCTACTATCTTTTCAGAGATGGGGCAGCCACAATTGTACACAATATTCAAGGTGTGGTTGCACCACAGATTTATATGGCGGCATTATGATATTTCCTGTTTTATTCTCTATCCCTTTCCTAACTCCTAACATTGTTTGCAAACCTCAGTGTGCAGCAGCAGTAAAAAATGCAAAGAATTGTCTTTGCAATGAGCCTAAGATAGTTTTCCCGAGTGTTAACGATTAAGTTAGATCCCAGCATTGTGCATATTATTAATTTGGAATATTCTTTCCAATGTGCATCATTTTGCACTTGTCAACATTGATTTTATCTACCATTTACTTGCCCAGTCTCTGAGTCCTGAAAGATCCTCCTGTAATTCCTCACAGTCAGCCCTAGTCTTAACTACCTTGAACAACTTTGTCTCATCTGCAAATCTGATCACTGCTTTACTCCTTTTTCCAGATCATTAATGGATATATTAACCACCACCAGTCTCAGTACAGACCCCTGGGGCACACCATGATTTACTTCTCTCCATTGTGAAAACTGAGCATTTTCCTACCCTTTGTTTCCTATCCTTTAAACAGCTACTAATCCACAACAGGACACTGCCTCCTATCCCATGACTAATTATATTTCCTCAAGAGTGTCTCGTGAGGGACCTTATTTATTTAGATTTATATCCAGTCGTATTTATTTAAATTTATATCCAGCTGTATCCTCTAAGGCTCAGGGTGGCTTACAATACATACATAAATAAAAATACACATACAAACATAAAATACATAATTAAACCCCCATAAAAACTAAAAATACACCCTCTACTCCCCCAATCTATCCCTGCCTATTAAATGGCCGAATAAAAAGGTCTTACACTGCCTCCAGAAGACATTCAAACTAGGGCTTAGGCAAACCTCCAAGGGTAGGGCATTCGCCTCTCTGTGGGCATTCCTCTGCCTTGGGGGGTCTGCCTGAGCCTGCTCATCTTCCGGAGGAGATGTAAGACCTTTTTGTTTGGCCAAGCATTTGGCAGGCAGGGATAGAGTTGGGTGGGATTGGGTAGGGAGGTTTGGGGAAGAGGACTGATGGGCTGTAGGTGGGGATAAAGGATGGGGTGAGTGGGGTTCTATGAGATTTTAATGTATTTTATATTTTTAATGTTGTAAGCCACTCTGAGCCTTAAAAATCACAGCCCTCACTTCCTCAATCTATCCATGCCCATTAAATGCCTGGCCGAATAATAACGGTCTTACACTGCCTCTGGAAGACAGAGAAGGGCGGGATAAAAATGTGAAAAATAAATAGATATTAAAAAAACCCGATGGAACCTGCAAGAGCGCACACTCAGCAGATCTTAAAGTCCATAAAGGGACATAAGGAGAAAGGTGGTCCTTCAGATATGTAGGGCCCAAGCCGTCATCAAACACTTTATGAAACCCAGATACACTATATCGATTGAATCCCCCTTATGCTTATTGACATCCTCAAAAAATTCCAAGAGAATAATGAGGCATGACTTCTGTTTCCTAAAACTATACTTCTAATTATTAACAGAGGGTGATTTCAGACGTTACACATCTGACATTCACCCCGGCTGAACCACAGTCAAACGCGGCTCGTGTTTGCATTCACCACACTTCTGGACCTCCGGACACGAGGAGGTCCAGAAGTGTGGTGAAAGGCCACCATGGCCGTGGTGAACAGAAAGTAACGTTTGGTTACTTAGTATTCACCGCGGTCACTGGGAGTCAGCCCCGCCCGTGGTTGCGGCAGCGGCCTCTGCCCGTCGGGAGGGGGGAGGGCCGCCGGGGAACGCAGGGGGCAGGGCTGTGCAGCAACACGCTGCGCCACGTGACCCCGCCCCCTCTGGGGTGTGTGTGCCGCTTTAGACGTTACGAGCGGGCGCTTTCACCACGGGCCGTGGAGTGGTTCGGACCACAGCCGGGGGCAATGGGGCGCACGTCTATTGGCATGCCCCTTCACCCACGGCCGTAGTCTGAACCACCCCACGGCCCATGGTGAAAGCACCCGCCCGTAACGTCTGAAATCACCCAGAGTCCTGAATCCTAGGTTTTTCATACAATAGACTGGCAGACATAAAAAAAATAAAATGTATCTTTTTAAAAAAAAACAACTTGTGAAATAGCAGATGTAAAAATTTATAGATTAAAAAAATCTGTAGATTTTAAAAAATAATAATTTGTAGAGTACTATATGTTAAAGATTTTTAAAGAACAGTATCAGCATGATCACCTACCATCTTTTCTGTAGCAATGCTCCAGTTCAAGTCGGTGCATGGTGGAAACATCTACAACTTCAATAAGCCCAAGAGATCCATCCATACGACCTACTAATAATAATTCTGGAGTGTCTCCTGTCCATGTTGCAGTTGGTCCTTCTTCTGGCCATGCTAGAGCAGATACCCAATGTGGCTGCAGGTCTAATAATCCTTTCCCTCCTAAGAGCAAAAATCCATTTCTAGAGTACCTTACTTTACTGCATGTTTATTTAAAAAAAACAAAAAACTTTTATAGGACAAGACTGAGAATACTGAGTAGTAATCATACTATGGATGATTAACCAGGCCACAATTCTGAAACTGCTTACAAGCTTTCTCAACCCTGCTGAAGTTACTGGAACTGACAAACACGTAAACAGTTTTAGGACTGTTTGTATCTTTCAAGGCACTTACTGCCCACAATTTTTCTAGAAGCAAAACAAAATTAAATATATGGGGTCCTGTAATCGTGTGAAGATTAACGTTCTTTCAAAATTATTTCTAAAGGTGGTGTTATTTCAAGTATTTTGGGTGCAACTGTGAAATGAAAACCTGAAAACTATACATTTTTAACATTTTTATTTAGCATCTCTTCACATATTCCTCATTTAGATTTTTAAAAGGTGGTATTTTTAGCAGTATAAAGAACTAAATTAAGATGAATATTATTCTTTTTCAGGCAGCAAGAACTATTGCAGTTGGCAAGTCTAAATTCTAGAGATAATTTAGTGACTCTTGACAGTATAAGTTACAACTATTCATACCAGGTACTAATTTTTTCACTGTCTATATTCTAACAATTGTGTTATAGACAGGCAACAAACTGCTCGTGGATTAGTCAAATTTGGAAGGCATAATGAAGAAGATGCGCATAGAAATGGGCAGTTACGCTTGCTTAGACTGCCATTTCTCAGTAGGGTTTGAACAGCTATCTAATAAGCATGTTACACTATTTAATAAACCTTGAATAATATGTGGCTCATACCATTGACTTGCCATATATTCACCATCTTTTCCAACGCTCCAGCCAGATACTTGCCACTGATGCTCCAACATGCAAGAGATAAACTAGGGTCACTGGGTGATCCTAGGTTCTCCTCTGAATCATCTTCCCTAGAATACCAGACATGATAGTACATTTAAAGATGATATTTCCAACTGGAGCAAACTAGAAACAGAACCTACTGAAAAGATTTTCTGCAATTAAAATCTACTTTACTTTACTATTAGAATATACAATAACGGACACACCTATAGCTCAGAGGGTTTTTTTCTGCCCAACTCTCAAAACAAAACCGTTAGATATTATGTTCCTCTACTGCTAAAGTTGAAGTTGGCTGTCCATAAAGACAACTTAATTCTGACCATCTTTTTAACTCTGCTAAAACTAAATCTACCTGCCCAAAATGTTACAAACTACAGTCCTCCCAGAAAATTATAACCTTTATTAAACAAGGAAACTGGAAGACATACAAACAAAACCCCCAGGGAGCTAACTCTCCTTCCATTTGAAACACCAAGCCCAATTTCCATTACACTAGAGTAAACTTGCATCAGTCCAGCAATGTTAATAGACTACAGTAGCATCATGCCAACAAAGGGGATCTCTGGCTTGGGCAAGAAATTTGGGCCCGAGTCAGACCTAATGACGTTTTCCGAGTCTGATGTGTCCAAGTGGCCCCAATGTCCCAAAGAGCACTGTGATGTCATGGTGCTCCATATGAGTAGGGGGTGTGCATGGGCAGGGTTGCGTCAAAAGGAGGGAGGGGTGCTTAAATATATAAATATAAAAGTTTTTTCACATTGTAGCAGTCGTTTTGTGAGCTTACATTATGCGTACCAATCTCTATGCATGTACTTTGGATCAATTCACTTTTATGCATGACCAAACAGGCTTCCACAAAAGAACTTACAATTTGTTGAATACACATGTTTGCTGCAATGAATATTGCTTCTTTGTGATATTCCAAACTCTTATAGTTCCATCATTCCCACTTGTTGCCAAAAGACCCTTTTTACTGCACCAGACACATGTCATCACCTGCAAACATTAATTTAAGGAGTCTAAAGTTAAGTATTACAAGCCTGAAACTTTGACTATGCATACCATTCATTAAAATTTGATTGACTAAAAAAAGATTAGCTATAATTATTTAAATCAATTATGCTAAATACAGTTCAGCAGTGATTGAGGAAATCTTCCACTACTATGTATTATTAAAGTCAGATTAATTATTGGGGGGAGGAGGGAAGACAGCACTTTGATCTGAAGTATCTGCCAATGGTAACTGCCAAAGACAATGTACTGGACTTTACAGCCCATTTATCTGCTTTGGTAAACAAATATATATACCACCATGTATATTAAATTTGCTACTGTCATAGAAAGTCTTTTCCTGCATGAGATAAATAGCAGAAGTTGACTTGTATATATACAATAATATTATTACACTCACAGGAAAATATCAAAGAATAAACTGATAATCCTCCAACTACTTTTTGTACAAACACTTACCCTATTTTGATGAGCCTCCAGTTTTATGAAGGAGCATTTACGTAGATCTCCACTCATATCAGCAAAGGTTTGAGGACTAGTTTGGTTATCTCGATCATGTGCTGCAAGAGTTCTTACAAGCTGCTGAGCAGCCCACTGCCTATGTTGAGAGGACAACCTTGAAGAAAGGCAGCAAGCTGCTAGTGCATTAGCCAGCTCCAGAGGGCCTACAGCAGAAGGATCATAGGAAGGATGGGCATACAAATGGGCAATTACACCTGCTTAGACAAAACAATGAAATGATACCCAGATGAGTGATAGTAACAAGTCAATATAGCATTACCCACAATTTCCATAAAACTCAGAAAATGGTGCAGCTATCAATGGGGGGAGTGGGGTGGCTTGGGAGAAAACACTGTACGATGCTAATTACAACACTAGTCTTGACATTTTCGTTTTAAGTGCTATGTTTTAAAGGTCTAATATTTAGACTTAATAATAGTGACACATGTAACAGTGGCACGTGTAATAGCAACAAAAGTAGATAATGAATGCTTTTAATATGCACCTAATTAGGAATTTGTAAAATGTGCCACAGTATGACTAAGAGTAAAACTTGGGTTTATTTTATGCATCCAATGGGATAGCTTTTTTACACAAAGGCAAAACTACAGAGAAGAATTAAGGCTGAATAAATCAGAAGTGGATATTTGCACCTTTCAAATGTTTGGTTTCTTAAACAGTTGCTAGCAAATTGAAAAAAAATCATACTTCTGTCTGAAGTATGATTACAACTGCGATTACAACTGAAATAATTTAGTGACAGACACAGTTTCTTTGGTCTGATTTGCCCATTCAAAAGCATTCTGGAGATAGACAGTTTTGCTTTTTCCCCATACAGCAACTTTTAACAAACAAATATCAGCAGGAAATCAGAGAAACCATTTAAAATAAAGGATATTTTTTCCCCATTAAAAAAATAAATAAAAATCAGGACATTCTAAAAAGGGACACAAACTGCATTATTCACTTTTTTTAAATGAAAACTGCATCCCTTTAAATCTGGGTTAATAATGGCTACTTTCATTGATAATGGGTGAAATCCTGATCCCACCAACTTCTTTTTTATTTTAAACCTTAAAATAGCAATGTGTTAAAACTGAACTGCAATTTAACTAATTTGTCTGAAAACAAAGAAAAGTAAGTTACTTAAACCAGTAACTAAGTTCTTTGAGGGAGCTCCACATATTCTGACTTATGGGATCACTTCTGCTGCTCTGTAGGCAGCTAGAATGCTGTCGTCAACAGTTGCTAGGCAAACTGTAAAGCACAGTCTGGAAGGGAGGCAAGGAAATCGCTTCCTGCTACCCCCTCTTCACACCTCTCCTTTGTGGGGGAAAGAATCTCTCAAGAGCAGAGAAGATAAAAGCGGAGGTGGAGCCTCTCCCACTCAGTAAGCAACGAAGTAGAGGGGAAGGATGGGTGAGTATATGCAGAGCTCACTCAAAGAATTCAGTTACTAGCAAGTAACCTAAATTTCTTCTTTGAGGAGCACCGTGATTCTCACTTATGGGAGAGTAGTAAGCAATAATGAAATAATTACTGGAGGTGGGTATGAGGTAAGAAGTGTGTTTACTGGAATATAATCTATTTTGGTTTTATTGTATCCTAGTCCTGTTTTAATATTTTATAATATTTATGAGAATTTTAATGATTTTATTGTATTTTAATGTTTTGGAAGCCGCCCCGAGCTGCATGGCAGGAGGGGCGGGGTAAAAATCTATGAAATAAATAAATATAAAATAAATAAATAATTGAACAGGATTATGCAGGTTTACTCTCTTGGTTTTTAAGCTATTTTATATATTTGTCTTTAAAAAGAAAACATTAACTAGGAGAAAAGAGAAGGGAGGACTGCTTTTCCAAAGACAGCGCCTATTCTGGCTGCCAGACTGAGAGAGTAGTGTTAGTAAACGTGTAGAGGGATGATCACGTTGCGTATTTCTGGTCTTTTGGAATGCTGCAGAAATTGGCCATCAAGGCACCAAAATCCCTAGTTAGGTGTGCTCGAATGCAATCTGGAGAAGTCTTTCCTACCATGGAGTAGGAGGTGTTGATGCACTCAAGGATCCATTTTGAAAGTCTTTGTGATGAAACTGATACACCGATGTAACAACTGCCATAAGAGATGAAGAGGGAATTAGATGCTCTTATACGTTTTGTATGGTTGATATAGAAAAGGAGGGCCTTTCTCAGATCCAGAGTGCGAAGAGAGGCTTCAGGTGGGGATAAATGGAGCTTAGGGAAGAAGACAGGCAGGGAGATCACCTCACTAAGGTGAAAAGCAGACACCACGTTGGGTAGAAAGGCTGGGTTGGGACAGAGGTCAACTTTGTCCTTACTGGTGGGGACGCCCTTAATGCTGCCAGCTTGCTGATTCGCTGAGGCAATGACAACAAGGAAGATCACCTTCATAGATAAGTGGGTGAGGGAGCAGGTAGCGAGCAGCTTGAAGAGAGGCTTCATCAACAATGCGAGACAATGTTGAGGTTCCACTGTGGCATGGGATAGAGTACCAGTGGCACAGAGACTCTTCCAAACAGACTTAACTACTGGGTGTGAGAATAACTGTTTATCTTGCAGGGGCTGGAGATGCGCTAAGATACCTGCCAGGTGAACTTTCAGGAAGGATAAGAAGAGGACAGGACCTTGCAGGTTTAACAGTATGGTTTCAACAGTTAAAGAGAAGAGAGGGAGATCTTATTATTAGAAAATCAAGTATTAAATCTCTTCCACTGCGCCGCGTAGGAAGATCTGGTGGACTCTTTCCTTACATTCTGTATGATGTTGGCCGCATCAGGAGAGAAGCCAAGCTTTACGGGAGTATGATCCAAGCAGAGAGCTATAATGATTTGAGATTGTGGTGAAGGATGTGACCATTTGGTCTGTAGTGGAAAACTCTCCGGAGAAGCAATTGGAGGCCATCTGCAGGAGTGTTGAGTACCAGGGTTGCAGCAATCAGGATAAGATGTGTATTGTCTCTTACGTGCATTGTAGATGACACATGGTGGTAATGGCAATGGAGGAAAGACAGAAGAAGGTGTTGGGCCATGGGATCAGGAAGACGTCCCATCAGGGATTTCAGGTCATGACCCGCTCTGCTGCAATACCTGGATGCCTTCATGTTTTCCACCATGGCGAAGAGATCGATGGTGGGAGCACCCAATATGTCAAATAGGTGGTTTGCCACCTCTGGGTGGAGGCTCCGTTCATGGTTATTGCAGCTGGACCTGCTTAACTCGTCTACAGTAACATTTGCAGAGCCTGCCAGGTGGATGGCTACATTGTGATCTATGCACCAGTTCCAGAGCTCGTGTGCTTCTGAAGAGAGGACCACAGATCTGGCACCGCCCTGCTGGTTGATATACCACATAGCAAATGTGTTTTCTGTGGCAATTTGGACAGGTGGACTGGCAATGTGCATGGCAAAGTACCTTTGAGTCCAGTGAATGGCTTGTAGTTCTAGAATGTTTATGTGGAGAACTGACTCCTCTTCACTCCAAATACCTTGCACAGTGAAGTTGTTGAGGTGGGCCCCTCACCCTAAGATGGACACATTCATTGTTATTGTTTTTACAGGGTCCGGAAGGCAAAATGGGAGCCCGGCTAGTACGCAATGAAGTTCAGTCCACCACTGAAGAGCGGATAGCACCTCTCTTGTTAAAGTCATCTTGCTGGGCATGGAACAGATGTATATTGAGCTCAGTCAGTGTTGAAGAAGTCCCTACCCCCTCTGGCTAGTTGTGGCTGAGAGCAGGCCTTGTAGCTTGAGAAAAAATGCCGATTGGCCTTGTGGATTTTACGCTGGCTTGTCCGATAGCACACCATATGAAACAGAACCTGTCCTCCGATAGAAAGGTCCACTGTACCGCTGTGTCTAAAATGGCTCCAAAGAAGGGAAGGGTTCTGGAGAGGATGAGAAACGACTTTTCTCTGATTATGAGGGTGAGATTTTTGAGTAGAGAAGTGGTAGTGTCTATGCTGCAATGGAGAGTGTCCCTCAAGGTGCCTGTGAGGACTCAGGAGCCAATTGTTGAGACAGGGTAAGACTTGAACCCTCTTTAATTGTATTTCTACAGCGACAGCAGCGACACACTTTGAGAATACCCTCGGGGTAGTGGTGGCAAGGCTGAAGTGGTGAACTGCATACTGGAAGTGCCGACCATCTACAATGAAATGCAAAAACATATGGTGAGCAGGGTGATTGGGGATGTGGAAGTATGCATCCTTGAGCTTGAGAGAAGCCTGTCAGGATTTCTTTACCAGAGCAGGCAATATGGCAGATAGGGTAACCATCCTAAATTTTCGTTTTCTGATAAACTTGTTCAGTGATCTAGGGACTAGGATTTGTCGGAGTCCCCCATCCCTTTTAGGGACAACAAAGTATCTTGAGCAGAACCCCTAATGGGCGGTGGAAGGGGAGATTTCTTCTATAGCCCCTTTAACTAGAAGAGATTCTACAGCTAGAACAATGCCTTTTGAGAGAGGTCTCTAAAGAGGGATGGGGGAAAGAGAGGGCATCTCATCAAACTGGATGGAATATCCAAATCGGATTCTCTCTCTGATCCATCTGTCTTTTGTGATGTCACACCATGCAGAGCAGAATTAGCTGAGACATTGGGAGAAGCAGGGCGTTGGCTGGCTCTCTCAACCTTATCATAATTAAAGCTGAGACCGTGGCTGTTGCTTTTCTGATGAGTTAGAATGGTTTCGGGACTTTAGCCTGGGTCTGCTGAACCTCTCTCATGAGAGGAGGCAGCTATGTCTGCTGTTGGGTGGTAAACCTCCTCGTCAAGTAGGAAGGTGCTCTCTGTCTGTAAGAATATAAGGCTTGGGCCAAGTACCACCTTCACTTGATAGTTCTGATCACTCCTGCAGAGCAGGCAGTTTGGCATGTTTCTTTTATGTTGGCTAGAGTCTCATCTGTAGACTGTGAAACCAATCCCTCTACGACAAAGGTGATGTCTTCGATTCTCATCTTGTTCTTGGGAGTTAGCATTGTGAGCCTTAGCCAGGAATGACAGCAGATGGTGACAGTGGAGGCAATGTTGCAGAGTGCACAATCTGCTATATACATGGCGGCCATAAGTTGAAATTGGGTCACTTGTATGTCCTAAGTAGTACAATGATATCTTTTACTGGACCAACTACAGTTGGTGGAGGTATGCAAGTTTTTGGACCGATTCCTTTAGCACCGCCTACAGCACCTGTTGGTGGAGGTTGGTACCTCCAAGTTGGTAGAGGTATGCAAGCATTTGGACTTTACAGGGTCCTTCAGTCTGTGAAGGACCCTCACAGGGTCCTCATGGACCCTGTGGAGGTCCAAAAGCTTGCATACCCTTCACCAACTGTAGTTGGTCCAGTAAAAGGTATCATCATACTATTTTGTTGCTATTGCCTATATTTGGGACCAACACCGCAACCTTACTTTCTCTACTCTTTATAGAGCTGCCAACTGTGCAGGATCCATGGTAGAGGCAGTGTTGGTACCCACACATTGCTGAGAGGTAACTGACTGCTCTCAATGACAGAGTGGATGAGGCAACGGCTTTTCTGCCTAGGATGTTCAGCCTCCTACCCTCTCTCTCTGTCGGTGATGTCTATCACCATGACCTTGCATGCTAGGTAGCTGTTGCTACCTCTAGCATGTTCAGGGTGAGGTGTTTAATATACATGACTGAGTCATCCTGGGGAATAAGGTAGAGGAAATCAGTGATTTTGTTGTCAGGGCTGGATGAGGACTGTTTTCCCCATATTGAAGCTGATGGCTCCATGAATTCATCAAAAACGGGTAGGGTGACATGGTCTATTTTGCTTCCCCATAATATGTTGAAAACCAGATCAGTTGGTGTCTTTTTGGCAACTCTTTGGGGGATCTACGAGAGGGCAGCTGTGAGCCTCTGGAGCATGGCCTGGAAGGCCTTCATGTCCTCAGTAGCCAGGATGGCAGAGGGGTCAGAGACAAGATCACTGAGAGGAGATCCCACTGTGTCATCAGTCTCCCAAGGGAGAGGCAGAGGTAGAATCATCTTTCCCTGTATCTGGGTCAGATTGTTTGCAGGTGATTGATCCGGCATGGGTTGCACAAGAAGGGATTGGAGGAGGAAGAAGCCAGGAGGAAGAGGACCTGTAGGTGGCACTGGGCAGTGCTGAAGGAATCAGTACGGATGGTGCCAGTGGAGCCACCAGTTCCAGTGTCAGTACCAATGGAGGAAATGGAGAGCTTGTGAATGGTGATGAGATAGGTCCTGGATGTTGTGTTGGTAGAGGGGGTGAAGGGTTTAGGTGCTGATGAGCCCAGCACTTGTGATGCCTTTCTGTGGTGTGGCTGGACTCACTTCTATAGCTTCGGGAGGAAGAGCAGGATCTTGTGCACTCCCAGTGCCTACAGTGCCATGGAGGGGTGAGGGAGCGCGAGTCCTTGAGATAATAGCTCCTATGTCTGTGGTAAAAATGACTCCTGGGGCAACAGAGCGAGTGGCAGCAGCTGCATGGGAAGCAGACTCAACAGGATGGTGACTACGAGAGAGCGTATGAGCAAAATGGGTACCAAGGCCTTTGTGTTGAGTGGTGCTGTGTAGGGTTGCAAGCATTGGGATGGAGATCTATGCAGTGGAGGGGTGACAGAACGGTGTGGCGATTTGGAGCAGCGGTCAAGGAGATGGAGTTGGCTGATCATCTGAATATATATCTCCATTGTCAGAGATGGGGCTGCCTAGTCCAGGTTGGGACTGGGCAGTGAGCCCGAGGTGGGGAAGTGGGTTCTGGAATGCTTCTGCTTCCTCCTCTTTTTGCGAGGCTGATCCCATTGAGTGTCTTCCTATTGTGGAGAGGAGTGGAGGGGCTGTATTGGCTCGAGATCTGCACCTCTAGAGGAGTCCGTGGCGGGGATGGTGTCAATGGGAGCAGCTGGATCCTTGGGCGCATAGCACCAGGAGCAGTGCTGGCAGGTGCCGTGTCCACAGGTGCCTGATTGGCAGGGGTGCAGAGGCTGAGTGGATGCTAGATCCAGAGAGGGCCAGACTACGGCATGCCAGGGGGGGCTATGAGATGGATAGCCTCCAGCCTTATAGATCCCGCTTCACTTTCTTGCAAAATCCTCCACACGAGGATATCTTTGAACCTCAGAATTATGTCTTTCTTGGCCATGGAAGACAGGGCAGCACAGACTGTGCAAATTTTAGTGTCATGCCGCTCGCTGTACGCAGGCAACACATTTGTCGTGCTGGTCAGACAAAGAAAGGGGTTGCCAGGCAGGGTAAGCAGCGCTTTAACCCTAATCTTTGTGGCATGGAGAAGAAACCCCCAAGACTAACTATCTCAACTTAAGAAAGCTAGCTAACTAACCATAATACAACTATAACATTAACAGATTTTTAAAAAGAGCTGACGGACTTAAGTCTTGTGAAATGTTCCTGCCTTTTGCCAGAGGTGGCTGGAAAGAGCTGAAGCAGGGAGGCTCCACCCCTTCTTTTATCCCCTCTCATGAGATTCTTTCCCATGTTAAGGAGACATGGGGGGTGGGGGGAAAGAGCTGAAGGCAGTTTGCTCACCTCCCTTCTAGACTCTTCTTTACAGTCTATTTAGCAACTGCTGACAACAGTGTTCCAGCTATCCGCAGAGCAGTGGAAGTGATCTCATAAGTGAGAATTGCAGTGTTCCTCAATGAAGAACTGCAATTTCAGTCAATTATACGGACAAAATTATTTTAAATTTATACCAAATAAATACACCATACCTTTCTTTTCAATTTCTGTTTTATCATAGTTCGGTCTCAGTTTGGCCCCTTTGTCTGCCAACAATGCTACAAGTGCTTGAGTTACTACAAAGTTGGGTGAGGTCACAAGCTTGTTTTCTTCTGCTATTCCTCGCAGAAAGCTTGGCAGGAATTTTCGTTGAATTGGATCATCAACTGTCGTCAAATTTACACCAGTTGCAGCAGAAATCAAGTTCTAAAACAAAAGGTAATCATGACAAATGTGAACTAATATAAATTTTCTGCTCAAAATCATTTCCTGATTTAGATTTCTAGCCTGTCCTTCCCCCAAAGGATCAGGGTGGGTAACATCACAAAAATATTTCTCTACATAAAATATACATCAAACACAACTCATACATCTAAAATGTGTAAAACTACAAAATGCCCATTATAAAATAGCTCCCATTCCCTATCCCTGCCTTCCAAACAGCTGGCCGAACAGAGAGGTGTTTTGCCTCTGGAAAATATTTCAAATATACAGCTTGTTTTAATCAGTTGTACTTTATTTATGGAAATATCGGAAGATGCAGAGATTCTCTTGCTATTCAGTATTACCTTATGATCTGCATTGTAACCCATCCTGAACCCTCGGGATAGGGTAGGATACAAATCTGAACAAATAAAATAATGTAAATTGCTATTATTAAATGCTCCCCTTATAATAGCAATGAATGTAAGTTGTTATTATGAGCAAATCTCTGTGCTTGTGTGAAATAGCTTGCAGGATTGGATAAAAAATGAAAAGTATGGTATCACAATTTTCTCTCTCGTCAGTAGTTAGGAAGCCATCAGTTACTGGAGAGCTCTCAAAGTCATGGAACTTATGAACAGAGTTAAAGGGAAGCAAGAAGAATTTTAAAAATCAGTTATTCCTCAGAGCAGCTACATGCTCTCCATACAAATACACTCTGAAGTTACTGGAAGAAAAATCAAACATAATACTTGGTTGATAGCCATGTTTTTTCCTTTCTCTAACTAAGTTATTTTTCAACAAACACTACCTCTGAGATTTTATTGCCTCAACACGATGCATGTAGTTTGTATAACCAAAGCTGTCCTGCTTTACCTGTTTTTTAAAACTACAGATTCACTTTTTCTCTCAAGAAAAATATCCATAGCAACAAAACAAAAAATTATGTATAAAGTTATCCAAAGTAAAACATATGCCTTTGTTAGAACATGAAAAGAATTCTAGAAAAAATGTCTCCTCTTCTAGCAACACTAACAGTAAGATGAAGGATAGCCTAGTGGTTAGGGCACCAGCCTGGCTTTGGGTCATGTGCGACACTGGGCAAATAATTTGATATTTCTGCCTCAGCTATTCATTTGTCAAATCTGAAATAATGGTTGCTTATCTCTTAGGGGTGTTATGAAGATAGCTTCTTGAAAGCTTGTGAGGTGCTCAGATTAGAGCTTAAACGGGTATTTAGTACCTGCGGGTAATAGCTGCATTTTCCGGTACTGCATCAGCAGGACCGGCCTTACCACAGGGCGGATAAGGACAGCTGCCCTGGGCCCCGCTCCCCAGGGAGTTCTGCAGTAGCGTCCCCGCAAGTGCCCCATTTGCAGGACCAGGAGTGCTGCACAAGTTTTGTACTGCACTGCTGGGATAGAGCCAGGGGGCAGCTGCTGAGGCTCAACCCTTGCAGCTGTGGAAAGGAGGGCGGGGGGGAATCTATGCCAGCCCCCCCCCCACTGGATCTGCTCCCTCCACGTGACCCCAGCCTCCCTTCCCCCTGTACGTCCCACCCCAAGTGGGGGGGCCTCGCATTTTGTCTTCGCCCTCAGCCCCGCAATTTCTAAGGCCAGCCATGTGCATCAACAGGTTACCCAGGGACCCAGAAACCTCAAAAGTCTGTAACTTCATTTTTTGATTTTCCAATTACTGATCGATAAATTCCAATTATCAAATCGGTAAAACCCCAAAATTGGGACAAATAAAAGAAAATGGAACCAGAAGTCAAATTTCTGGGACAGAAAATTTAAAAATAGGTATCAGAAGTCAAAAGTGGACACAAAAGTTGAATTCCTGGACCAGACATCAATATTCTGGGACATCGGGTACTCAAACAGAACTGCAATTGGGTACTGTTCGGTACCCGATGTTGTTGGGTCAATTTGGATACGAGAATTCGTCAACTATACCTGTTTTTGTGAGTACTTGGTTTCAGCTCTAGCTCAGATGTCATAGTAAAAGGGAGGGACAAGTCCTTAAACAGGTGAATAAACCTGCATACAATATTGCAAGCATCATGTTGTTTTATCTATTCTAAACTAATTCCTCACAATTCTTAACGCTTCAGTTCAATTAAAAGAAATTCAGGGATGAATTAGCAAAGTTTCACAGAAACAACAATCCTACCTGTGTACACAACTGGACAAGCAATTTTGCAGCACTAGGAGTATTTGATGCCAAACAACCTACAGCTGTGCTTAGATAGGCCAGGCAGGATATGGGCTTGCTCGTTTTGCTATGTATTCCTCGAGACCGCTCTGTGGAACTGGACATAGTGCAGGGACTTGTGGAGAGGCCTGCTCTCCCTGCTGCGGCCAGGCACATTAATCGAACCAACGTTCGGATATCTGTTAAACCCAAAGACTCGAGACCAGCTGCAAGACTGCAACTCGATCCGCTGTCAAAAGATTAATAAAAATACTTTTAATGGGTTTTTCTCATAAATGTGAGTAATAGAACAAAAGCTTTAAAATTTCATTTGGTATGCGCTGTAGTCAGAAACAAGAAACCTCAATAAAGCAAATGTGTTTTTTTTCATAATTACTGGAGAATTATTTCCTTGGAATTAAAATTTTAAAGTATACAGGAAGGATAGCCTTGTGGGCAGCGCAGGTGACTGATTTCTAAAGACGTGGCTAAATTCCTTGTTTTCATAGGTTTTGTTTTGGGGACCTCAAAAAAGTCACTCAGGCCCCAAACCTGCAAATGCTTAACAGGTGAGTAGCTCCATTTCTATCAATGGAGCTACAGACATGCTAAAATGTTTCCAAGCTTAGGACTACGAGCTCACTTTATAACAATTCCCTGTGCATAAAATGAGGCTACTGCTACTACTTTTTTCTTCACCCTTTATCTTGTTTAGTTTGTAATTGCTATGAAGCAGGGACCATCTACTAGTGACTGTACAGTGCATGTCACAACGGTGGACCAACCTCAGTTGAAACCAATACCGATAATCAATGTCATAATAGTGCAGTAGCCACAATAGTTAAGTTCAAGGACATATTTCCAGATGAAGCTGGGAAAGAAGATTGCTGAATAACTTCTGAACCACAACTTAGGCCCTTTTATGTATTTATTTATTTAAAGATTGTATACCCCGTCCCTCCTGCCACAGGCAGCTCGGAACGACTAACAATATCAATAAAATATATAAAATACTATAAAACATTAAAACATCATCCCTCAATAATCATAGCAATAATAATAGAAAGAAAAAACTCACCTACACCCTCACCAATCTCCGTACCCTCTACCAACCCGTACCCCTCTCCCTCGTCAAACACCTGACGGAACAGCCAGGTCTTAGTTCCTACGGCAGGCTGGGAGGTCCAGGGCCAGACGGGCCCCCATTGGGAGGGAATTCCAAAGGTGCGGTCACCAAGAACGCCCTATTCTGCATGGCCCCCTGGGAAACCCAGGGGATCTCCAACACGGCGCCCCCGGACAACCGCAGGGGCTGGTCCAGAACCCGGGGAGTGAGGCGATCTCGCATGTAGGCAGGGCCCAGGCCGTGTAAGGCTTTATAAGTCAAAACCAACACTTTGAATCGAGCCCAGAAGACTATTGGCAGCCAGTGCAGAGATCGGAGCACTGGTGTAATGTGCTCCCTGCGGCCCAGTCCCACCAAGAGCTGGGCTGCTGCATTCTGCACCAGCTGCAGCTTCTGAGCCGTCACCATAGGTAGCCCCACGTACAGCGCGTTAGAGTAGTCTAACCGAGAGGTAATAAAAGCATGGATAGTCGTGGCCAGGTCAGAAACCGAAACCAGCGGCCGTTATTTGAGGATTTAAAGTAATGCATTGGCAATACCCGGAGGTCTAACTGGCTGATTCCTATGAGAAAGGAGAACATGAGCTGTCCCCCCGGGAGCTGCAATATGTTTTTGGTTATTTAATTGCTACAAAGTGACAACTAGTGCAGTCCTTTTTGATCAGTGCAGCAGCTAGGAAAGGTCCCTTGCTGTAATTAGCTTTTGGCTACTGTAACTTGTTTTTGGTTACTTTTGAATTCCAGTATTTTAAGACTAAATGTTTCACATTGGCACTACCTGAAGGTTTAATTGACTGATTTCTTTGCGAAAGGAGAAGATGAGCTATTCCCCTGCTGTAATATATACATCTGGTTACTTAATTGCCAAGCTGGCAACCAGCCAAACCCCCTCTTGGACTAGCGCAATAGGTAGGAAAGGAGAACTTGAATTGTTCCCCCGCCGTAATTTGCTATTGGCTACTTCATTGCTATCAGCTGGCAAACAGCTTAAGTCCTTTTGGATAAGTCCAGTAGGCAGGAGAAGAGGATCTGCTGATTGGTCAGAATGGAGCACGTGACCCATTTTTACACTTTAAAAGTGTTGCCATTTCCTTCTTCCCGTGTCAACAAAAGTAGTGTGTTAGCCTGGTGGTCGGTAAAAGCCAAATGAGGCATTAACCCCTGCTCAATCTTGAACCAGAAGTCTCTTCTAACTGCATACGAGAAAAGTTGAAGAGCCTTGAAGGTGAAGACCAGGAGCTTGTGCTGAGGCCTGGGGGGCAGCAAGAGAGAAGGACGAAGACGTTTAGAGGAGCAGGGGAGTCGCAAGCAGGTGAGGGTGGGGCCAGAGGAAGAGTAAAGCTCCTAGGCAGGAAAGTGGCAGGATACAAGTGTGGAGAAATTTGGGAGAGCAAGGCCACGAAGAGCTTTGAAGGTGAAGACCAGGAGCTTGTGCTGAATGCGTCCCATAGAGGGAGCCAGTGCAGGGCAGTGAGGAGGGGCTGAACGTGGTCAAAGCGATGAGCAAGGTGGATGACTTTGGCAGCAGAGTGTTGAACAGAGATGAGGAGGGTGAGATCAGAGCAGGGGAGACCATTAAGGAGGAAGTTACAGTAGTCAAGGCAAGAGATGACTAGAGCATGGATTAGGGTTTTTGCAGTGGCAACAGTAAGGCAGTGCCAAATTTAGCAATATTATACAGGGTAAAGCGACAGGATTTAGCAACAGCCTGGATCTGAGGTGGAAAGGAGAGGAAGGAGTCAAAAATGAATCCCAGATTACATGGCTGAGGGACAGGCTGGATGGTGACATCCTCAATGGAAACCAAGAGGGATGTTTATACACACCATAAATGCTGCAACTGTTCCCTGGGAGGGAAAAGGTCCCCCACCGCTGCATGTAAAATCAGCAAAGCAAGTATGCTTAGTCACCAAACAAGCTTCTCCTTTGGAAAAACTTCTATATTTTTTCTATGATTTTTCCCACTTGTAAGCCCACCAAAATATCCCACCCAACCAATTTAAACATTCGAAAGTTCAACTTTCTCAAGGATCGAATCACACAGGAAGAGGGACAAAATTCAGAAGGGCTGTCACAAGAAAGTGCAACACTATAAGACAATATACGGTCACATGAAAAACTAGTATTTTTGAACTCGTATTTTCACACTGCTGCATTTTTCCGCGGCTGCACTCAGTCATATAATTAAAATATCCAATATCTAAACTACATACAAACACAAATTTTAAAATCTAAAAGAAATATATTTTTAAAAATATATTCAGTCAATGTACAAACAAAAATTAAAATATTTTTAAAATACCAAAAACCACCAATACCCCAAAACGTTAAATTAATTAACCAAATCCTTTTAATGAATACTTCTAAACATTTTTAATTAAAATGTTTTAAATTAAAAACATCCAATACCCCCAAACCCACAATTAAAAAAGCCAAATACTCAAGAACCCTAAAAATAAAATGTTAAAAATACCCCAAACCCTACAAAATAAACAAAAACCAAACTCATATTTAAAGTGACCAAACCAAAATACTCCAGAAAACTCTAAAAATAAAATTTCAAAAATCCCAATGTATTTAAAATACCCAAAACCACCAAAATACCTAAAACCCATTTTAAAAATAAATAAATAAATAAATAAATAAATAAAAAACATTAAAAAAACAGAAAAAAAAATTAAATAAACTATTACTCACCCAAAGAAGGGATGCACAGCCAGGCCTCTGGCTCCAGTAGTAGCCTATAAAGTTTGTAAACTGGCCTACGCCAGTTCCAGGCTGCTGCAGTGACTTCTACACTCTCTCTATACTCCCCTGTGGTAAAGGGGGGGGTGGGGGGAGGAAGAGAGCACCTGAGACTCCCATCAGGGCGACAAGGGCCAAACCGCCCCTAAAGGCCGTCCTGATTGGCTGAGTTCCTCCAAGGAACCCAGTCTGGGAGCCCCTGACACTTCCCCAATCCCCCCCAAAGCATTGCTCCCTCAGAATGACACTCCAGGTATGCTCTCTGGGGAGATGACTCTGACTTCTCCCCCTTCCTCTTGCCTCTGGCCCGCCCAGGAGAGCAAGAGGGAAGGGGGGAGGAGGAGAAGTTGCAGAGCTCTGGAAGCTGTGTTGGACTCCTCCATGCAGGCCCTGTGTACCATGCGAGGAGCTCTAGGCAGCCCTCCACTAGCTGAGTTGGCTTCTGGCCATGTGCCAGCTCCGATAAGCTGTTTGGCACTGGCGTGGAGCGAGGACCTGATTTAGCTGGGGAAGGGCTGCCTAGAGAGCCTCCCCGTGCAGCATACTGGGCCAGCGTGGGGAGGTGAGGGCGAGGGGCAATGAGGGCAGCAGTGGGGCAACGGGGCAGCCTGAGGTGCGTCAGGGGAGAAGGACGTTGGTGTTAATCTTGGGGATGAACTCATAATAATCTGATTTTTTTTTTAAAGTAACTTGGGTGTGTTTTTAACTTGACTGTTAATGTTTAACTTGGAAAACAGAATCTGTCCATTTTTAGGTTTTTTGCTGTTTTTTAAATTTATGCCAACTACTTTTTCACAACCACTGTCTAAGCAAGTCTTTTACTGTACCCAACACCATTTCAAAGATAAAAGAGGAGCCTTGCTTTTGAAATGTGAGAACAACTAATATCGGATTTTAGAAAAACACTTCAGTTATGCATCTACTACATTCTCACATAACAAACGGGCATTTAAACAGAGGAACTACATCAATGTGTTATTGAGAACTTCACAAACCTGACAGAGAGTAGGGAGAGTGCTCTCATAACCATCGTTCTTGCCAGGAGGACTTGGGCTGCTGCTGTCACTCTTCTTAGAGCCATAACACGGTCATGTGGATTTACCAGAGCAGCAGCTTGTTCTCCCAAGGTTATCCTGCCAGAAGAACTTTTCTCTATGGAGCCATGACAACCTTTGAATTAGCGTCAAACAAAAAAGTGAAAAATTATAGTACACTATAGTGTACTACAAACACAGACTACTTACACAAGCTAATACAAGATCTGCAAGTTTCACTTTCTATTTTTTTTTAATCTACATTAAGTACTATGTCCTCATGCTCTTGTACACACATTACTACAGTGGATACGTAATTTGTTGCCAGCGGAGAAGAAACTACTTAAAACATACACCAATTTAGCCTCTTCTAAACATCATCAATAGACTGGGAGTAAGCTGACAGCAGCAACTGAACTGGGAAAGAAATTCGGTGGGCTGCAGACAGAAACCACACACAAATCCATAACCTGATTTCCCAGTACAGTCCATTTTACAAACTTCCACTTAAAGTCCATCAGCCAAGGGATTCACACTAGCTGAATAGCACTGCAGAACTGGAACTGTGAAGACCTGTTTGCTGTGTTCATAACAACAAACATGAGTGCCTGGCTGCAATGCTGACCTCTCACAGGCAGCAATTCAAAGCAGGTTTGGCCAAATAAAAATATACTCAAGAAAACTGCATGCTTTTACTTTGTCAGACTTGGGATCCACACATCTCTCTAAATGTACCTATTTGCATTAAGGTTTCCTCCATACTGTTGGTGGCTGTAACCATTGCAACTGATGCACCTAGTGGATCACTGTCAGGGAATTGAACAGGCTCAGGTACAATACGGCGATCATTTAACCCAAGAGGTCCAGCCAACAACTCAAACTCTTCTTCTCCTGTTAGTTTTTCATCTTCATCAACATCCAGCATGTCCCAGTCTTCTACAATTAAGAGAAACAAAGTAGGGTAAGTTATGAAATGTAATGGTATACTAACTGCACATTTGAGCGACCTCTTATCTTTTTTTTAAAAAAGGAAATAAGTACCTTCATAGACACTGTCTTGCTTGCCTATTAAATCGGGAGCCTGCCCTTTGTACCTATACCAAACAAGAACTTAGTATGAGAATCTTTTTAAATGGTTAAAAAACATGAGCATGGTACACACACAGACACACAGACACACACAGTTTACAGCAGATCTATACATTTGTATAAAATATATAAAATAGCTCCTGATGCTTGCTACTCATTTGATATATTTTTAAAAGGCCCAATCTGAAAAAAATTCCAAAAGAAAATAAAAGGTCTGTCATCTTTACTATTTATTATGTTCTTTAAAATTGTTGTAGTATGACAATTATGACAAAATTGAAACTATTTACTGATTTCATAGCATAATTGACTTAACAGCAATCCAGGACTCCTAGACGTGTTTTGTACAGTTCTCTTTTAAAATTATTTTAAAAGTAGGCAGAATTATATTTTCTTATCCCACAAAAAGTGAGGAATTCCCAGGAATTTTCTCTGAACACGTGGAAATCTGGTACAATGGAAATAATAAATTTCCCCTCTTTCTTTTTAAAGGAATATAACAGACTTCTTCTACCTTTCTGAGGTTGATGTCTTTGATTTGCTCTTCAAGGCTAAGTATTTCTCTCTGCAACTGCTGCACAGCAAGTAGTATGGATTCCCACTTCCACATTCACCACCAAACCATCCGTCCACATAGGAGCCATTGCTACGGTAGCCTTGGCGATTTGCACTACGCCCACAGCCAGGGTGATTTCTTTTCATGTGTTGGTTGAAGCTGACAACGCTGGATTCACACAGTTCACAAATCACCACTTCTTCTCTGTCTTCAGACTCACAAACATGCTGCACAATAGGATTTTCATATGAAATAAATTATGGTCATATTTGCACTGTACCCAATATTAAACCCAGACTACTTCTATTTTTTTTTTCTTTTTTAAAAAAGTTGTTCCATCTACTTGCTGCCAATTATGAGTGATGGTATTTGTATTGTACACGCTTATTTATGCAAAATCAGAGCAGAATTGGGTAACTTATTGTGAAGGACATTGCCTCCTTTTGAAGGTAGCTCAAAGTCTTATAGTACTTGAACAGATTCACCTCTTGATCAAAATAACCTGTTCTTTAAACAGTGTTTTTGGAAGGAATAAATAGTAGGCAGAATTTCAGAGGGAGATACTTCTAAGTCTAACATTTTCCAAGAATGTCTCCCTCAAAATTCCTTATATTTTGTCATTCTGCTTGCACCAACTGTTATCTTTCTACATTGCTCATGTGACCTTTCACGCTCCAAGAAGCTCTAACTTAGAGCATGAAACAAATTTAATAATTCTTCAGGACTACTCTGTTAAATATATGGTTGCTTGAATATGACACTGACTTATGAATTCCTGTCACAAGTCAGTGTTACTATCAAGAGATCAATTGGCAAATTCACTAGGAACCTAAAGGGGACCTACATATTTAAGAACTGCCACTGAAACTGTGCATGGAAACATGTTGGCCACACACACATGCAAATCACATAACTACATGATTAGAATAAGTAAAAAAATTAAAGTTCGGGATGCTTGTGCCAATTTGTCAAACCAAGCCCACAAAGCTGAACGTGCAACGTATAGCACAACACTGTTATTAAATCTTACTCATCCTCTAATATTGCAAATGGTGCAGTAAATTTCTAAACTCTGATGTAATAAAAGTATTACATGATACGTTCACAAAAAAGAATACCCAAGAATACCCCTTCCTTCTTCTCACAGCTGCACTGGGAGATGGGGGAAAAACAAGACAGGACCAGAACTAGGCTGGACTAAGATCGTTCCTTTAACAGAGCAGTGAAGGAAGCCTTCAATGCTTATAAAACAGATATGGTTGAAGGAGGAAGATGGCTATTCATTCCCATGGGCATGTCTATTTATTTTTAATTTCAATTTCAAAACTGAAAAATGGTTAACAACTATTTCATCCTGACTTGAACAGAAATACAACGGGGCAGTCTAAATCCTTGTTTTACAACTAAAACAACTTGGATGTCACAACATCTTCTGTACTTTTCTTCCCTTATGGAAGAAATAAACCAAGTACATGCAAGGTTACATAAAAGGAACAAATTATGTACAACTCTCTAAACAGTGAACCTGCAAACATCAAAGTGAAATTTAGCATCATTAGTGTTTAAGCAAGACATCAAGTAGGACGTTATTAAAGCAATGTTAACTTAAAAATACCAGTTGCAAAAGAGCAGTAAGTAAGTCAAAGCAGTCCCAGCTGCAGTCACACACACCCAGGTAGGCCAATCTAATACCTCTGGGATCCACATTCCCAGAATATCGTTGTCACTGGCCAGGTCCTGGCCAAACATTGCTTCCATTGCTTCATGATCAAGATCAATTTCTAACTCCTCATCCAAGTTGAAGTCGTATAAAGCTCCAGGATCTTGCTGTAAAGATATTCCCTCTCTTCGACTTTGATTTCTATGGGCCTGTACAGAGCGGTATAATCCCGCTCAAATCAAAAGAAAAAGATACTTTACTTTGCATGCAATTAAAAGAGCACACAATTCTAATACAGGTTTATTTTGCTACTTTAAGGATTATTATAAAAGAAACCATGTTAGAATGCACATAAACATGGATAATATATAATTTCAGGCATTCCATTCAAATATCATTTACTGTAAATTTAATCAAAATACTAAATGTATCTAGTGCATATTTATGCACTTACCGGCACGTGCTAGTAAGGTCCGTGCAGCTAAATCAAATTTGTGTCGTCTTGTTACTGCTGAACGACCCCTTGAAGGGGGCCCACTTCCAGAAGCTGCATTTTCAGCATGATCCATGTTATCAGGGCTGTAAAATTCAGAAGAGACTGACTATTCAGCAATTCAGCATTTTTTTAAACAAGGTACTGACACTTCATTAGTAAGAAATCCAGATCACACTAAAATTAACATTCTGATAAGAATAAATCCAATTCACTACAACAAAGAAATTCAGAATTAAAGATGACTATAAGTGCACAAGTGGTGATGACGGTGATAGAAGAAAATTACCAATAAGAAAACTACATTTTACCTTTCACTAAAGCCCTCCTCCATTTCAGTAGCATCAGCCGAAGGGATATCTCCTGGAGATTGCAAATAGCATTGATCATTAGATTTTCCACTGCTTCCAGAGACTACTGCCCCATGCTGTGAATCTGCAGTTCCTTCTGACTGGGGCTCTTCATCTTCCTCATTGCCAGGATGCTCTATCATCCACATTGCCAGCACTGTGATATTTTGAGCATCTGCTTCTCCTCTTGCACCTGAATAGAAGGAAAAGCTTACATCATAAGGGGTGGGTAGGTGGGGTGGGGTGGGGAGGGGATTTTATTTTATCTGTTAGCCACTATTTTATATGTTGATTTTATATATTTTATATTGTAATTAGATGATTTTATTGTGATGTTTTTTATGCTGTTCGCCACCCCGAGCTGCTGAGGTGCAGGAGGGTGCGGGATATAAATGTTTTGTAAATAAAATTAAAAAAAATATAATTAAGTCATTGTTCACAATTTTTATTTTCTCTTTCCAAAGTTGGCTACAAAATTTATGAATTCCAAACTTTTAGCACAATTCTGTGCTAAATCACGGTGTGTTTCATACTAAAAAGAGTCCCCAAGCGTAATGAACATTATGACAACAAATGTATTACCTGTGGCTTCCATAGCTTTTGTGATCTGCCTGAGAGAGAATCCCATTTCCAGTAAGGGCACAGCAATGGCAGGTGGAGGAGGGGAAGTTGAAAGACGACTGCTTGGGTCTGATAAAGCTGTGGGGGTGGAAGTGAAAATTAACAGGGAGTTATTGATATCCTTAGGTTTTTTGGTCTTTTGCATTTCATTAGGATTCTTACTTACAACTTCCTAAAATTGAGAACTGAGAAAAAAGCTTCTTTGCTTATAACCTTTTAATGTATCTGCTAGTTTACAGGATTGGGTTGCATCTTCTAACAAAACTGAAGACAGCTCAAATGTTGCTTACCAAATGCCTCTCCCTCCTGGTCTGCCAGATGTTCCAAAGCTATGCATATATTTCCTCCAACAATTAAAATTAGTGGAGTCTCAACATTTGTGTATTGTTTCTTTTAAGTTTGCACCAGACTACCCAGGATGGATAGGAATAGTGAAAAAGTTGGCCAGGGAGTCAGCAAAATCGCAACAGTTTTCACCCTAGCTCATAAAATCCTCAGTAGCTTATGATAGTGGGGGTGATGAGTGGAAGAAAAGTAGTTGTTTCCTTAATCAGTGCCAGTAACAGAGGTCCTCTCTCCAAAAATCCACTCCTGTCTACCACAAGAACAAAGATAAAAGGATGATTAACTCTGAAAATCATTTTTTCCCTTCAGGAACAAAAAAGTCGCAATATGACAAAGAAAGAATGCACTTTTGTCCAATATGATCTCTTGAGAGTTTTCCCACATTAGGACTGCAGCAATTGAGGGAAATAGGACCTAAAATGACTGGCATACACACATTGTACAAGTAAATTCCTTCCACTTCCCACCTTTCTATTCTCCATAAAATGTCCACATTCTTTCAGCACTTCTCTTAATTTAAGATATGTTTTTGCTCTGGGAGACTAGTCCTTTTCTACTTCCCTATCAGACACGACTCCACCATATATATTTGGCCGAACACGAGGCATGGCACATATTGAATTTGATATTTTGCACCAGCCTGCATAGAGTGGTTCCGATTATCGGGGTGTTGTAGTAACACCACTGTTGTGGTCACATCATTACCTTCTGAACACCCAGATCCCAGCGCTGCTATGCACTCATCACGGTGGTGGACCAGTTTGGTTGGCCTGCCCTTGTAGACTAACAGATCCTATTGGTTTCCAGAATTCCCTGGGGGATTTACCTACTGACCGTAGCGGCTACACGGTCGATCATCTGGTCACTTTGTGGAACGACATTCTGACAATGGCCATCGACATGGTTGCACCCAGGCATCTGTTATCACCGCTGTGGCAGCGTAGGTCTCCCTGGTATATGGAGGACCTGAGACGGCTGAAGTGGGAGGGTAGGAGGTTAGAGCGCAGGTGGCACTTGACTCACACTGAAGCCGCCCAATTGTGGCATAGATAGGTTTTAAAGGACTACGCCATGGCTGTGATGGCAGTGAAGAAAGCGTTCTTCTCTGCTATCGTACCATCTGCATAGTCTCGGCCAGTGGAACCATTCCAGATGGTGAGGGTCTTGGTTAATCCGGTCTGTGTCTGCCCAGAATAGAGCAGTTTTTAAAAAACTAAAACATTCGTTTTAAATGTTTTTATGTATTGTAAGTCGCCCTGAGCCTCTGGGAAGGGCAGCATATAAGTTCAAATAAATGCCTGTGGTGACATTTTTATTAATTACTTTGCAGACAAAAAAATTTAAAAATTGCTTGTATTCACCATGACTTGGGTGCTGCCATTTTATCTGCAGAATCAGAG
The DNA here is from genome assembly GCA_003113815.1 of Sphenodon punctatus. NCBI lineage: Eukaryota > Metazoa > Chordata > Lepidosauria > Sphenodontia > Sphenodontidae > Sphenodon > Sphenodon punctatus. The sequence continues at coordinate 5,909,932 of QEPC01002403.1, read as the reverse complement.
TTTGGGGTTATGGAAACGAAGTCTTGTCCTGTTTATTTGGATTAGTTTCAATCAGTATCGCTCACTGATGTGAGGGAGGTGCTTGGGGCGTTGAGGGCAACCAGTTGTGTATTAGATCCTTGTCTGTCCCAGCTGGTAAAAGCATTGCTGACTGGGGTTGCCAATGACTTCCTTGGGGAGGGAAGGGTGTTGGGCGTCCTTAAAACTGCGATTGTCCGGCTCCTGCTCAAGAAACCATCTTTGGACCCTGACTCCCCAGCCAGCTATCGGTCTTCCCTTTTTAAAATCTTCCCTTTTTAGGGATGGCTACTGAATGGGTGGTTGCCCAATAGCTTCAGGCCCATTTTTATGTCATCAGACTTCTAGACTGACTTCAGTCAAGCTTTTGTCCTGTGTATGGCACCAAGACTGCGCTTGTGACTTTGGTCAATGACCTGTGCCTAGAGATAGATAAGAGAAATTCTATGCGACTACAGCACCTGGCGTGGGTGTCCAGGACTGCTCTTCAGCGGTTCCACTCCTTCCTGTCGGGGAGGTCCCAGAGAGTGGTGATGGGTGATTGCTCACCATCCTCTCAGGACCTCCCCTGTGGTGTCCTGCGGGTTCTATTCTGTCTCCCTCCTATCCAACATGTATATGAAGCCACTGGGCAAGGTCATTCGGAAGTTTGGGGTGCCATCAGTATGCTGATGACACCCAGCTCTACCTCTTTTTCATCCAACCCAGGCCCTGCAGTCTTGGTGCTTATCCAATGCCTGGCTGCTGTCAGGGACTGGATGAGGGTGAACTGACAGAGGCGAAATTCAGATACGACTGAGGTGATGATGGCTGGACAGCATTGTGACCTTGGGGGGCGGGGCAGAGATTGGGATTCCTGTTATTAACAGAGTCCAACCCCTATCGTCAATCAAGTTCGCAGCCTAGGAGTGCTTCTGGACCCCTTGCTGCGCCTGGATTGTCAGGTTGCGGTGACCAGGAGTGCTTTTCACCAACTCCATCTGGTGAGGAGGCTGCAGCCTTTTCTTTCTGATTTGGTTCTGGTCACCATCATCCATGCTTTCATCATCTCGAGGCTGGATTACTGCAATGTGCTCTACCTGTAGCTGCCCTTGAAGCCTGTTCGGAAGCTGCATCTGGTGCAGAATGCGGCAGCTCATCTTTTGGGGACAAGTCGCCAAGAGTACATTAAGTCTGCACTAGGTTCCTATAGCTTTCCGGGCACAACTCAAGGTGCTGGTTTTGACGTAAATGGTCTGGGCCCCACATATCTGAAAGATCGCCTGTCCTTCCATGCCTCATTGCGGTCCCTACGATCAGCCAGGAGTGCCTCCCTGTGGGTACTGTCTGTCAGCTTGGCTCATATGACAAGAACTCGCAGGGGATATATTCTTAGTTGCTGTCCCAGTGCTTTGGAACTCTCTTCCCCCAGAGGTTTGTTTGAGCTCGGGGACTGAGCATCTTTCAGAGGCAGTGTAAGACCTTTTTATTTGAAAAGGCATTCAGCGAGCAGAGATAGGGGTAAGTTGGTGGGTGGTTTTGGGGTAGGGAAGTGAGGGGGTGGGGAGGTGGCATTGGGTGGGTTTTATGGGGTTGGATTTTTTAATTAGTTTTAAATGTTTTTATGTATTGTAAGCCGCCCTGAGCCTCTGAGAAGGGCAACATATAAATTCAAATCAATCAAATCAGTGAACCTGATGAGTGATACTTATCCACAAAGGAAACAACTTAAAAACCATGTTATCCTTTCTGCCTTTATAATCTACAAGGAAGATTAAAAAAAATTCCAAGCAGAGGTCCTAAGATAGCTAAGCAAACTATATTAAAAGAACATAGAATGAAAGAACTATAGAATACTTTTCTGCAGTATTGAACTGCAGCTTTCTTCTAGTTATTGGTGAATGCAGGAAGGAGGACTTGAACTTGCTTAATTTTAATTTACAGTTTCTCAGTATTGTTTCAAATAGCCTTTACCTATAAACCTGGGAGATACACAGGATTCATCGGGAATTGTTAATTCTGTTTATATATTCAGCCCAAGTTGGCTCCTTAATATAGAGTTATGGCAGACATCACCACAATTTCTATATATCTGACCTATGAAAGATGAAGATTTTTAAAATTTGTAATACAAGTCTTTCCTAGGTCAGAGATCTCACCTATCCTTAAGAAGGCCACTCTTGACCCCTCCGACCTTTCCAACTGTTGCCCCATTTTGCTCCTACCCTTCACTTCCAAGCTCCTGGAGCGGGCTGTATACACACGCTGTCTTGATTTCCTCTCTTGAAATACTTCCCTTGATCGCCTTCAATCGAGCTGCTGTCCTCACCACTCAACTGTGACTGCCCTTGCTAAAATCAACAATGACCATCTCTTAGCTAGGTCTAAGGGCCTCTACTCCATTCTTCTCTTCCTCGATCTCTCTCCTGCCTTTGATACTATTGATCATGGCCACCTCCTGGATTCGCTATGGCTCCCTTGGTTTCTGGACTCTGTTCTTAACTGGTTATCCTTGTATCACTCAAACTGCTCCTTTAGTGTTTCTCTTGCTGGTACCGCCTCTATGTCACTTACCCTCTCTGTGGGAGTTCCCCAAGGCTGTGTCATGGGCCCTCTTCTCCCTTTACACTTTTTCTCTGGGTAAACTCATTGAATCTCATGGCTTCCAGCATCACCTGTATGCTGAGGATATGCAACTCACTCTCTCCACTCCCGTACTCTCCTCCACCATTCAATCTTTTATCGCTGTCTCTCTGACATCTCTGCTTGGATGTCTCACCACCAAGCTTAATATGGCCAAGACTGAACTCCTCATCTTCCCCCCAAAACATTACCCTCCTACTCCCCTCTCAATTTCCATTGAGGGTTTCACCATTCAGCCTGCCCTTCAGGCGCATAGCCTGGGATTAATCTTGGACTACTCCCTCTCCTTTATGTCTCAGATCCAGGCTGTTGCCAAATCCTGTCACTTTGCTCTGTATAGTATTGCTAAAATCCAGCCCTGTCTTACTGTCTCCAGTGCAAAAACCCTAGTCCATGCTTTAGTCACCTCTTGACTACTGTAACTTCTTCCTTACTGGTCTTTCCTGCTCTGATCTCACTCCCCCTCATCTCCATCCAACGCTAACCTGCCAAAGTCATCCACCTTGCCCATCACTAACCTAACTCACAGGGTTGTTGTGAGGATTAAAAAGTTGTTCTATGTAAAGCGCTCCGAGTGCCATGGCAGGGGGGTGCTATATAAAAATAAAGATGATGTCTTTGACCACGTTCAGCCCCTCCTCTCTGCCCTACTCTGACCCCCTCTATGTGAACGCATTCAGCACAAGCTCCTGATCTTCACCTTAAAGGCTCTTCATGGCTTTGCTCCCCCATATCTTTTTGTTTTTGTATTCCACCACTAGGGCTCAAACGAGTTCTCACCCTGGTGCAGATTCTCGGCGAAAACAGTCTTCTCATAAAAATTCTCAGGGTCAAGAACCTCGCAAGAATCCATGTTCCCGTTGCTGTTCTCGACGAGATTCTCGAGGACCTCAGGCACACGCCCCAAACCTTCTGCACATGTGCAAAAGGAGCTGCGCACGTGCAAAATGATTGTGGCAACCATTTTGCACATGCACCGAGCATTTTTAGGTTTTTGAGAAACCTCAAAAACCGCTCTGCGAATGTGCAAAATGGCTGCTGAGACCACGCATGCGCAGAATGGTCATGGCAGCCATGTGCAGAGCAATGTGGGGAATTTCTGAGAATCGCACTAGCGTGTCAAAAACCTCAGTAAGAATGCACAAGATCTTAACAGGGTTTGAGAGAATCTCGCAGATTCTTGCAAGAATGCAAAGCGTTATCGTTTTAGCATTACCCACCACATTCCTGCCCACGGGCTTTGCTCCTTCTCTGCTCACACCCTTGCCTGCTTGTGACTCTCTTGCTCCTCTAAACATCTTTGCCTCTTTCTCTCTTGCTGCCCCAATGCCTGGAACTCCCTCCTTGGATAAATTCTTTCTACTCCCCCCCCCCCCCACCCCCCAAACTTTCAAATTCCTCCTGAAAATCTACATCTTTCATCATGCCTTCCCTAGCTTGTCACGAGTGAAAATGCATCCTCTTCCCCTCATTCCCCACTCAGAATCTCTCCCCTGTAACTAAGTTAAGCATGTGCACCTACAACAGTAAGGGGGGGGAGGGTTCCCAGTGACTGCCCCTGGTGGAAGCAGGGAGAGCACTGGGAGGGCTACTGGGGGGGGGAAAGGGGGTGGCCTTGGCCCTGTGAGAGGGAGTCAAGGGGTGAAGAGGGGGGTATGGCCCCTACCGGCCCCTGGTGGCAGCAGGATGGCCAGGGGGTGGGGTGGGAGGCTTTGGAGAGGTAGGGTGATGAGGGAAGGCTACTGGGAGAGCAGCCAGGTTTGGGGGGCCAGGATCAGGTGGACGGAGAAAGGGCGCAGCTACTGAGGTGGTGCTGGGGCGGGGATGGTATGGTCCATGGGGTCAGATGGCGCGTGCCCCTAGGGGACTGAGGTACCTGAGAGGGGTGCGGGTTGCCATCTCCCCGCTGAGGGAGAGGGAGGAGCCGGGTCCAAGGTCCGTACATGGGGGGTTGCTGCTGTTAAATGCGAGGTCCGTTGTGAACAAGGCCCCAATTATCCGGGATTTAATCTCGGATGGGGCCATGGACCTCGCATGTATCACAGAGACCTGGTTGGACGAGCTGGCCGGTCCAACTTTGGCCGATCTCGTTCCGGCCGAGTATGCCGTGCAGCATCAGCCCCGCACGGATGGCCGGGGAGTTGGTGTAGCTATTATTTTTAGAGAGGAATGGCCTGTTAGGAGGCATCCAGTTCAGGAGATTGCGGGTACTGAGGCCCTTCACGTGGTGTTTGATTTGGCTGGGGGCAAGCTAGGGGTGCTGCTGGTATATCGGGCCCCTT
>QEPC01002403.1:5878698-5892294 GCA_003113815.1 Sphenodon punctatus | reverse complement strand
GGTGGAGGGGTTGGATGAAGAGAGCAGAGCTTTCCTCGAGAGAGGCAGGAGGGAAGGATGTGAGGAGAGAGGTGGAGGGGGTGGTACAGGAGCGGGAGGAGGAGGTGGGTGGGAGGCAATGTCCTGGCGGATCTTGTCAATCTGTAAGGTGAAGAAAGATGCAAGATCCTGAGCAGCAAGGGAAGGGGGCGGAGGAGGGCAGGGGGGTTTAAGAAAAGAGTCGAAAGTAGAGAAATAAATAAATAAATAAATAAAGATGTCAATTCCTAGATAACAGACTCATTTTGATGGTTTTTTACCAATCAAATATAACAGTTGGGAACGGTGTACCTCAGGAGACTAAGAGGCATCACTCCAGGTGACTCGGAAGCTGGCACTGTTTCAGTGTCAGTGACAGGAGTGGTAGCAGTAGTTGTGTCCTCCAGAGAGCTACTCATGAAGGATGTCGTACTAGAGGCAGATGGGCTGGTAGTGACTGGCGTTTGGGCCTGCTGAGCTTGGTCACTTTCTTCAGCCTGCTGATCTACTTCTAGAAAACAAAAAAGTTGCAAGAATATGAATATAATGTTAACGAAGACACAAAAGGCTTTAAACCATCCTTAATTTTTGAATCCTGGTTGGCTGCTCTTTTTTTTTTTTTTTTTTTTTTTTTTTACTAATTTTAAGGTGTACATTTATTACAGCAGGGAGCTGGGCTCATTAGGAGTGCGAGAGAATAAATTCAAGCCCAGCTGTGCCTATTTTTGCCTGCCTACACAGGCTGGTCAGCTGACTAGGGTTTAACAAAGGTTTAATATACAGCTGAGCCAAGGATACAGTGGGAAAGACTACTAAGAAGAGTAGATGCTCCAAGCTCCCAGCTGGAGAAACAGAAGAGCAACAAAAAATATACACAGATTTTTCCATACTGATTAGCAATCAACAATGGATGAAAAAAGACAAGACAATAGCCCAGATTAGCCACCTCCAGATGGAATATGGAGCCTGCCATGCGTGAGAATGCTGGATGATGCAAGCAAATGTGTGCCCATGGGGCCGCCTCCCATCTGTTATGCTGCCTCCTGTCTGTTAGGGTGTGCACAACCTCTGGGAGCGTGTAGGTCCACCAGAACTACAGAGTCCTGGATGGTGTCTAGAGTGGGCCAGGGAGCAACTGTCTCAGTGGTGGAGGAAGGGGGGCAGAGTACAGAAGGGAGGAACACCTGCCTGCCTGGTTTGTTACACAGAACATGAGAGTGATGGCTGTGTGGGGGCTCCACAGAGTGACCCCAGATTCTAGTGGGCTAATCTCTCATCTGTTAACACCCTTTGTTTCAAAGACGACAGCCTGAGGAGCTCTGATCGTTTGAGAGAACAGAAATAGACACAAACTTATGTTTAAGAGCTCCTGCCTGTTATTAGGCTGCCTGAGAAGTTAAGAGAAGGGGCACAGAGATCAGGTAGAGGGTGGATTAATCCAACTGCAGTGTATTACCTAAGAACATAAGCATTGCCATACTAGGTCAGAACGATGGTCCATCGAGCCCAGCATCGTGTCTCTGACAGTGGCCAATCTCAGTTGCTTGGGAGAAGTACCCAACAGGTCCTAATTTGGCAGTGCTTATGCTCTTTCCTATTTTCTTCATTAGGACTAGCTTTCCATTTTTTAAAGGACACCTTTTTGGCTCCAATTGCCTTCTTCACCTCACCATTTAACCATGCAGACAGATGTTTGGTCCTCTTGCTATCTTTTTTAATTTGTGGAATACATTTAATCTGGGCTTCCATAGGGCTGAAACTTGGTCCTCGGTTTTAGCCAACATTTAACAAGGATTGCGGTGCTTGACTCGATTTCAGAGTAACTGAGTAATGGTCACAGTACTCCGTTTCTTCTGTAACTCCTTGATCAAAAAATCCAGTGCAGCAGGCAGGAAGGGGGGTAGGCGCGAGTCCCATAATATGGCGGGCAGGAAGGGGGTACGAAGAGGGCAAGGGCAGCAAAGCAAACTGAACAAGAGGATGCAGCCTATGGAGCTGAAGTGGAGGTGGCTCACTGTTTGCCACTGGCGCTTCAAGTGAAATCCCCCCAGCGTTGCAACCCAGGTGAGGTCCCCCAGTACTGCAGCCGGGAGATCTTTTCTCTGGAAGCATACTGGGAAATGTAGTGCAGCATGCCCCCAGAGAGCATTAGAATGCTGGCTTTCTGGGAGCATGCTGGACTACATTTCTCAGCATGCTCCTGAGAAAATATGGCAGCCCAATCCTTAGGGACTGCCTCGCCCTTCGCGCCCCGGAACGACTCCTGCGGTCTGCCGGGGGTGCCCTCCTGGAGGTCCCCCGTGTTAAGCGGGGGGCCACGATGGAGCGGGCATTCTCGGTGGTAGGGCCGCGGCTGTGGAACTCCCTTCCGGAGGAAGCTCGCCTGGCCCCAAGCCTTTTGATATTTCGGCGAAACTGTAAGACCTGGCTGTTTGCCCAGGCCTTTGGGAGGGAGGGAGGGGGGGGGTGATTTTTAATCCCCCACCTTTTATTTACTCATTATTGTATGTTGCCCTGTTTTATATGTTTTATATTTGTATTTTAAAAGTTTTAAATTGTTTTTATTGTTGTAAACCGCCCCGAGCTGCATTGCAGGATGGGGCGGTATAGAAATCCATTAAATAAATAAAATAAATAAATAAAAAAAATCCCCAAGCCTGCAGCCAGGAGACGTGCAGCACTGGGGAATCTCACCAGCGGCAGGCAGCGAGCCGGCTCCACAACGACCCCAGGGGCCACATTCTATCGTTGAGTTTGCTTTGCTACCCCCTTCCTGCCCACCACTTAGGTGTCTCGGTACAATACTCAACAAAATACTCAGGCTTTTACCAAGTATCAAATATTTTATTTTACCAAGTACCAGATGGTACCAAGTATTTGGAAGTATTACTGAGCAGCTTCCAAACACTCGGGTCCAGTACTTGACTCGGAAATACTCACAAATACTTTTTCTTCTACTCAGTTCAGCCCTAGTGTTTTTAAATAGATTCCACGCTTCCTGCAGAGATTTAATCCCTTGCAACTGCTCCTTTTAGTTTCCTCATTTTTGCATAGTTCTCCTTTTTAAAGTTAAATGTTACTGAGATGGTTTTGTTATTCTCCCTCCTGTAAGTAAGTTTAATTTGATGACACTATTATCACTATTGCCAAGTGGCTTTACCACCATTACCCCTTGCATCAGGTCCACTTAGGACTAGCTCCAAAGTAGCTCCTCCTCTCGTTGGTTCGATGGAGGGGAAGCTGGTATCAACCCTTTATTTTGTTGCTTAACCATTTATTAGAAAGAGACTCCAGTGATTTTATTCTCAAAATACACACAAAAACGCCTTTCCCCAATATCCTGCCTAGTTAATATTTGTTATTTTTATAATGGTGAAAACTGAGGGGTTAAAAAACACACCACCTTTTGGGACTGTGAGAAAGAAGAGAAGCACTTCTCTTTCTTCAACTGCATTTTAATGCACCTGCTGTATGTTCTAGAGTAGTTACGTTTTTCACTTTGACTAAAAGAACCACCTTTATAAGTTAAGGAATAGAAATGTCAATGAAAACACTGACTTTATTCAAAGAATTCAAAATCTTAAAACATGCTCCTTCCTTCTCTAAATCTGAGCAGTTTAAATCTGATCTTTTTTTTTTCTTTAGAGGAAATATTGGCCCTTTTTAAATGGACCACTGCAGAGGGGACAGTCCTTGGGTGGGCTGCTGCTTGGGCGATGCAGGAGGGGCAGGTGAACACGAGTGCACATTGATCCTCCCCCACATCCCCACGCATGGAGCAACTTGCATTGCTGCTGGTTGCTCTGTACGTGGGAGGTGGGTATGCATGGGTCGCAGGACTGCGTACCCACACATTTACACGGGATGCTCCCCAGCGTGGACAATTAGTGTCCATGCGGGGGAGTTTCTCATGTAAAAAGGGCCACAGAGGTTCAAAATCAGTTCTCTAACTTGGCGTAACAAGAACTTGCCAAGAAGCTTTCATAAAGTTACCACAATGACATTCTACATGTATAAACCAAGCTCCTGACTAAACAGCAACACCATTTGTATCTATTCTTCATCTCACATTTCATCAGTAGATTGGTCTACATTACTATTTTTTAATTATTATTATTTTTTGGCTTGGCTCAACACAGTCATGAACAATTATGTTAATTTGCACAATGATAAACATTCTTTATCAGACAGTACAGACAAGGAAAAATTGCGTTCAGCATCCTGTCAACTATATTTAAACCCTGTTCACTAAAGGTTTAAAATATTCTTAACTGACAGTGCTATACATGACTGGCTTACTGTGACCGCTAAAGCATGTTCAGTATGTCAGCTTGCAAAAGTGCTCACAACCACATTCATCGATGGCAGAAATACTACAATCATCTACTTGACCATTAGAGGGATGTTATTTTTTTTCCAATTTATATATAAACACCATACACAAACTACTAGTTTTTTCTGGCTAAATGCTACATGCATTCCTTCTGCATGGAGTTCTGAAAATGCACCACTAAAGTTTACTTTATTAAGTTAAGCAAATGTGGGGGAAATGAAAAGATGCACAGCACTATAAGAGAGTTTACAATTAACTTACTATCAGATTTATTTTGGTGGTTGAGATGAACACATGGCTTGACAACTGAAGAATTATAAACCTATTTGTTAAGGGTACTATCAGTGTTCCAAATATGAAATCTAATTGAAATTAAACATCCATGTACTATCATAATTTTGAAAAAGTACCTTGTTTAATTCTGCCACCAAACTGGTCCTCCAACATCCCATGAACCACTAATTTGTAGATCATGGCTTGTGCTCGTTCCAGATCGGCCAGTCCTAGTGCTCTCTTTATGGGTGAACGCATGACTGCCCGTTTCACCATGTGACGCATCAGGAACTGCAGAGCAGCACGCATTTCGACATCTTCATGAACTGGAGAACTCGCACAATCAGAATTGTGACCATTTTCTGCCAGGACTTTTGGTATCAGTAGTAATTCAGCATATTTACTACAGCTAAGAAGAGCACCAAGTGATTTCATAGCACCAAGGTAAAGATAGGATAACTGTACTGCTCTAATTTCGGACTGTACTACATCATGGTTCCTTGGAGTGTGTTCATGGTTTTTTCTTTTTCCATCTAGAAGCTGATGGTTAGTGTCCATACCTAGTGGTGCTGGCTCTAAAGAAAAGGAAGCTATTTCATTTTCTGATTTGGAACTTGTAGTTCCATGTCCTTTGAGATCATCAGCACTTAGTACTGATCGCACCTCTGATGTGGTGTCTCCTTCTGTTTTCTGATCTATGTCCACTTTATCTTCAGACTCATGTCTGTGCTTTTTCTCATGTCTCTTGGTGCTTTGTTTTCCCATGTCTTCATGAATACCAGTCAAGTAAGTTAGGTCCAGCAACACAGTAGCTGTCAGTCCACGAAATCTTGCAACATCAAAAGGCAGTGGCTCACAGGGTTCCAGATTATACAGTGGTGTATCACTAGGCGACCAAAAAGTTGGGAAGCTTTAATAAAGATCAGAATGACACAGGAAGAAGCAAGTGAGGGATAGACAGGAGGAAAGTACAGGAAATAATGTAGGCAAAATAAGATGTAAAATTTATTTAATAAAAATGTGAATGAACTGATAGTCTACAAATTAAATGTAAACAAGGGGAAAGAAATGAGGTTATGATCAGAAAATGGGGAGATGTGATACTCAACGCAAAGGCAATGACACATGCACAGATTTTTAACACTGAACATTAAAGTTTAGACACTTCATATGATTTTTTACTTAGCTAGGAACAGGGTTTTTTGCTAAATTATTCTAAATTATTTAAGTTGTTTTAGAAACATACAGTTACTTAAGTTGAAATGTAAGTTTCTGATAGCTGGCTGAAGCCATATTTTATCTTTAGGTACCAGAATTTGTAAAGAATATGTTAGTAAAATATTTAATAGCAAAACTCCTAAACTTTAAAAACATTAGTCAGCTGCAACCAGCACTTCGCCAGTTTCTCTCTGCTGCTTATCCATTTACCTCCAAGATTCATAAAACTGATAGCCAGAGGCTGAGCATCATAAGAAAGCCAGCGAGGGATTCTAGATATGAGAAATCAATGAATACACGACCATCAATTTCTTTGGCTAGTTCCCAACCACCCCTATCTCTTAACACTAAGCAATGTAACTGGGGCTCTACATGTGTATAGTCACTCTTCTCCAAGAGTATAGGCTCTTTATATGTTAAAAAAAATAATCTTTATCTTAAAAAATATGAGCCACTGTTCTCATCACAGGCAGGACAGACAGAAATCTTCAGCCATATTATTTACACATATTCAACAGATTTCTTATTTCAGTCTCCATGTCAGGTTTTCTGGTATCCACAAATACCAGTATTTAAATTTTTACCTGAAAATTAATCGTAGCATAAAGTTTCCAGTGCTGGTTTGTGGTAGTGGAGAGAATCTTCTAAGTCTAAGCAATACAGCAAATACAGAGAACTCGCCTACTAATAATTAATAGGCAATTGGCAAACAGTGAGGGAGGAATCCAAATGTTCAGATTTGAGGAGTCTGGATTCTCTGGGTGTAACGTGTCACCAACCAGGTTAATGTTTAGCCCCAGGAGAACATGGTGTAACTCCAAGCACCATGAGCTGATTAGCTTCAACAGCTTCCAGCATTTGGAATTCCATTCTATCCCCAGCTGAAGTCAGTGCTGCTATACATTGTCATGGGAAAGCAGACATCCACAATTGTGGGCATTTTTGGTGCCTCCCAAGGCATATGCAGTTGGGGGTTTCTAACGTACACAAAGTCATTTTGTGAACACATTAAAATGGTTTTCACCTATGATTCAACAAACTGACTGAAACTGGTACAACTTTTATGTTTCAGAAAGCTAGGTCTTCAGATACATAAACAATAGCTCTGACAGGTGAAAACTGTTACTATCATCACCGAAGTGCTACAATTTAATTATGTCCTAACTCAGAAATAGTTGGGTGCGGAACTTTGGTGTAGGATCCAGAATCAAGCAATCTCCACAGAAATACGCAGAATACAGAGAAAAACTAATAGTATATAGACAACGTTCCTGGTCCAATTCCTTACAGGTAAGAGTAGGAGAGGACTACATGACCCAGAAGGATTCAGATTCTCCCCAACATAAGGGAGGCACTTGCATACTTGACAAGATAGGCAAGGCAGTTTGGAGAAGAATACACCCTGTCCTACAGGATAAAACATATAGTACTTGTTTCTCTAGTCCATCGCGCCGTCATAGAAAGGTTCAGATTAGTAGGCGAGATAATGCTGGAAATTTGGGTCCCTTAACTTGGGCATTTTCCTTTTGGAGGTTCTCCTGGATAGTCTTTCTAGACACTGGGGAACAATCCCTGCTCCAGAAAACTGGAGGCAGAAGAAGACTTCAACTGAGCATGCTCCAAGGGTGTTCGTTCCCTGCACTGTCAGTTGTAAAAAGCTCAACTCCGGAAATATATCAAAAAGAAGTCAAAAAGATTAAAGAACAAAATTGAACAAGACAAATTGGAATTGGAACCAATGAATGCTTTAACTCGAGAAGCACCAATGCTTCAGACAGACAACCAGTGGACAGAGTACATCGCCCTTATTCACAGTATCTGTATCTCTCTCCTCTCATAGTTATCAGATAGGGCGGGCCAAAGGAATATCCAGGAAAACCTCCAAAAGGAAAATTCCCACGGTAAGGAACCCATTTTTCCTTTCTCCTCGGTTCTCCTGGATATTCCTCTTAGACACTGGGGATATAAGCAAGCAGTGTGAATCTATAGTATTGGAGTGGGACAACAAACAGACTCCCCTGGTTCCCTGCGCCAAAATTACTGGAGGACAGACTGCAGCACTCTCCTGCCAAGGTGTTGCTTCAGCAGAGTCTGTTATATTGACCTTGTAGTGCTTAGTGAAGGTATGACCAGGTAGCCACCCTGCCAATTTCTTCATATGGAGCCCTGGCCCTAAATGTCCACGAGGTGGCTGCCCCCCTGAGGGAGTGAGCTAAGACCTTCCTGGGTCTCAGCAGTGGAAAAGAGCACCCTTGGAGACTCCTCCGTGCCCGCTCTTCCCTTCCCCATGCCAGCAGGGTTGGGGAATTCTGTTGTCCGCAGCTGGCGACAAAGGAAGAGCCACAAGTCACTTCCAGGAAAAACAAAAAACTGAAAGCCGATCTAACTGCAAAGCCAAGCAGCTCTGCGTCCTGCCTGATCAAAAGCAAAAGAGTAACTTCTGCAGGAAACGAACACCCTTGGAGCATGCTCAGTTAAGTCTTATTCTGCCTCCTGTCGGCTAGACCGGGGATCATTCCCCAGTGTCTAGAAGGAATATCCAGGAGAACCGAGGAGAAGCAGCATTATCTTAGACTTAGCTATTCAATTGTGCAGTGAGAATCTTCTAACCTCTTGGCTTTGTGCCTTCCTCAAATCTCATGAACAGCTCCCATAGTGCCACAGCAGCCCAAACAGGCGAGGACAGAGCAGCAGAGGTGCTGCTTCCCAGCTCTGACTCCTTAAAATCAGAGCCCCCTCTCAGTTGCAGAAGCTGAGATTATAATTTGGTTCAGAACTTTAGAAGAAAAAATGTGTCTTTTTTTGAGGGCAACAATCCAAAAACCTTATAATAAAACACACATTAATCCCACCTGTATTTAAAATTTCATAGCATAACAATGTCATACGTATGGTAGCTCAAAAACAAGGGTTATCTTTGGAGTAGGCAATGTGGAATCAAAAAGTTTAAATCATGTCAATGAGCACCAAATTTCCAAATTAAAGTACATATTGAACACAAGACAGATGATTTTATTCCTCTGACTTCAGTGTTTAGGACTTTTTTATATATCACAGTTTTTCAAAGTTGTTGAAACAGCTAGGTTGCCCCCAGTATTCTTTTTAAGATTACATTACTCATAACTACTATCCCATGTTTAGAGATACATTACTAGTAAAGTGTCTAAATTAAGCATTACTGAACATACTATACCTGATGGTAATCTCTGCTTCATCCCACTGTACTTTGGCAGATGTACTACCTTCTTTGACCACTCCAAGTAAGGTAGCATGACGCCCAGTTTGCTTGTGTACACAGCGTCCTCCGACTCTAAGACCAGCATCGACTCCCCCAATTACTGCAAGCACAGGCCACACCTCCACACAGAGAATCTTCAGCTGAAGTTCTGAGAGGTCAGCAAGACCATGTCTATTATGCTTACTTTTCTCCTCCTCTTTGTTCTCTTTCTCTTCTCTCACCTCATTCTCCTCCCGGCTTTGAGCCGAGCGACTTTTCTTCAGTTTTTGACCTGCTTCTTTAAGGCACATTTTGATTTTGTGCAGCCGCTCCATCATTTTTTTGTTGATGCAATGTGTCCATCGGTCTGCTCGATGCAAGATGCGAATAAGTTGAATAGTGGCCTCCGCAAGTACCGCAGCAACAGGACTACAAATAGGATCACCAGGTAGCAAGTCTCTTGGGGTGCCACGCATCTGCATATCACAGATTTTCACCTGAATGTAAAAAGTTTCACGTTACATTTTCAATTAATTTTGCTAGACTCCTAATTGTTTAAGTAAAAAGATTTAACATCTCAACTCTCACTCTCTGAGTTCCCAAAGACTGTCTTGGCAGCAGACAACAGTTTTTGGCCCTTATCAGGACATCGAGTATCTTGTAGAAGACCAAGTATCAGCCTGTCAGACTTGGTACCCATGCAGATGGTTCCAGACCCTCACCTGAAAAGAAGGGCCATAGACATTTGCCTTCTGATAGGGGTCCAGGTCATATGAACGAAAAGCAGGGTCATCAATATTCTTGCTCTTCACCTCCTAAATGAGTCCAGATTTTCTCCAGGCTCATGTTATGCTTGGAGAATAAGGGTTGTCCCTCTCCCTCTTCTTCCATCCTCTTCCACCCCACCTTCCTGCAGTGGATTTTGTCAAAAAGCTACCACCACCTTAGTTCTTCTTAAAGGTGAGGAGGAAAGAACTGAAAGGTATGTGTGGAGTGAGTTCCAAACTGAGGGAATCGCCACCACAAAGGCTCAAACAACAACTTAAGGTGCAATGGCAGAATGCCCAAACAGCAGGTGGTTGGTTTCTGAGTGCAGATAACCATCAGGGCAAGGCTACAGGAGCAGGTCTTGAAATAGCTAGGGCCTATAACTGTCCGGGAACCTGAAAAACAGCAGCACAATCTTAAATTCAATCCCCACCAATTCTCAGCCAAAGCAGAGATGGCAAGGTGGGTGCAATATGATCACTGCTGCCCAAACCAGTAAGCTGCCACATTCTGAACAAGCTGCAGGCAATGGAGAAGTACCACTGGACATTCATAGATGAAGGGAATACAAAAATCAAGCTTTATGGTCACCAGGTAATGCAACACTATGACAAGGTCATCCTAGAATAAATAAGGTCATAGCTTTTGCAAATTGCTTAGCTAAAGAGTCTCTGAACCACATCTGATACCCATGTTAATCCATGCTACCATGGATATAAAAGTGTCAGTTACCTTTTCTCCTGGGTTACTGCTATAGAACATCACACAAGGGTACAATTCTGCTGCATCCACATCCTCAAAAGCCAGTTTTGGTTCCTGGTTCAAAACAAGATAGAATACAAACTTGTAACATAGTACCATAGGCTTTTTGGAGTAATTTCTTTTTTAAAAAAACAAAAAACTTATTTATTTCCCCCATATAACATATGGGGATTATGCAAGAGTTACCAAATGCATAGGAAATATGGAAAACTATAATGTACCTCTCCATTTTTACCAAAGGAAATGGTTCTTGCTTCCATATCTAATACACATGTGATGAAATCTCCTTGAGTGAAACTAGACAGTGTCAAAGTCTGTTCTCCATTGTGGTAGAGGTTACCACTGTAGGCTCTATACAACCACATATCAGAGGTTGTACGGTGGTTGAAATCATGTACTGGCCAGCGAGACACTCCTACACATGTACCTTCATTGCCTCGGTTTTCCTTTACAATGTAGAACTACAAGGGGAGATCGGAAGAGAAGCAGAGGAAGGTTTGCATTAATACCATGATACACATCAATATGGTATTAAGCTACATACAAGAGAGTTTATTTTAGGTAGCAGCAATGGCTAATCTATTCGATAATGGCACTTGAATTACTAGATTAGGTTTCTTCCAAATACACTGAAGAGCAGGGTTTTTTGAAAGACAAGAACAAAACTAAGTTTTTATTCTACATACCTTCCACTGATAGCATCCAGAAGTGACTCCAGTAGATGCTAACCCATATCCTTTTCCTCCACTGCCATGAGTTAAGATCTGCCCATTCTCTACTATGCAGCACTGAGCTTTCTCAGGGTCAAAGGACACTTCCTGTATAGGAAGATTCTCATCCTCTTCTTCAGAGTCTCCCTGCTTCTATCAGAAATGGAGCAAAGTAAACATCTAAAACAAAGTATCTCAATTGTATCCAATGATAATAAAAATAATAATAAGGAACTATTACCTGCAGCTTCATTTCTTGTTCTTTTTCTTTTATTTGAATTACTTGCTTGGCCTGAGCAATTGGTGTCTCCCACATGCAGTCAGACAGGAGAGAGAACAATCGTTCAACAACCTGTTGTAGGACAACATAATTAAATTTCCAAACAGTGAAAAACATTAGGTTATGATTATTCTGTGCTGTTTTGTAAGTATAAGTAATAAAAGAACATCTACTATGAGTACAAGAAGTTAGCGATTTGGAAAAGAAAAAGCACACACACAACAATCCATTACCAATCACAATTTAGATTTTCAACTTATGAGATCTGGTGTAGAAAATGAGAACTTGGAAGATTATTTGAACATACCTGAGCCATCTGATCATCTTCAACACCAGCTTCACAAGCAGGCAACACAGCTTCCAAGACATGAAGAGCAAGCAATCTGGTCCTTAAATTGCCAACCAGGGGCACACCTATAGAAAAAAATATGTATTACCAACACCTTCGAATATACACTGAGTAAAACTACAATCAGGGGCGTAGTTACGGTGGAATGGGACCCTGGCCAAGTCATCAAGATGGGCCCCCCTCTGTGTCCCGCTGGCGGACCTAGGGGCACTGCATGGCTTGACGGGCCTTGGGGCACTGCTATCAAGCACACAAGACACCGAAAATGCAGCCAGCCTATTAAGCGCATTATGCCATGAAAAGAGACATATATATAACCAGTTCAGTTGTGCCCCCAAAATCAATTCATGCTGCCCCACCCCATAACTAGTTCATTTGCACCCCCACCCCCATATAATNGTGAAATGGTTATGGCCCGGGGGTAGTGTGAATTGATTTTGGGGGGGGGCGCAAATGAACTGGTGATGGGGTGGGGGTTTAAAGACAGTATTCCTGTTAGCAATAACTTCATTAGGAAGAGTTAGTGAAACAGCAGCCATAATAATCTCAAAATCATATTTGCAGATTTTCCAAGATAGAATAGATATTGTTTTACATTATAAATTCCTACCTAAGATAGTATAAGTAAGAATGCTGTGAGAATGTGGTCCTTTTTACACAGGCCTCTTCCACCCATGAACACGCAGATTTCTGCATGTTCATGAGTGGGGGAGCCCCGTGTGGGGTAGGGTGGCCACTGACGCATCAGCAAAAGAGAGGACAAACATTTGCATGCCATTTACATATGCAATTATATACTAATTTATGCAAATTTGAGGAACAGAGGGCAGGGCCAGGAGTGGGCAGAGCCAACCCAATGGTAGGCAGAGCCAACCCAACCATTAAGCCAGTGATGTGGCTTAACCCAGCAGCAAGGAGTTCCCAGAGTTAACATTGGAGGGAGATTACGTAAGTTAAACCTGTGAACTCCTTGCTGCTGCATGAAGCCCTGCCACTGGGGGATGGAGAGCCCTCTTACTAAGGTCCCATCCTAACTCTCTCCCCCACTAGTCCCATTTCTCCCTAGCAGTGTGAAAAAATAGAGCCAAGGCTCACCATGAGGAGAAACGGATGTTTTTAGTGTCTCATCAAGCTGGTAATAACCACCAGCGATTCCCTACCATTTCAGCCAACTTTTATTTTTCTATTTGTCTTTTGGTTTTTGTTTCCTTTTTTTATGGGGAACACCACCAAAGTCAACCTCAGAAACCTTTAAACAACATTGCACATAAGAACGTCGGTGGTAATGCACCCAGGTCACCCTGTAAACCCTTTTAACAAGTTTGCACATAGTATTGGGGATAACACACCCACATCACTCTGAGAAGCCTTTGAACAACAGTGCACATAAGAACATAGGGAGTAACACACTCAAGTTACCCTGAAAAACCTTTGAACAAATTTGCACATAAAACCTTGGGGATAACGTCATCCTTAGAAACCTTTGAACAGTGCACATAAGAACACTGAGGGTAACACATCCACATCATTCTGAGAAGCCTTTGAAGGGGGGGTTGCAGGGAGGTAGCTGAGAGGGGTTGCTGGGAGAGGGGCGAGTCAGGGGGGTCCCGATGGGGGTGGCTGGAAGAGGGAGGAGCCAGGGGGGTTGCCTGGGAAGAGGGGAAGCCG
>QEPC01002403.1:5845904-5878449 GCA_003113815.1 Sphenodon punctatus | reverse complement strand
GGAGGGACAGGGGCTGGGAGAGGGAGGAACCGGGGGGAAGGTTGGGAGAGGGAGGAGCCAGGGGGAGTGCCTGGGAAGAGGGGAAGCCGTGGGGGGGGATGCTGGGAGGAGAGGGAGCCAGGGGTGGTGGCTGGGAGGGGGGAGGCCAGCCAGCGGTACGTACCTGGTTCAGGCTTTTGCTTACTAGCCCGCGTGCCGCCTAACCCCCGCCAGGGCTCCCTCAAGGGAGAAAAGCAGCCTCAAAGAAGTGATGCTGCCGGCTACCATGCACACACTAAAAAGCCCACCGGCTGGCTGCAGCTTGCACTCTCTGTACTTCCGCCCGGAGTCCATGTGGGCAGAAGTGCAGAGAGAGCAGCTGCAGCCAGCCGGCAGTGAGACTTGGGATGGAAAGGGAATTCCGGACCGCTCTATGGTCCGGTTCCCCTTCCATCCCAGACAGCGCAAGCTGTCAGAAATACTGGGCTGTCCGGTATAAATCTGGACGTTTGGCCACCTTAGTGTGGGGTGCGTGCACACCCTGCCCATGCACCAGCGTGCCTACACGCGCCGGAGATGTGTAAAAATGGCCTGTGAGGAGCCACTCTAAGAAGAACAGAAGGCTGCTGCCTTGTAAACAAAGTTCTTCGAGATAGCTCCGAACATTCTTACAACATCCACCCTTCCAGCCCCGCATGGACTTTTCTTATATTCCTAGAAAGGGTTGGAAGGAACTGTCATTCTGAGTGGGAAGAGTGCTTTTTATACTAGCGGAACTCGAGACCATCACGTGGTCTATTATTTGAATATGGTGAGCATGCACAACCCAGCTGTGAGAATGTTAAGAGCCATCTCGAAGAACCTTCTTTACAAGGCAACCACCTTCTGATCACTCACATGGGTAGGAGTTGTTTGTTTACAAACAGCTTTATCTCCCAGTCAATCATCAATAAGTTTATTAGACGTGGCGAGAGGCCACTGTCATAGAAGTAGTAATTAAAAAAATAACATACAGAACTGAAAACAACATTTCGTGCTAATACAATGCTCATCATGCATCAGGCATTATATCTCATCAAAGAGACAAAATGACCCTTATAAAGAAAGGAAATGTAAGATAAAAATGTAGGTTACAATTAGAGTTTTAAAAAAAATTAAAAATTAGGAGTAGGGGACGTCAGAATACCATGTACCCTATGTCCACAAGTTACCCATGTTTTGATATTTAAAAAAGACTTCTATAATTAAAGGCCAACATCAGAAATTTCAAAACTGCTAAAGTGACCTCTGCAGAGATGTCACTCAAGGCTGCCTGTAACAAACAGGAAGAAGTCCTGCCTGGCAGCTTGTCTGAAAAGGAACAAATGTAGTCTGACGCAAATGATCGTACAAATGGCATTCGAACAAAATATGCTGTGTTGACTCTGCAGTTAGGTTATCAAAGGGGCAGAGGCGATCACCATACAATATGGAACAAAAACGTCCCTCCAACACCTTTGTAGGGAGACCATTTAACCGTGCACATAAAAATAAGTGCTTCTCTCTATATGTGAGATCTGACCCAAGGTAGTTTGCCATTCTCAGGCGCAGGGGACCATGTTAGATAATTCAACATGTGCGGTGAGGCAACAATGCTAGCTAGGTCTGTCTGCCTGCTGATGTCTCCGAGTCTCAGCAGGGTTTCAGACCTAGCTGCCTTCACCGGTATTACTGATAGTGATGACCTTTTGGTTAAGCTGGAATAAAGAACTTTGACTTTGACCTAGCTGCCATAATATTTTTGTTTATAAAGGTATTCCTGCTAGAGCCCCAGTTCAACCAATTGTTGTTCGACAGCCTTCCTTCACTGACTCCTGTGGTTGTCTGCCTACATAAACCTAACCAAGCTATTGCCAGCACAATTACTTAGCCTAAACCAAAATCCAAAAGTTAATTCCCATGCCCCCGTTATCCAACTCCATAAGCCCAATTCTAGTGCGATAGGGGTACCCCTGGTACTTTTAAGAGATCCTGGAGGAAGCATGATTACAATGCGTTTAGATTTAAGGTAGGTAAGAGGGCCCATAGCTCTGCATCATGAAGAAAGCATGCCTTGATCTTGCCGTTAAAAACCTTCATGGCAAGATCAATTTTCCGCCTTCCATTCCCTACATATCATCTCAAAATAGCATACATAGCACCTTTGGATGTCTCAAGGGCTTTCTGATAATGTGTTTTCCAAGAGTCAGAAGCGTGGAAATATATTCCTAAATACTTTAATGCTTTCACTTGCTGTAGAGGCTGGCCATCAACCGTCCATTTGTGAATCCTCGAACTATTAGAGAAGACCACTACTTTGGACTTGTCAGTATAGTCAGCTTATTGTTCCTACAGTAGCCAGAGAAAGCATTCAGCTGCCTCACCAGCCCAATACGGGTTTGGGATGCTACTATGTCCCAGTCCGATCGGCTGCTGCTGCTGCTCTTGCAGCACTACTAGCAGCCAGAAGCAGGTGAGGGATGGGGACCCACCCATGATGTGGGGGTGCCCTACATCCAGGCCTCCTCTAGCCCAGTCTAGGTGCAGGACTGCCTGCGGGGTCAGGCAGTGGCCGCCGGCTTTATGATGGGTTCGCACAATGGACACTACGCCCCTGGTTACAATAATGATCGTTTAACCTTTACTGAAATGAGTAAAAAATTGTTCACTTAAGTGCAATGTATGGTCAAACAGAATAATGCTCTTTATTTAGTATTTTTACGGTTTCTCTCATGCACAAGAATAAACACACATATCCCATTTGGAGTAGATCATACCTGAGCAACACTTCTGAGAAGCAATGTTTAGAAGAACTTCTGTCCACTTCGGAGAAGCCATTTTGGACTGAATAGCTTTTGAAGAAACTACTCTTCTAAGAAAAACTAAAAAATCCCCAAGATGCAATTCTGCTGCATGCTGTTTTCGGAGTGCTGCTGTGGATTAAAAGAATTATAATAATAATTATTATTATTATTATATAATACACACATACACAAAAACACATTCTAAACAGGAAATTGATTTATATATCTGCGATAGTCACATAAAAGAGGTAAAATGTGACTAAGCAGAGGTCAGTAGCACAGAACTGAAGATAAAAACAATGCCTGTATTATTAAATTCTGGCTTGTTTAATTTCAGCAGCCAAAATGCCACCTCTACAAACATTGGTTTACTTTTTGGGGGGAAGGGAAATAACCCCCTCCTCCCCCCCATTCTGGAAATCTAGGTAGTACTATCAGACTTATTTCATCACTGTCTTTCAACGAATCTAATCCTTTATACAAGTGCAAAGCAGGTGTAATGCTATGGAGTGAAAGGAACGTTGATATGGTAGTATTTTAGCCTATTTTGTACAGGTGAGCATAATTCCATTAAAATGAAATTCCATTAATTCCTCAATCCCATTCCATTAACATGAAAGAATTAATGCAAGTGTCAAAATGATGTAATGTAGTACCTCTGAAATCTTTCTTCTCATTGTCTCCATTTGAATCTGCCTTTTTCTCCTCTTCCTCCTCCTCCTCTTCCCCTTCCTCTTCTTCAAAAGAAGCCATAAGCATCACACCAGCTTGTGATAACAGATTTTTCAACTGACTGCACAGTAAATCCAACAGAGATTGGACCACTTTGGGGCTCAGTTTATCAGCATAGGTACTTTGTGAAAAAATTACAAAGATTCAAAAGCTTTAAAGATACATCAATTAAAATAAACTTTATTCATGTATACAAATTTACTGTTTGTAACTGTCAACAACAAAACTGTCTATAGAAAGTTTTAATGCGGGCAGGCATTTTACCTGCAGACTTTCCAGCATAGTTCTGCTGATGCACCACATTTCTAAAGCAGAAACTGACAATGACAAAGTTAGGGTCTATTCTAAAGACTATTACATTTACTGAAGAATCTATTCATTGGGGCCGACCGAGCCAAAGCCACATGAAGCCCCATGCACGTAGTTTCTAGATGGCACTATGTGCCAGCAATGGCGCGCGCGCGCACACGCGCACACACACGTGTGCACGCGCGCACACACACGCGCGCAACTGCACGCGCGCACACACACGCGCGCAACTGCACGCGCGCACACGTGTGCACGCGCGCAACTACGCGCGCACACGTGTGCACGCGCGCAACTACGCGCGCACACGTGTGCACGCGCGCAACTACGCGCGCACACGTGTGCACGCGCGCAACTACACGCACACACGTGTGCACGCGCGCAACTACACGCACACACGTGTGCACGCGCGCAACTACACGCACACACGTGTGCACGCACGCAACTACACGCACAATCCACAGGGCTTGGAATCTGCCCCAATATTACCTTTCTATGAGGTGTTGATGCACAAAATACATAAGCTCAAAACACTGATACAGAATGACAATCATGGCAGCTGAGTGCACTACGCTAGTGCGCTTCATGAAAGTTCAGTAGGCACATTTTCCATTTGGATCCTAGTCAAAAACATCTAAAACCTCTGAAGAAAGAGCATGTTTTAGAACATTGGTAGAAGCACTCTTTCAAAAAATACTCATCATAATAATTTAAATATCACTGAAGTGGCCCCAAATTCTCCTTAACTTGGAAGAATGAAAAGCACATTAGCCAAGCAGGAAAAAGGAAGAGGAAACTGAAAGACCATGTTTGTAGACCATGCTGGCACAGGACTCAACTACAATGACTTATCTAGCAGTTGTGGCTGCTATTTTAATGGAAGGGTACACTGATTTGATGAAAACGGTTTATAGCTTTTTAAAAAAAAAATCCCTAAAAAATCCCACACACAACCTGGAGTGTTGCTGAGCATATACCGATAGTGAAGTAGTTCTGCAAAAATGTGAGTCACAGATGTATACTTCCCAACACTCCAGATGCATGAAGAGAATTGAAGGCATGCCCCTGGAAGCTACATCCACTGATCTCAGAAGCCACCCCCTCATGATTAATGCAAACCACTCCCTGGTGAACAAACACTCCCCTATATGAGGCAAGAAACCCAGAAGCACTCCTCTTTGCACAAATATCTGTTACTTCTCTCCCCTCCTCCTATGTAGACGCTGCAAGCACTGCTTCATGAAAAAGCCAACTGGAGATAATGGAGATGTGCAAATCACAATAGGGTTTTAGTGGGTTGTAAAAATGCAAAGATGTTGTACCTCAGAGTCAAATACTTATCAGGTGTAATCGAGCCACAGGAAATGAAATTAGAGATCAATAAAGAAAAGGAATAATGCAAACAAGAGACGACAATTAAATGAGAAAGGAAAATTGGGTTCTTACCTGATGAATTTTCCGCTACAGAGAGTCCTCCTGGACGGCCAGTTGAAAACAGTGGGGTTAGATCCCACTAGGAGGCAGACTTGCTTATTTTAACTGGAGCATTCTCAGAGGGGACCTAGCCCCTAAGCTCCAGTTGTTCCTGAGATCTTACTTACTCTAAATTAAAAAACTAAATGCTACACTGAGATGAAAACCAATAACTTCAGGGGAAAATGAGGGCCAGTAACACCGGACTCAAGGAAATCAGACAACACCAACAGGGCGCAGTCGGAATGGTGTCTAAATGAAAAATGCGTGACCACTCGAGCCCCCCCAGAGTTCTCTCGCATTCTAGGTGGGAACTGGCTGTCCAGGAGTGCTCCCTGTAGATAGAAAATTCACCAGGTAAGTACCCAATTTCCCTTTCTCCCGGGGAGCCCCCCTGAACGGCCAGCTGAAAACTGTGGGGACGTTCCAGAGCAGTGTTCCAAAAGGTCAGAAAACTAGGGTGAGGAGAGAGGTTCCAAGCAGTGTAGATCTGGAGGTTCACTTACAGAACCACCAGGAGCACCCTTTGGCTGAAGGCTGCGTCAGCTGAGACGTGCAGAGGGAGTTTATAGTGTTGGGTGAAGGTATGTACTAACTACCACGTGGCTGCATGGCAAATCTCTCCATAGAAGGTCTAATTTCTAAAGTCCTGTGAAGTGGTCACCCCTCATAGAGAGTGGGCAAATACCTTTTGGGGAGGCGGCTTGTTCTCTGCCTTGTAGGCTTCAATTATACATAGGGACATACAGCGTGCAATTACTACATTGGAAGCCCACAGGCCCCAGCGCTGGGGGCTCCTATCCAGATAGATACAGAGGGCCATCCTAACATCAAGTGTGTGCCAGACCCATTCCTGAGGGTGGGATGGGTTGGGGCAAAAGGAGGGGAGCGTTATTTCCTGTTCCTGATGGAAGCAGTAACTACCTTGAGGCAGAAGGCTGGATCAGTCGGAGGGATACTGATGATTCCTTGAGCCGAGGGATGGGTCGATGAAGAGGGTGCTCAATTCCGAGACACTCCACACTGACGTGATCCCTATCAAGAAGGCCATTTTTAAGAAAGGTAGTAGAGGGAGACCTTGCGAAGAGGTTCAAAGGTGACCTTAGTTAGGGCCCTCAACACAAGTTGAGATTCCATGACAGGAAAACGGTGAGCTACGGGAGGGGAGAGAATTCTCGTTGCCGTTAGAAAACGGATTATGTGAAGGTATCTACCCAGGCTCATTCCCTGCACTGTACAAAGCATGCTATTGAAGGCTACTACCTGTCTCCGGAGAGTGTTAGGCTTTAACCCTTTATCTAGACCCTCTTAGAAGAATTCAAGGATTACTTTAATGGAGGATTTGGTCGGCCTGATGTTCTTGGCCCCACACCATTTGGCGAAGGTAGTCCAAGTTCCTTGATAAATGTGCTTCATGGACGGTCATCTGGATTGCAGCATGGTGTACAGGACCTGCTTCAAGTAGTCCTGTTTCCTCAGGGCTTGCTGTTCAATTTCCAGGCTGTTAATTTCAGTAGCCCTGGGTTGTCGAAGAGGAGGGGGCCCTGGGACAGGAGATTGGTGTCTTCTGGAAGGTGGAGGGGAGGAGCTGAGTTCATGGACCACTATGACTGTGGTTGCCCTCTCCCTCCTGATTTTTGCCACTGTCTTGCTCAGCAAAGGGAATGGTGGAATGGCGTAAGTTAGGCCTTGGGGCCAAGGTGTGTTCAGGGCATCCAATGTCACTGCTCAGTGATCCGGAAACCTGGAGACAAAGAGTGTGGGTTTTGTGATGTTTGCCGTGGCGAACATGCCCATCACCGGATGGTCGAAGTTCTGAGTGATCATTTGGAATGCCTTGTTGCTGAGGGGCCACTCTCCTGGATCGATCGTCTGACGACTCAGCCAGTCCGCTTGCACGTTCACTACACCCTTGATGGGGATCGCAGTTAGTGAGGAAAGGTTGCACTCAGCCCAGGAGATCAGGAAAGATGCTTGTCGATGTAGAGATTCCGGGCGAGAACCCACTTGGTGGTTCATGTAAGCTTTCGCCACGGTGTTGACTGTGTAGACGACTACGTGTTTCCCTCAGAGATCCAGTGCTAGTCTCTTTAAGGCCAGGTAGATAAGCTCTAGCCAATTGATGTGGTGTTTCCGCTCCCACTAGAGCCACTTGCTTTGGGTTGCATTGTGTCATGTATGAGTGCCCCATCCGTGAAGGCTCGAGTCCGTCATGAGCATGACTGTCCTGATCCAATAGCAGTACCCCCTTCTCAAAGCGGTTTTCCAATAGCCACCAATGGAGTGACTCCCAGATGTGGAGGGGCCTTGATCCATGGATTCTTGTTGTCTGCAATGTCGCCCTGCCAGAGACGGAATAAATGCTGCAGACATGGAATCTTGCCCACTGCACAATCCTCAGGCAGGAGATCAAGATTCTCAGCAGTCTGGCCAGTGATTTGAGTAGGGCTTTGAGTTGGGCTTTGCGTTGCTGACCAATCTGTCCGGCCAAAGCTCTCAACTTCTTTTGTCTGTGCTGTGAGGAAAACCTGGAACATCTTGGTGTCCAGAATGACCCCCAGGTGTTTGAGAGCTTGTGACAGGGCGACGTGACTCTTCGCCAGGTTGATGATGAAACTGTTCTTGCAGGTAGCGGATGGTTCACTTTGTTCCTGAAAGGTGACGTGATGAGTATGTTGTCCAGGTATGGATGTAGCTTGATCGATTCCCTCCCTTCTCAGGTTGGTGACAAAAGGGATCAGGACCTTGGTGAAGGTCCTTGGGAACGTGGCCAGACCGAAGGGCAGAGCTGTGTACTGCCAGTGTTGCTGCACATATGTGAACCTGAGCTACCGTCTGTGTGACTGGAGGATGGACATGTGGGTAGGCTTCCTTGAAGTCGACTAATGTTAGCCACTCTCCCTTGGAGATTGCAAGTTGGATGGATTGTAGGGTTTCCATCTTGAACTTCTGGACCCGGATGGCTAGATTTAAATTTTTGAGATATAACACCACCCACTATTCATCCAATTTTTGGGGGGACGAAGAACATGATGGAGTAGAGTCCCGAATCATCATCTCCACGTGGCCCTGGTTCGATGGCTTGAATGGTGTGGAGTCTATCTCTGACAGCATCGTCGCATGTTTTGATGGATTGAAGGAAACTGGAGAAACACAAAAGGAGGTTAGAGGGGACTGGGACAATTTGATTGAATACCCCCTCCGGATGGTGCAAAGGACCCATTTGTCCAAAGCTGCAACCTACCATTGTTCTGCAAATAGCTGAAACCTACCCCCTAAGGCTTGTGGGTCCAGAGGACAACGCGGTTTGTAGTCAGGCCTCGGGTTTGGGACGGTCGGAGTCCCTGTTAGTCTTGGATCTGGGGCCTCCTGCTCCCCTCTGTCTATACCAGGGAGGTTTGTTTTTTTGGTTATATCTTTTGAGTATCATATGATCTCCTGCTGCCACCTGCTGGTGAGTAGCCTGAACTGAACTGATGGAAGGGCTTCTTGGTGATGCCCAGGATCTGAAAGGTCTGCTTCTTAATTTTATCAGAGGCATCAGCCAGGACCTTGTCTAGACAGATCCCAAACAGCTTTGCTCCCTGGAAGGGACCCCACCAGGTCGTCCTTTGCCATATTGTCCCCTTTCCAGGACCTGAGCCATAAGCGTCTTCAAGCTGCAATGTTGGAAGCTGCTGCCTTAGCTGCCGAGATCAGAATATCAGTGGAAAAGTAGACTACAAAAGCATATGCCAACTGCATGCGACTAAAATTCTGGTCATTATTTTCATAGACATCATGGGGTCTCTGGCCCGCTTTACCTAAATCATGAGGGCTCTAGAGAAATAGGAGGTAATGGTTGCCATTTTAATTATGGAGGATCTCTCTTCAAAGTTCCTCCTGAGATTAACTTCAATACCCTTGTTAGTTGGGTCTTTTGGGAAGCATTCCCCTTCCATGGGGAAAACTGAGTGATGGGCCAGAGAGACCACTGCAGCATCCACCTTAGAGATGGCGAGAAGGGTTTCCTTGATTCTAGATAGCAAGTATAAAGATTCCTGTGTCCTAGTCATTTTTTGAGTTCTATTTTGCCACTCCCTTTTAATGATTTTTTCATACGCCTTACCCAGGATCATGCCTTTGTCTCTGGATCTAGGTCTGGGGATATACTCTCTTCCAGATTCCTCCTCTGAGGAGTCTGATGAATCCCTTTTATCTTTCTTTTCCCTGAGATGCAGACCTTTAATTATCAGGTCAAAGATGATCCCAATATTTGCTAGGAAATTCTCTGTCCAGATCAGAAGCCTCGAGGGTAAGTTTCTCTATCTCCCCTTCCTTGAGGGAGGAGTGATCCTCTCTGTGATCGGAGGCCTGTTGCTCGGAATCTCAGGCCTCAGAGCCCTCATCCTCCTCATCATTAGAGGGTCAGTGGGGGGTGGGGGGGGAGATCCTTGCCTCTCCAGCCCTTGTTCTTATTTTGGGGGGCTGCAGTGTGTGCAGATGCAGAGGCCCTTTCCCCTTCCAAGGAGCCCATGATTCAATTTCCTCTGAACCCAACGTGAAAGGGTGAGGAAAGTCCAGGAGAGGCCTGGCTACCTTGTGTGGTCTTTTGGGGAGTAGGAGCTTTCTCTTGGAGACCAGTTGGGAGGGGGCCTTATGGGGATACCCTTTCCATGAAGGTTTGGCCGGGGAGCGTTTTCTTTTGAGTTCGCTTAGGATTTCCTGCAGGACCATCATGTGTTCTGAGGGCTTACTCTGGCCTCCACAACCTCAGCTGCTGCCTCCTGCATGCGTCTCCTCGTAGTCATCAGTCCGGGGTGAATGAGGGTCTCCTGGCTGCTCCTAGGTTCCCTGCTGGAAGCACTGGCTGAGCCAATGCCCTGCTGGGGCCACTGGATGCACTTGGAGTCTGGGCGGGCTTGTCGGCTTTTGCTTTCGGTTTCCCTGCTGCCACAGGAAAAACTATGTGGCCTGCAGGGGGAGGAGCAAGCTGGGACTTTTCTCAAGGCGAGAAACCTGTTCAGGGGGGTAGGAGACTCGGCAGAGCACCGCTAGAGGCCCAAAATGCCATTGCTCCCGGAGCAGCTTTTGCTACCCAAAAGCTTCATCTTCATCCTTATCCTCTCCATTTTTGTCTAGAGTAAGAGTATCCAATGGGAGTTCCTTTGCTAGTTCATCTGCTGTGTTTTGCAGGTGATGAGACCCCAAATGGGAATGTTCGGATCAGGGGGAGAAGGCCCTGCTCTACTGGACTATTTCCACTTCATGAATGCCAAGGGGAGTCCCTTCTGGGAGCCTGCCAACCAGAAGTGAAACCCCACTCTGCCCCCCTCGTTATCAGCTCAGGACAGCAGGGGGAACACTGTCAGGGTTGTCTGCCCCTGGCCCTAATGGGGTAGCGAGGGGGCCCTTTTCCTCGGCCTGCTCTGTCCCCCCCTAGGGGCCTGAAAGGCAACCTCCTTCTGAGTCTACGCTCCGGTGAGCTGTCCCTGGGGGTTACTGTACAGGCTATTGTGCCTGTTATAGGGAATGGTGTCTTGTAGGGATGGGCGAACAGATCGCGGTTCGGGTTCGGCCGTTCAGTTCAGCTGCGTTCGTTTCGTCCATTCGTTTCGGTTGCGTTCGGTTTGGCAGTTTGGCTAGTTCACCGAGTTCGGGTTCGACTGTTCGGTTCGGCCATTCTGTTCGGCTGTTCAGTTCGGCCGTTCGGGAAATGTTATGGGTGTTTTTTTGTTTTTTATGGGGTTTTTTGGTTTTTTATTGGGTTTTAATATGGTTTTCTTTTGTTTTTTATTTGGTTTTTTGTTTTTATATGGGGTTTTTTAATTTATTTTTTAATTTAATATTATATATATCTATCTACACTAAATCTAACTGCTATTAACTATTCTAAATGCTATGAACTAAATGGATTATCTAATAAGTACACAGACCTACTCCTACAAACACTAAAACTAAATCACTAATGCTATCTCTATCACTAAGCTAACTCCTAAATCACTAATGCTATCTCTATCACTAAGCTAACTCCACCAAGTTCCTTCTTATCATTCCACTCAGTGTTGTCAGTTCATCTGCTCTTTCAAACCCTCCTTTTTGTTATTAGTCAGAGACCCTTGCCATTTCAACTGTACCCAGAAGACTCCTTATCATTCCACCCAAACCCTCATCATTCCCCATCTATCACCCCCCTTTGTTATAACAGGTGGTTGCCTCGCAGCTCCAGGGGCATCTCAATGTTATTGCATTCCTGGACCCATGTCAGTTGGGTCTTCATCCTGGTCATGGCAGAGACTGCACTTGGAAATTAACAGGACAAGCTGCAGTTGGT
Source organism: Sphenodon punctatus (assembly GCA_003113815.1). NCBI lineage: Eukaryota > Metazoa > Chordata > Lepidosauria > Sphenodontia > Sphenodontidae > Sphenodon > Sphenodon punctatus. The sequence goes on along the minus strand of QEPC01002403.1, from coordinate 5,866,824 downwards.
GCAGAACGCAGTGGCCTGCCTTCGGTCGGGGGGTGGCTCGCCGGGAGCACATTGCACCAGTGCTCTGGAGTCTTCACTGGTTGCCAACAGCTTTCCAGGCACAATTCAACGCATTGGTTTTGACCTACAAAGCCCTAAACAGCTTGCCACATCTCACCTTATGTTCTGTTGGAGCCTCTGAGGCTGCCCTCCTGCGAATACCAACTGCCTGTGAGATTAGTACAAGGACATGCAGAGAGGTGTTCCCAGTGGCTGCTCCACAATAATGGAACTCCCTTCCCCTTGGGAGGTCTTCCTAAGCCCGAGCCTGCTCATCTTTCAGAACAGATGTAAAATCTTCTTGTTTGGTGGGCCGGGATAGGGTTGGTGGGATTGGTTGAAGGGGTTAGTGAGAGTGTTGGAGGTTAGGGGGGTCTTAGGGATTTTTAACTGTTTTTATATGTTTGTTTATATAAGTTTCCATGTTTTTTATATCTTTGTAAGCTGCCTGGAGCCTTTGTGGGAAGGGCAAGGTAAAAAATTGAACAAAAATTCCAGCCATGTCATTTCACCAATTCCTACAATCCACTCCTTGTCATTCCATACATCTTGTCATTTCATCTGCTCCCCATTACCCTCACCGTGCCATTTTATCCACTCCTTATAGCCACCTGATAAGTAATGGATTTTGTCTGGTATGCAACTCTCTTACATTTCTTTATAGCCAACTAAAGCCTGTTGTCATTCGCACATTGCCCATTATTTCCCTATTGGCATTCCATGTCAGCCCTTTTAGTAAGTTTCCTGCTCAAGTACTTTTGCTGGGAAGCATCTAGAAAATCGGTGGTTGGGGCATGAGTAACTATTTTTAGCTCTCTCTTCCCGCCCACCCCCCCACCCCTTTCCCCTCCTCTCTTCAAAGTGGAATGTGATCCTCTGCAGGTGTGTCAGTGGCATTCAGCACCTAAAGTGGGAGTCTTGTAATTGAAAGGGGACCACTGGGAGGTATGCAGATAGATTATCACAATCTAGAAAAAAAATCCTTCAATGATTACCCTGTGGTGATGGCAAGGATTTGAAGTAACCTTGTACTGGCTACTTTCAAAGCAGTGCTGAGCTGGGAAATACCAGTTTTGGGTAATAACTGCAGAGGCTGACCAAGCATAGTGTCTGTGCCACACAACTGTGACAATACATTTAGCAAACCAGTGGAAATGGCCAAGGAGACATCAACTGGCTGGTAGTGCACACTCAGAGCAAAAACTGTTACCAACAGGAGACGCTGCTGTGCTTCTAAATTGCAAAAACACAAAACAACAACAATAAAAATTAAAATGCAAAGTACTTTAATGCAACAATAGGTAGGTAGGTAGGTAGATTTTTATTGTTTGGCCATTGACCGAAACAAAATTCATTAAGGAAATGATACAAGACATACATTATAAACTTTCAAAGACAAAAGGCCAAGTCAAAAATAGATGCACATACAAGAAATTTAAAATTTAATGCAACAATAATTCCATAAAACATAGTGTTCTTTGAAAAATATAAAGACAATCCTCTAGTTATGCCCAGCATGCAATATTTGGGGATTAGAAAGGAGGGTGTGTGTGGGAGAAATAGGTTGAATATTTTTGTTTTGTAAGTCTACTGTAAGGTAGATATTAGTCTGAAGCAAAACTTTCCACACCCAAAAAGGAAGTATACTGCCCCATTCATGTTCATGGAAGAAAGCTCCATTGAGTCCAGCAATGCTGTGTGTTTAATTTAAAAGACTATATAGGAAAACCCCCAGGAAGCTGTATGAGAGTAAATACAAGTTCAGCTTCAAATAGGCTCTGAGCCTTTCACCTTCCTGTTCTCTAAACTCAAATGGGCTGTCTGTCTTAGAGGCCAGGACTATTAGTCACCCTATTTATACTGTTAGGGAGTTGAAATATGGTGCCATCTGCATGTAAGGAAGCGGCCAGATATTTTCAAGTTTTGTATTTTCGTCTCTAGTTTTATTTGCCTCAATAAACTGAAACCCAACAGACGTCATCATCTTTAAGCTGGAAGGGCCATTTGCAGGGGAGAGATAAATGTTTCTTTTTCTTACCTATGTGGTGCTTATTTGCTTGAAGGGCTCTTTCCAAAGTGGCAGACAACTGCTGGTAAATCTTATGCACAGCCACCTGGATTTCAGTCTGGATATTTCTCTTAGCTGCCCTGATACCATCCTAGGAAAACAAATATTATAATTACCATACACATTTTACTGTTTCCAAACTAGTCTGAAAGAGACAACATGGTCTGGTGGTTAAAAGCACAGTATCTGCATGAGATAGGAAAATTGGGTTCTTACCTTGGGAATTTTCCTTCTATGGGGGAATCCTCCTGGACGGCCAGTTCTTACTATGGGTTAGATTCCCACCACAAGCAGTAGAAGGCAGACTTCCCTAATTTTTCTCCTGGAGCATGCTCAGAAGGGATCAAACCCATCAGACTCCAGAAGTTTCCAAAAGCCCTAACAAGCACTACAAAACTATATTCTTAAAAACTCGACTAGAAACTGCAACTTTTTAACTATCAAGAAAAATCAAAATATTTCCCAACTAAGCCACCAAGGCAACTTGCTGATTAATCAAAAGGAGTATTTCTCTCTCTGGGTGGGTAACTGGCCATCCTGAAGGCTCCCCCATAGAAGGAAAATTCCCAAAGAAAGAACACAATTTTCCTTTCTCCCAGGGGATCCTCCTGGACAGCCAGTTCTTACTATGGAGACGTACCAAAACAGTGTCCCAACTACATAATCAGGGAGGGTACAAAGAACTTCAGCTATGAGAAATGTGCCTGTAAGAGGAACAACTACAGAATCACCTGGAGAACCCTTCTCCCAAAGGCCGAGTCATGCAGAGGAATTTTCTATGTCTCGTAAAGGTATGAATTGATGATCAGGTGGCTGCCCAACATAGTAGGCACAACTTCTAAAGACCTGAGTAGTGGCCACTCCGGGAGGAACCTTATCTTCTGCTCTATAAGCCGCCATAATACACAGGATCATTCAACGAGCAACTACAGATTTGGAAGCCCTTTGCCCTTTCTTCTGTGGGCTGTACGCAACAAACAAAAAAGATTTCTTGAAAGGAGCTGTCCTATAAATATACACTCTCAGCGTCCGTCTAACATCCAGTTTATACCATACCCATCCCATCCCCAAGAACAGGTTAGGGCACGACCACGTCCTGTTCCCTGTGAAAAAGGGAATTAACTTTCAGGCAACGGGTTTAACCTAAGAACCACAAATTATTCTTTAAAACTACAAAAGGCAGGGTCAACTGAAAGGGTGCTCAACTTGGAGACACTCCTGGCTGACGTGATACCTACCAGAACCTTCAGAGATAAGTATAACATAGAGATTTCCCATATAGGTTCAATGGGGACTTCAGTATGGGCCCTCAACACCAGTGTACCACCAAAGGAGAAATTACTCTTGTGGCCTTCAAGAAGCGGTTGACATGGGGATGTCTCAACTCCCAGTGACCCTTTAGGGAAAAGAACAAACTATCTAGTGCTGCCACCTGTCTCTGTAACATGTTGGGTTTTAGACCCTTCTTCAAACCCTCTTCAAGAAAATCTAAAATAGCATTGGTAGGAGCCTTAGTAGGACTAATGTCCCAATTCTCACACCAACATTCAAAAACTGACCAAGTCCCTTGATAAATGTGCTTGGTTGACGGGCGCTTTGATTGAATCAAAGTGTCCAACACTTCCCTAGAATAACCCAGCTTCCTTAGAGCTCTCTGCTCAATTTCCAGGTTGTCAACCTTAGAACCTCTGGTATGTCAGAGGGCCCTGAGTGAGCAACTCTGGATCTATCGGCAGCATGAGAGGAACTATGTTAATTTCCGGGAGGTCTGCAAGCCATAGCCTCCTCAGCCAAAGGGTGTGACTTATGAGCGCTTGCTCCCATCTAAGTTTGGCTAGAGTCCTGCAAATCAGTAGGAAAGGTGGAAAAGTGTACACCATACCCTGTGGCCATGGTTGGTTGGTCAGCGCTACCACTCAGTGATCTGGAAAACAGGACATGTATTTGTCTACCTTGACGTGCATTGTTGCCAACAGGTTATTATGAGAAGACCGAAGTTCTACACTATGCTGTTGAATGCTCTTCCACTAAGGGACCACTTCCCTGGATCTAGTGTTTTCTCTTTTTTTAAAAAAAAATATTTTAAATTATTTTCACCTGTACAGACAATTACAGAATGTGACAAACAACCAGTCCTGTTTCATTAACACCATACTAAATCTACAATTCAACAATTTAGTGTCCATGATATTGCTGTGAGATTAAGTCCAGTGCCCTCAAAGGTCTACAGACTACAGGTATGAAGGAAATAGGAAGGATGATCCTGTTTGTGTATATTTCCTTCCTTGGAAAACATATAAGCCTGATGACCATTTAATTATAAAGTCCGCTATATCACCATTAAGTTCTATCGGAGTCCTTTCCATTGTGGCATTATGCCATAGTCATGCTGTCCATTCTACCTTGCTGGGGTCATTCTTTCCTCTCCAGTTTTTTGCAATGGTGTATAGTCCTGCAATGATGAATTCCTGACAAATGTCTCGGTGATGCTCCAGCATAGAGAGTTCTGAATATAGTCCTCGGAGTGTGACCTCTGGACGGAATTGTAAGTTTAGGCCAGTGGCCTCTCTTATTTGAGCTCACACCCATCTCCAAAATGGCTGTATACAGGTACAGCCCCAACAGTGATGTAAAAGAGTTCTCAGGTCCCCGCACCCACGCCAGCATAGCCCTTCCTAATCTGTTCCAAACTTTCTTAGCCATGCAGGTGTAATGTAGTAATGAAAAAAAATAAATTAACTGTGTATCCTGCGTGTCCAGCGATTTAAACCCTTTGAAAATGTAGTCTTTTATTTGCATCAACTGCTTTTTGTCAAGGGTTATGTTACCCTTTCCCATTTTTTTATGTGGTCAAATTATTTTTGAATGTTTCTTGCAGGGCACTATAGATTTTACTAACAATGTTCTTATTTAGGTAATGATCAAATAATATCTTTTCCAGTCTGGTGACTTTTCTCTGGAAGTGCAGGATATTCTGTCTCTGCACAAAATTGCTCTTCAACTGACTATTTTGTAGAAAATCCACCTTGGATTTAATGTATGTTTCTAATTGCTGAAGTGTTTTAAAGCCCAGAGTTGTAAATAACTGCTCAGCTCTAGTGATCCTGTGGGATCTGAGTTGTCACCTAAGGGAAATTGCAATTTTCATTTCTTTGAAGGCCACCCTGTCAATAGAAAAATAGGGCGAGGCAGAGGGGCTGAGCTTAAATATCTTAAGAGATTGTTTCCAAACAGCTAATGCCACCCCCACAAATGAATGATTTCTCCGTCTCGCTCTAATCAGCCTTACTTCATCCCTCAGTATTTCTACAAAAGAATCAATTTGTAAACTTCCTTTTTCAATTTCCACCGACCCATCCTATGTTCTGTGGGTTGATATACCATTTATTGATAGCTGCAAGGGCAGCCACTCTATGATAAAGCCTCCTATCAGGGACCCCCAGCCCAGTTTGTTCTTTTGATCTGGTTAAAACTGCTTTTGCAATTCTTGGGTTTTTGGGTGAAAACAGACATGACCCTAACCACCCTTGGTGGTTATTTATGCATGTTGCAGAGGGCTGTATTGGTGCCCTATGCAGCCCTGCAACATGCATAAATAACCACCAACGGTGGTTAGCGTCATGTCTGTTTTCACCCTTTATTATTCCTTTTTTTTTTTTTTTTTTTTAAAGACCTTGTCTAATTTGAGGAAGTAAGATTCGGGAATCTGTAATGCAGACATTTTATAAAGAAACTTTTGGAGGGCGATTATTCTGTAAAGATTACTTCTACCCATTCAGGAGTATGCTAGATTTTTCCTTTTTTGGGCCTCTTCTATAATTTTTTCTAGTAGGGATGGAAAATTATCCTTGAAAAGAGCATTAGGATTTGTAGCCAAGTTTACTCATAAATATTTAAATCCCCTCTCGCTGATAATAAAGGGAACATTTTTAGTTAGCTCTATGTATCAAGATGGGGAAGGGGCATAAATCATTGCTATGGATTTGTCCAAATTAATTTTGTATCCTGATACCATGCCAAATTTTTAATTAAGTTCAAAAGGGGTGGTAGAGAATGTTCTGGGTCTGATACGAAAAATAGGGTATCATCCGCATAGAGGGATATTTTATCAGTTTTCCCAATTTTAATTCCTCAGAGGGGACTGTCTAACCGCACATGCCAGGACCTCTAGAACTAGATTAAACAAAAGGGACGATAGGGGGCATCCCTGACGTGTTCCCCTGCAGGGCAGGAAAGGTGGGGAAGGTAGGCCATTTATGATCAAGGAAGATGTAGGTCTGAGGTATATAAATTTTATCCAAGCAAAAAAGTTTCCTTGGACCCCTATATCCTGTAATATTTTCAGCAAACACAGAATTTCAGCATGATCAAAGACCTTCTCTGCGTCGGCGGAGAGAACCATTGCCTCTATGTTGGTCTGCTGTATATGATAAATAATATTTACTGTCTTCCTTATGTTATTGAGGCCATGTCTTTTGGGGATAAATCCTCTCTAATCAACATGCACCAGATTTTGAACAATTAGACCAAGCCGTGCTGCCAGCACTTTTACAAAGATTTTAAAATCCACATTTAGCAAAGAAATAGGACAGTAACTTGCTGGGAGTTCTGGCCTACAATCAGGTTCCAGGAGAGATTCTGGTCTGATAAAACGAGACAGGAATGGAGTTCCACTTAAGAATGTAATTGTAAGCTGTGGTCAATGTGGGGGCTAGCTGTTTTACAAAAATTTGATAGAATTCAGCCAGGTAGCTGTCCAGGCCCATGGCTTTATTCCGGGGTTCGCTTTTGATGGAGTCTATGACTTCTTCTACTGTAAGCGGGGCATTCAAAAATTTAGCTTGGTCTGAATTTAGCTTTGGAATTTTAAAATTCTTTTAAAATTCATCAAATTTTTCAGGCTGAGGATTCTCCAAGGAGTACAGAGTCTGGTAGAAGGAGAGAACTGCCTCCTGAATTCCACCTGGCTGAGTAGAGACAGAGCCATCTTTTCTCTGAACCACTGAAATTGATTATTTTTTTTTTTGAGCTTTCGTCATTCGTGCCAGAGCCTTACCTGCTCAGTTACTGTTTTAAAAATAAAAACATTTAATTTTGTGTAACTGAGTTGTGGTTTTATCTGTCTCCAGAGTGTTATCATCCCTCAGTTTTACAGCTTCTAGGTAGGTTTTTCTCTGGGGCCTAACACTGTTAATTGCTTCTGTTCTATGCTGTTCATTGTAAAGTTCTGCTAGCTGCTCACGTTTTTCTATGTTAATTGCAGCTTTTAATGAAATTAGTTTTCCTTGCCAAACTGCCTTGGCTGCCTCCCATGAAATATGGGAGGAATCTACAGATGCTGCATTCTCTTTAAAATATAATTCTATTTCTTCTAGCATTGTTTCTCTATGGCCGTTTTTACATGCCCCCTGCCACTCAGTGTTCGAGTGGGTGTGCGGCAGGGGGGGCAGTCCGTGTGCGGCGGGTGTGTGCCCATGTAAACACCACGGCCGTCGGGTGTTGGTGGGTGGGTGCTCCCATCATACAACCACCAACACCCGCTGCACACCGACCCACACCCATCTCCACCCACGGACACTCAGACAGAATGGAGGAAGCTCTGTGGGTGGAGATAGGTATCGGTAGGTGTAGGTGGGCGTGTGTCCATGTAGACGGGCAGGCACCCATCTACACCGGCCGCACCGACACCCCCCCACCCACCAGGTCTATGTAAAAACGGCCTATGTTGTTGTTCTTTTAGGAGTCTCCTATCTAACTGCCAGAAAGTGTTAAAGCCATTGTTCCTAGTACCTTTTAAACTAAAAGATGCTATCACCATGTTATGGTCAGAAAGTACTACTGGGTAAATGTAGAAGTTCCTTGAATTATGCACACAAAAAAGTCAAGTCAATATAAGGTCGATTCTGGTATACAGGTTATGTCTACTAGAGAAAAAAAAGTAAAGGCTTTCTTGCCTGGGTTGAAAGCTCTCCAGATATCTGAGAGAGCATACTGCTGATAAAGTTTTGCTATTTTCTTTTGCCATGTTTCCCTTTGTTTACCTCTTGAGTGATCCAGTTCCCCTAGAGGTGAGTTAAAATCTCCCATCAATAAAAGATGACCCTTAGTATGGTTAGATATTATTGGCAAGTATTTTTTGAAAAAGGCTAAGGTGTGATCATTTGGGGCGTACAAATTGGCTATGGAAATTTTTTCTCCTTCCCAGTCTCCATTTATCATAAAAAAACCAGCCTTCTTGGTCCCTATGTATGTCCTATATTTTAAAGTTCAAGTGCTCTGAAAATCCTATTCGTACACCTCTTTTTTTTTTTTTTTTGAAGCACAAGAGTGATAAATATTATTGAATTTTTTATTCTTAAAGCACTTGGCATCCTGTTTTAATAGCCTTCTGGGCTGCTATTGAGTTTATCACTCTTTTCCTTTTTTATGGGTGAATTTAAGCCCTGCATATTCAAAGTAAGGCATTTTAAATTACTCATGTTGCATTTTACATTTGGAAGCTATAAGATACCAATCTAGATGAAAATGGTCTCCAGCCTTCTGCCTGAATTTCCTTTCCATTTTCCCCTTTATAGGCCCACTAAGAACCCAAGTCCCTGCACCGCTGTTTTTTTCATGGACACTTTATTAACAAACCTTAAACATAAAAACATGTAACATATCAACTTTAAAGTGAACGTAACTCGCCTGCCCATTTCCACTCAGGAGGGCAGGACTAGGGGAGACCAAGCTGCAATAAAGGTTCACCTGACCTTTACAGATGTATTAATTCAGCCATGCTTTCCCTTCCTGGCAGGTCTCATTTATAATATTGTTCCCCTTGGAGAGACCCAAGGGCGGTTTATATAATTGCAGAGCACCATGAAGAACAAATGACAGCATTTTCCAAACCGTATCTAAACCATTATATTAACCTTAATTAAACCAAAAGGTGGGGTGGTTATTTACTTCAAATACCTGTACGAACATACTATATACAAACTTTGATAAATCTCCAACGTCAGTATTTGAAGAGTTAAGGATATTGAGGAAGTTTATGCTCAGTGTTATGCTTGAGTATGAATGCCTCCAGAGTCTTTTTCTGTAAATATCTTCCTTTTTTCCATTCCAGCAAAAGGTCAATCTTGCAGGAAACCATATTTGTGGCTCCAGCCCCATTTCTTTAAGGTGCCAAAGAACTTTGCCCAGTCTCTCCTTTTTTTGCATTGTCTCAGTGATAATCTGGTGCAATTCTTATTTTGCTCTCTGCAGGCAAGCTGATCTTTTTTCATGATTAGCCTCAAAATTTCCTCCTTTTCAGTGTAGTACATAAATTTAGCAATTTTGGGCCTTGGAGGTTCCCCATCTTTAGGGCGTGGGATCGGTGGGCCCTTTCTATCTGAGCTTATTCAGGTTTGCAGCTTCTGGCAAATTAGTCTGCAGGATTTCTTTGATTAGCTCTTTCACTCCATTTTGCTCAGCACCCTCTTTTACCCCAATTATTCTCAGGTTGCTCTGCTAGACCGATTCTCCAGGTCCTCAACTTTCATTAGTAGAAAGGAGACAGTTTCTCTAAGTTTGCTGATCTGTTCTTGTGTACCCAGTGCCTGATCTTCAACAACTGCTATCCTTTCCTCAGCAGTACTCACTCTAGCAGCTAGATCTTCCAACTTCTTGTTGCCTTTATCTACCAAGGTTTGGACTTTGTTAATCTAGGTAACTAATTTATCTCATTTTTTGTGCTGTGAGGAGCTCCTTTTTAACTTCTTTTTTAAACTCTGTTAGGTGCTGGAGTTATTTGTTGGAGGGGATCCACCCTCCCCTCCTCCACCTCTTGATCACCTGCTTCCGCCATTTTGTCTGCTGCTCCCAGTGATGGGTCCTCGGGTCTCTCTGTTCTATTGGCCCTATAAAACTGCTCCAGCAAGCCTCTTTGAAGGAGGGGATGGGGTTCCTTTACCTTAGGAGGCATCCGGAGCTGTTTTGTGGATTCCGGGGGGTGGTCTTGGGGTGCTCTGTGCTGTTTATTGTCCTGCCGGTTGGGAGCTCGGTAAAATGCATGCAGCCGCCACTCGCGCATGTGCGATCCCCCTGGATCTAGTGTTTTCTGACAGCCAGTCAGCTTGAACATTTGACTTTCCTTTGATGTGCACTATCGGCGACTTCAGGTTGCGTTCCACGCATCTGATCAGAACGGAGGCTTGTTGGTGCAGAGCTTCCAAATGGGACCCTCCCTGGCAGTTCACGTAGGCTTTTGCTACTGTATTGTTCATATACATTAGGATGTGCCTCTCTCAGGTCTCTGATGCGAGGTTCCTCAGAGCCAAGTAAATTGCCCTTAGCACCAGTCAGTTGATGTAACGTCTCTTCTCCCAGGGCAGACATCTGCCGCTCTGGACCACTTTCTGTTGGGTGCAAGCCCCACAACCTTGCAAGCTTGCATCTGTTAGGATAATTCTGTCAGGGTCTGACATCGAGGACCCCGTCTGGAATCAGTCTTTTACCATCCACCACACTAGGGATTCTTTTACCGCTAGAGGTATCATTACCCAACGATACATCACCTACGTTACCTGGTCCCGCCAGGGGCAGAGGAAACGTTGGAGTGGTCTCGCGTGGAATCTGGCCCATTGCAATATCCCAAGGCACAAGATCATCAGACACAGCAGGCTCAGCAGAGTTTTCAACAGAGCTCTGTGGTTCTCTGTGATCTGCAGTATCTGGGTTCACAATTTGTAATGTCTTTGTTTGGTAAATACTTCTGAGCATGCTCCAGGAGAAAAATTTAATTTATTTTTTTATTTTAAAACATTTATTACCTCGCCCCTCCCTGCCAAAGGCAGCCCAGGGCGGCTTAAAAGATTAAAAACACGTATATAAAATCTATCATAAAACAATAGAAAAAGGGGACAAAACAGGGATAAGAACGTAAGAGCATAAGAACATTAAGAAGGAATAAGAACATAAGAAGTGCCATACTGGTTTTTTTAACTTGTCTCCGATAAAAAAGAAGGGAGCATAACCTCCCCATAATTGGAGAGAAATATCAAAAAACCATAACATGTACAAAATATATAAAACCCCAACTTAACCCCCCTAAACAAGAATAATAAAACCCACCCTCACCCATCCCCCCTCGCCAAAAGCCTGGCAGAACAGCTAAGTCTTACATTGACGCTGAAAGGAGGGAAGATCTGGGGCTACCCAGGCCTCTGCCAGGAGGGTGTTCCACAGCCGCTAAGCGGCCATTGAGCACGCCCTTCTCCATAGTAGCCCCCTAGAATACCTGGGGGACCTCGAGAAGGGCGCTCCCAGATGACCACATTAGGGAAGTCTACTTCCTATTGGTGCGAGTAGATCAGCGACCCACCCAGAGAATGAATAGGTATATCCTATGCAACGTAACACAATTAATATTGTGAAATCACCGCTTCCAAGAACACAAATGTTACTAGGGGACAAATCATTCAGACGCAGAAGGATGAGGGTGGTAAACAGCAATTTGGATTAATGCCAGACCGCTGTGGAACGGGGTTATCCCTAATTGGGAAACTAAGCCTATGGTGTCCCGTAACGTTTAATTCCTTACTGGGTTTAAGTTAACACCAGAGGAAATTAGTAGAATTGTTTTCTTGAAGCATCAGACCAAAGGCTCGTGTTTTAAAATTTACTTCCACAAGGAAGATTGGGTTTTGAAGCTATTTCAGGCCCGTTGTTCGCTCAAACAATGGGGTGTTTCCATCGATAGGGTTTTTTCTTACTCGCAGGCTAATCCATCTGGTGTGTTTAACAATAGGCTGAGTCAGGCCACACCCTCGGATGGGGTGGAGTGTCTGGAGCTGGGTGATGGGACATTTTCCAGATCCCGAGATCCAGATTGACCCCTGGAGTAAATTTAATGGGGCTCAGTCTCAAGTGGGGGATTCTAATAAGCCCGAGGCTCCTGATAATAACTTGAGAATATTGCCAATAACTGACCCGAATGTCCAGTTAGATGGTAATGAGCCCAGGCTGTTGAAGATACAGTCCCCTACAACCGGGCTAGGTTTGAAGCTTTTCGATCTATGCTCAAACAAATGTTTCACCGATATAGATGAGGTCGAACTGACAGGCACTTTTGATGCCATGTCTCTTCTAGATTTGTTCTTGGGGAAGCTGTTAGCTATCCAGGACAAGCTGGTATGCAAGACATTTGATTAGAATAGTACCACGGGCTCTTACCAAGCTTGTCACATACTGGCCCAGCTAACAGAAATGAGAGAACTTGCCCCTAGTGAGATAGGTTCTCCGGATCATGCGAAAGATACCAGGGCTCACTCTATGGAGGTGACTACTTGCATAGAAAAATCAAAGGGTGGAGGTGTTTCTGACTTGGAGAACTCTTTGCATGGCAATTTGGATATGGCCTTGTCGCAGGGAGATTGGGATTCAGTCAGGGGTATGCGGCCCAAAAGGAGGAGGGAAGTTTAATGGGCCCCGGGAGTGACGGGAGTGCCCCCCGCAGAGGACATGGGGATGTTAGGGCCAGCATCGATGGTGGTGGTATTTTTGGGAAGTGTAATTTATCAGCTCCTCCCAATTTGGTAAGGGACAACTTAAGGCCAATTGACGATGAACGAGGCCGGCCAGGAACTGCGGGGTTGGATAGGGGGTGACATGGGGCTAGGCAGCTGCCAGACATTCCGGGGTTCAAATCCAAAATTGTATCCTGGAATATAGCAGGGTGGTCTTGGCTATGGAACCATGAGGTACAGGACTTCCTGGATGCATTTGATATCATTTGTATCCAGGAGTCCTGGCTTGTGGATGCCTCTGATATTATTATTCCAGTTTTTTATGCTTGGGATGTTCCAGCAGTCAGGACTGCGCAACGTGGCCGGCCTTCGGAGGGGGGCTTCTTACCCTTCTTAAAAATACTTCGCAATTCGCTGGAAAATTGTTAGAAAACCCTCCTGAGAATGTTCTTGCGGTGTTGCTCTCATCAGAAGCAGCTAGTGGAGCGATTCTCTTACTGGGAAATGTTTTCCCAGAGGTGCCCATCATAATGGCTGGAGACTTTAATGCGAGAATTGGAAATGCTGTATCTACACAAGCAGCCATATTGGGAGTTGACGAAGATGATGATTTTTTCTGGCCCTCCTGGGCATCAAGGGATACGGAACTTAACGCCCAGGGAGCTCAGTTTCTTAGATTTGTATACCTTGGTCGCTGGAAGCTATTAAATGGTGGGTCTGCCTTGGACCGGCTGGGACAATATACATATATGTCTCAGAGAGGATGCAGTATAATAGACTATTTTTGTGTGCAAGAGCCCCATCTGAGCAGGTGTAGAAATTCTGAAGTATGGCTGGAGGGCTTTGGTGATCATTTACCCATTACTTTTGTTTTTTTCCGTAAAGATCCTTGTTTAGAAGGCAACCACTCATCAACTCACCTCTTCTGTGAAGGTGACAACTTATCTGACATAATGCACCAGGTTCGTTAGTCGGAGAGGCAAGTTTATCCCTTTACATTAGAGAAGACTTGATAGGAATTAGGCAGTGCACTCTGGACCCACAATTGAACGATCCCATTATGACTGCATCTCATTAGTCAACTTTGATAGAGCATTTTAAGAATGCACTGATACCTAAAAGATCCTATAGTCATCGAAAGCAGACTGAGAACCGCCCCCAATTGGTATGATTCAGAGTGTCTTGAGCAAAAGGGCTGCCTTAAGAATTGGAGCAGGATGGTTAAGCTAAGCTCCATCAGTTCTACACTACCCAATTAATATTGGGTAAGTGTACATATAAGAAACTAATAAAGAAAAGGACCTCCCAGCATAAAGCGTGGATGGAGTTGGCCACCGCTTTCAATCAACACGACCATGCATCTTTTTGGACAATGGTCAACCGGGGATTTAGAGCGTCTCCCCCCAAGAATGCCTGGCTGCCAATGTATGGCTTTCCCATTTTGGGGGAATTTTTCACGAATTCCCAATATCTATGTTATACTCCAGGAGACCTTGAGAGAGGCTGTTCAATGGCCCCCTGTAGATTGTGAGGAACTCAGGCTGCTATTTACTACTGTGCGCAAACTGAAAGCGCCTGGGATTGATGGTATACCAGCGGAGATGTTTTTACACAATCTTGACTGGTGGCTACCGATTCTTGCTCACTTGTTTAATACGATCAATAACTATGGAATTATCCCGGCAGGATGGAACACCAGTGTTGTGATCCCCATTTATAAAAAAAGGGGACAAAAAACTTCCTCAGAATTTTCGGCCAATCAGCTTGATTAATGTGATCACCAAGCTTTATGCCAGATATTTACTTGGCAAGTTTAAAGCTTGGGCTAGGTTGACCAACTATTTTTCAGAAGAACAGGCAGGCTTCTGGGCAGGACATTCTACCATTCATCACTGCTACACACTTAGTCATCTAATGGAGAAATACGTGAGCATTAGGAAAGGCAGTTTATTCATAGCCTTCCTGGACTTGCGTTCGGCCTTTGATCTCCTTGATCGTAATATCCTCTGGGATAAATTATTCAGTACTAACATGGATCAGAGATTACTATGTTTGGTACACTTGCTGTACACCAATTCGGCTCCGAGGGTTCGCGTGGGCAATGATAGTAGACTTACAGATCAGGTCCCTGTGTCTAATGGGGTAAAGCAAGGCTGTGTCCTTGCTCCTTTTTTGTTCAACTTTTACGTAAATGGGATAGTGGCTGTAGTGACCCGGGATCACTGCCTCCCTGTAAGGGTTCTGTGGCAGCCTCTTGCAATTCTCTTATATGCCGACGATATGGCAATTTTGTCACCTTTTGGCCTGGGACTGAGGAGAATGTTGGCCGCAGTCGGTCAATTCTGTGCAAGTATGCATCTCTCCATTAATTACCAAAAGACCAAAGTAACGGTAGCGGGGAGGTGCCCTAGGAGGTACAGGGAGTATAGGTGGACTCTTGATGGGGTTGACCTCGAGCAGGTTTCTGTCTACTCTTATTTGGGACTACGTTTTGCTGACAATCAGTTGGTGGAAGCATATTCAGATGGCCAGGCTCAAATTCCAACACGCAGTCCTGGGCCTGCTGAGATTCTGGAGGCTCTACGGTGGTAGATTGGTGGCTCCGGCATTGAAGCTTTTCAATGTGAAATCTAGACCATGTGCCCTGTATGGAGCCGAAATGTGGGGCCTGGCCTCTGTTGAGGCTCTTGAGTTACCTCAAAATTCGTTCCTGAGAACCCTGCTTGCAGTACCTAAGTGTGTTCCCGCTTGTCTATTATGACTTGAAACTGGGACTCTGCCTATAAAAGTGAAAATCCTTATGGTCGCACTGAATTATTGGAATAAATTGGAAGGTACGTCAGAGGACAGACTACCTCCCTGTTGCTATGAGGAGGCCAGGACATGGTCCTCTCCGCATTCATAGAGTAGTAGGGTGGCAAGCCAGCTCCATAATCTGGGCCTTTGGAGATGCTCAACTCCATCCCTCAATGCAGTAGAAAGAGACTTATACAAAAACAGCTAATAGACCAAGCAATACAGTTGGATTTAGGGGAGGTGCAAATACTCAAGAGTGTTCCATTATATAAGGAGTTTAAGCTCATTATTGGGCCTGAGCCGTATTTAGATATATTGGAAGACCCTGGCCTATGTAGAGCTTTGACTCTCCTGAGATTCTATCTATTACCTACCAAAGTGTTAATAGGGATGCATTATGGAATACCCTATGAAAGAAGACTATGATTCTGTAATTCAGGATGCGTCAAAGATTACTACACACTTTATTTGCCTGCCCCTTACGCAGTACACGAGGGAGATATTTCTCACTCCAGGGCTTGCCTCGAGACCGTATTCTTCCCCTATTCCGTTGTTGGTATTCTTTGCAACTGCTAAAGCCGCTGACCTTGTAGTCAGTTTGGCCTTGATGGCACGTGAGCTTTGCAAACGTAATTTTTGAGTTACATTTGCCTCTCTGGCCAGGTTATATAGCTCATGATAGCATTCTGTCACAACTTGTGTGTCTTGCTGAATGGGTATTTATGGTCCAGTGCTTAAGTACATTGTGTTATATGATTGTTATGTATCATCTATCCCCCATGTGGAAGGATTTTTGTATTCGAGATTTTATTTCTCTTCTTATACTGGACCATGGCAAAAGCTAGTTCCCTCAATAAAAATTATTATTATTACTTCCTATTGGTTACGTTGGGGCTTTAAACCATAGTCAGAACTGGCCGTTCAGGAGGATCTCCTGGGAGAAGAACTAGATTTTGTTCCCTAGCTCTGAAAAGTCTTCTTGTAAGATTTTATGGAACTGCTCATTGTTTCCTAACCTGCAAAAGAGAGGCAACACACTCTTTTGCAAAAGTAATATACACAAGGGAAAATATCTGGATTAAATTGTATTAAACTGATTCACTTACTATGCAAATTCTTCAAAAGCAACACAATGTTACTGTTATTGGGGAGCTGCTCATTATCAAATAGGCTTTGCTCATTATTACGGAGCACAACAGATTATGCACCACAGAAAAAGCACAAATTGCTTCCCCTGCATTTCTATTGCTTGTGTAAATGACTTAGCTTACAAGGTCCTACGTGAGCAAATTCTACATCACCTACAATGGACAAGCTGCAAACTGAGGTTTAACAATTGAGCTAAGCCCATCCTGCATATTGCTAACAACATGCAATGAACAATTCACTTTTATTGCCCTTTCTTATTCCTCCTCTGTCAGAGACGTGTTTTGGGGGACATTCGGGGTGGCTGTCACACACACTTCCACCTCAAGATGTTTCTTTCAGTCAGCATTGCCAGGACACAAAGATCAGAGTACACTGGTTCAGATTGCTGCTTTCAATATTTAACTCCATCTAACATATGCCCCCCCAACACAAGAGGAGACAATAGCTACTGAGAATGATGGAATCGTTAGCAACTTGTAGGGGATAAGGTGCAGTAAGATTTAATGTGAGGGGAGTTTTGGCAGCACATGTGAAGGATGATAAGCCACAACAGTACTCTCATGCAGGAAATTAAAGAGCCAAGAGAAAAGGCTTGTGTGAATGCAGTCAGACATGGAATTTGATGGGTTAGCTTGTTCAGGGATCAAAGGTGATTCTGTCCTCTGGAGAAAGGAGAAAACAAGAAGGGAAGAGAAGACTACTTGCCAACTCTTCAAAAACTAGTTTTAAAAGGTAGCATTGAAATAAATAAAATGGGATTGCCGAACCACCCTTTTGTTCATGGCATGTGGTGGGGCAAAAGAGAAGAATGAAGATCTGATGGGTAGCAGCCATGTGGCGAAGCCTGAACCGCCTCCAGTATTAATAAAAGCCTAGCACAAATATCTCGGACTCTGGTAGAGACCAAATACAGAAACAGCATCAGAAATGGAAGACTGCCTGTAATACAATCGTCCACACTCTGAAAATTGAACTATAGAGTGCCGGTATGTGCTCTATAGTTAAAGGCAGGATCACTTCCCATTATAAACGCTGAAACTTAAAAATGCTTTCATGAATAAATGGGTTGAGCTTTCATTCTGAAAATTTCAGTGTGTGTTCTTTTAAGGGATAGGGGGATACATGCAAAATTTGAAGCACATCACTTAAGTCATTTTAAATTTATAATGCTTTTAAAGTTAATTTGTAGTGGTCGTTTTTGCCAAGTCTAACTATTTTGTACACACTGACCTCTCTCTCATTTGTGCGAGTTGTGACTCAAATGCACATGTATGTAGCCTGAGAAGTCTTTTAGTTGCTTTGGATGGACAATTAGTTCTTCCGCATGCGCAGTTGAGTTGGACTAGGGAGCAGCACTGTGAGGAGTGCTATTGCGCTGGAGAAGGCAGAGTGCTGCTGCTGTTGGAAGTTTGTCTGGAAGCTGCGGGCTCCTCAGTCACCCTTCTCCTCCCCTTCATGCTGGAGCAGGCTGGGGCGGAGTGCCTGTCGGAGCTAATGAGGAGGAAACTGTATGGATGTGGAAAAGAGAACTGGGTCACCTACCCTGGGAATACTCTTTCTATCCTGGACACCTGACAGTTCTCCTTTGGGGTCATTCTCCAATCCAGCAGCAGGAGGCAGAAACAGCATTTTGTTCTGGTGCATGTGTGGTAGGACGATTCTCCTTGCTCCGCCAGTGAGTCCAAAAGTCGACAATCTCCTAAAAGGTTTATGTATTAACTCCCCCACTTTCTGAGGGACAGAACCAATTGTTTGTAAACACTGATTCAGTCCACACTACCCGACTCAAGCAGTTGTCCATGTTTTGTCTCTACTGAGGATGGGTCAGAGGACTGTCAGGTGTCCAGGACAGAAAGAGAATTTCCACGGTAGGTGACCCAATTTTCTTTTCTCCTCCTGGACACCCGACAGTCCTCCTTTGGGGACATACCAAAGCAGTACTGACACCTTATAGCATGGGAGGGTGCAAATAGCACTAATCCAAGACTGACTACAGCACCCTTCTCCCAAAAGCAGCTTCCGCTGATTGAAAGGTGTGTAACTGACACTCTTCGACATGAAGACTGGCACCTGTTTGTTTCCTGGTGTCACAAGATCTATGTGAGGCATGCCGAACTGTTGCATTATCTGAAGGAAGGCTTCCTTGCACAGTGTCCATTCCGCCGGGTCTAGCTGGCACCGGCTGAGCCAGTCTGCTGTCACACTGTCTGAGTCTTTTATGTGGAGGGCTTTCAGGGACTGAACGTGAACTTCTGCCCATGAGAGGAGTCTTGATGCTTCTGCGTGAAGCTTCGGGCATTTGGATCCCTCCTGGTTGGTCATGTAACCAGTCAGACTTGAATCTGTTACTATGGTGATTCGGGTCGGCTCTGTCAGTGGGACCCCTTGTGTGGACCTGTGCCGATGTAACCATTAGGCCAGGGTGGTTTTTACCTTGTGTGGAACTGGGACCCACGGATTCATTCCTGTGGATATCTCCCTCTGCAGGGATCTCAGCAGCAGTTGTAGGGGGTGCAGGTGAAATAGCACCCACTGAAGTTTTTGAATGCAGAACACCAACAGGCCCAGAAGACTAGCCAGGGTCTTTGGCTTCCTTCGGTTGGTCTCTCTCAGAGCTGTTATCAGTGACCATATCTTTTTCCTGCCTGCTGGGAGGAAGAAAGAAAGCATCAAAGCCGGTATCTATGATGGCCCCTCCGTGTTCCAGTTGCTGCACTGGAGTCATTTGACTCTTTTGCCAGTTTATCACGAAGCCATGTAGTTCTAGGTACTCCACGGTTCTGTTCAGGTCTTTTAGGGCCTTGTCCTTGAACGGAGACCTGATTAGTAGGTCGTCCAGGTATGGGTGGACGTGTATCCCCTCGAGTCTCGGGTTGGCTATTAGGGGGATCAGCACTCTCTTGAACGTCCGTGGGGAGGATGCTAGGCCGAATCGCAATACTTCTGAGCATATGAGAAGCGCAGCCATTTTCTGTGAGACTGCCGTATTGGTACATGCAGGTAACCTTCCTTTAGGGCCAGGGATGTCAGCCAATCTCCTTGGGATAGATTTTGGCAAATAGAGTTTAGGGTCTCCATGCAAAAATATTTGGTTCTCACCCATTGTTCAGATATTTCAGGTCTAGGACTGTCCTCCCTTCTCCAGACTTCTTTGGGATTAGGAATAGAATGGAGTACAGCTCCTGTTCTTGTTCCTCTAGTGGAAGTGGTTCTATTACTCCTATGTCATAGAGCCTTGCAATTTCTGCCAGCATGGTCTGATGTTTTACCTGCTTTGAGGAAGTTGGAGAGGTTATGAAGAAATTTGGATGGGACCTTCTTAATCCTATGGAGTACCCTTGTTTTATATCTTCCAAGACCCAGGCGTCTGAGGTTGAATCCGCCCACAGTGGAAAGAAGCCTTGGAGTGTGCCCCCTATCCCCGAGCCAGTCATGTGGTAGTTAGGAGTCCTGTTTGGGGTGACAGAGGGCCCCTTTCACTGTTGCTGCCATTTCGGCTTAAATTTCTGCTCCCTAGCCTCACTTGGGTGATTGTATCCCCTTCTAAAGGCAGTGGAGATTCCCGCATATCTGTATGGGGGATGAAAACTTTTCTTTTTGGCCCCAAACTGCTGAAGGGTCTGCTTTTTAGATTGGTCAGTGGCATCTTCCAGGACCTTATTGAGGTATGTGGAGGAAAACGTGACACTCTGTTAAGGACCTGCTATCAGAAGGATCTTGGCAACCGAGTCCCCATTCCAGAACCTGAGCCACAGGTGCCATCTAGCTGCTACACTAGCTGCTACAGCTCTGGATGCCAACGAAGGTGTCAGCGGCAGAGCAGTTGATCGAAGGGGGAACCCCAGGCGCGCTGCCCTTCGGCGTGGTAGGACGGCAGAAGCGTCAGAAGGAGGGATGCACGTAGCAGGGGGCGGAGCCTCCTCACGCTGACAGGAGAGGCTTGGCTCTGCCCCATTTCCAGGTGCGGGGAATATTGCTGATGGCTAGGCGGGCGGGGGGGCCCCGCCCTGAGCACACTGGTATGAGGGAGGAGCTATAACCTATATAACATACTGGCAGGACCTGGGTAACCCGCCGGTAATCATTTAGAGAAGCTGGCCCCCTGGATCTTGTGGAGTATTCCTGTCTTGAACTATTTTGACCATAAGCTGAGTGGAGAGTGATTGTTCCTTGTGTTCCCCTGCCCTACCTCCGAGTGTTTGATAGAGTGAATGGTGAGTGATCGTGTATTGTTTCTTGTATTGAGTTTCTGGATATGTGAATTGTGATTTTGGTACCTGGTTCCTTGCCCTTTTTCCCTCCGTCCTCTTCTTCCCTTTCACTACTTCCCCCCTTGAACGCAAGACCCATCCTTTCACCCCCTTGACCGTGCGGG
>QEPC01002403.1:5760484-5844551 GCA_003113815.1 Sphenodon punctatus | reverse complement strand
TCATTGGTTTCAATGGGGACACAGCGCCCCATTGAAACCAATGCAATAAATCCGGTACCGGTATACCGGATTTAAACCGGGAATCCGGTTTTCAGGAAACCGGTAACCGGTAAATCCGGTAGCCGGTATTGGGCCCGGGGTCCCACCCCTAGTGGCCATACATAGGACAGTGGAAGAAGCCTCATTTCACCTCAAAGCAGATTTGATGCCTTTATTCGTGGCATCTTTCAGGAAGCAGTCTCCCTGTGTGGGAAAAATTGTCGGTCTTGCTAGAGATGCTGCTGCAGCATCCACCTTAGGTATTTGGAACAAGGATTCTTTGCACCTGGAGAATGAGTACAATGCATCTTGTGTCTTGTTCATTCCAATGGCTCTCCCCAGCTGCTTCCACTCAGAGATTATCAGCTTCTCAAAGGCTTTATCAAGAGGGATGCCTTTATCCCTCCCATATACTTGGGGAATGTGAGCTCTATGTTCATCCTCCTCAGATTCTGAGTAATCATCTTTATTAATTTTCTCTTTCAGTTGAAGAGTTTTATAATTTGTCTCATGAGTTCATCCCAATATTGTATAGGGAATTCCTTCTCTTGGTCAGTGGACAGAGAAAAAGCTTGAGATTCTGAGATCTGGCCTTCCCTTAGGGAAGATCCTGAGTCCGCTTGTAATTCCCCTCCTGATTCTGTGCCTGTATTCTCTTGAGAGGATTCTCTGATGAGGAGAGGACATTTTTTATTTGCAGCCTTTGTTTTGGACCAGGGCTGGTCCTCATTAGGAGGCATCGTGTCCCCCAACAGCTCCCTCATGCTCTATTCTCTGTAAGGCACTCACCTCCCCAGAGAGAGACCTCCTCTGGGGAATCTAGTAGAGTAGCTTTGAGCGAGTGGTTTTTGCTGGTTGCTTGCCCTTTCCCGCCTTTTTCGCATTGCCCTGACACACAGCTTTTTTGTATGGGTCCACTGAGGAGGAGGGGGACCTCTTGTGCTTTTCTTTGAGGTGACCCCCCCCCACCGTTGGCATAGTAAATTAATGGAGGACATGATCCTACCCAGGGTTTCATTTAAATTTTGGACAGCTGTTTGGGGGAGGCTTACTTGTTCCTCCTCTGCAGTATCCTCCTGTTTCCTGGGTGGATCAGCAGAGGCACGTGGTTTTGCCAGCGTCATCTTGTCCTGCAGCTGGTCCCCGGCCTCAGCACAGGGTCCAGCTGATCACTGGCTGTTTGTTCCAGACCTCCAGGCTTTAGAGCGGAGGCAGGGTCATGGCGGTGGCCTGGTTTCTCGACCCAGGCCTTAGCATGGGAAGAGCCTGCTCCGCTGCCTCCAAAATTTTCTGGAGCCTTGCTGCATGGCTCCTAAGGCTGTAGTGGCAGAAGAGACGGCTATATGCCTGATCCACGTGGTTTTTGAAGTTAATTTTGATGAAAATATGCTCCTCTGAATCTGTTTCTGCTGGTCTGGAGGCAGAAATGAAACTGGCAGAGCAAGGAGAATCATCCTATCATGCATGCGCCAGAAAAAAATGCTGTTTCTGCCTCCTCCTGGTGGATTGGAGAACGACCCCAAAGGAGGTGTTTTAGGTGTCCCGGATGAGAAAGTGGAAGCCAAGGCAGCTAGTTTAGTGAACTGTTAAAAGAGTTATTAAACTCTACAAAATTAGTTCTTGCGCATGCACAGTTGAGAGGGGACAACCGGGGCTGGGCTAGGGTGTCCCCGAAGAATCCACAGAAGCAGGGGAATCCCCCAGGAGTGGAACCGTTGGGGGTTTCTAGTTGGTACAGGGTGCCCTGAGTAATGGGGCTGAAGTACTAGGCAAATCCCTACTTCCCCCCCCCCCAATTCCAGGGCAGGGGTTGGCCATGAAGCAATGCTGTGGGGGGATCTTGCGGAAAGGCATGGGTGCAAGAGACATTTTTGGGGGAGGGGGGGAAGGTAGATTCAAGGCATTGGCCTTCTTTGGGGGTGCAGTGGAAGGAGGGAGGGGGCTGTCCTCCTGCTTGAGACACCACCAATGGTGTCTCTAAACACTCTAGTTTCTTTGCACTCTAGTGAGCGTCTTTTTCATTCTACAGCCTCCCTTCCATAGGAGTGAAATGCCTATTATACATTAAAGACTGACATCATTCTATTCCTCAAAGAACAGTGGAAATTCCTTAACCAACAAAAATCTTATGGTTTAAAAAAAAACGTTTAAAGGCAGGATCACTTCTAAACAAAACTTACGTTTTAAAAAAATTAACAAAACTATTTTTGTAAAAACATGAACAAAACTAATTTAAAAATTCACCAACTCACCATCAAAATTAATACACCCCCTTAAACTCTGTCCTTTCAAGCACATATTAGAACTTGAGATTATACAACTACTTTAAAAATTAAAACAAGTTAAATTTATTAACTACATACATTTATATTAATAGAAATGGACTGAAACTGTTCTACCTAGAAAGACAGAGTTTGAGGGGGTATATAATTAATATATGAAGAACAAATAATTAATTAGAATAATTTATAAGAACTTATACCAATAAGTGTAATTTTAAGTCTAAATGTAAGTAATTATTGGAATAAATAATTATTGAAACAATAGAGACAGTTAATTATAAGCGTAATTCAAATTAATGACTGGAACAAAAAATAATTAGTTATTGGAATAATTAAGCATAATTTCCATGATTTTTGGCATTTAAGGTTTGTCATAGTGAATGTCGTTAAATAGTTTTATTAATGTTTTTTGAAATGTAAGTTTTGTTTAGACATGATTCTGCCTTTAACACTTAAAAAAAAATATTAAGGTTTTTGTTGGCTAAGTTATAGTTAAAAATGGAGGGCTTGCCAAAGTAAGTGGCATTTACTAAGTCTCTGTACCTCCTCAAGTCTCAAGCATGGTGAAAAGATGCACCTTCTTCCCTCTCACCCTGTCTCAACTCTAGAAAAAAAAATCATCCCTATGTCAAACCTAACAGGAAAGATCAACAGCTAGCCACCCTACAGTGGTTTGCTAATATTGTAAAATTTTAAACTATAAAACCAGTCTGTGGGTAGGCACTGAAACCTTCTTCCAGTCATTTTTTCATAGTTTGGTTAACAACCAAATATTTACTGGCATGGGAAACACTCAGATTTCTCATAATGCAGGTACACTAACATCCCAACAAATATAAGCCTTCACAGACATGCATTTAGTCTAGAGGTTTGACTTTCAGAGAAACAACCGTCTCTAAACAAGCCAATGGGAAGGCTCATTTTTTATGAGCAGCTAAGCTCATAAAAAATGCACTGTAGAGTACTGAATTTTGACCACAATTTTAAATTGCAGAGACAAACTGTTAACTTTTCTTTTTCTGAATAAGGCAAGTTTTTGGCTCCAAACATAACTGAAGCTACAATATACACACACGTACACGATGGGCTGCCCCTGATGACTGTTCAGAAGCTGCAGCTCATGCAGAACATGGCATCCCTTCTTCTCTTGTGGGTGGGTCACTGGGAGCACATTGCACCAGTGCTCGAGTCTGCAGTGGCTGCCAATAGCTTTCCAGGAACAAATCAAGGTGCTGGTTTAGAGTTATAAAGCCCTGAAAGGTCTATGCCCCAAATATCTGAAAGACCATTTCTCTTATCAGGTCCCATTGCAGTCTCAGAGGTCAGCTGGGACTCGCGAGCACCCTCTTCCAGGTACCATCTGCCCATCAAGTTTATACAACAAGGGCAGGCAGAGAGGTATTCTCGGTGGCTGCCCAACAATTATGGAACTCCCTTCTCTTAGAGGTTCGTCTGAGCCTAAGCCTGCTTGTCTTCCAGAGGCAATGTAAGACTTTCTTTTTTGGCTAGGTATTTGAAAGGGGCAGGATTGGGGTATTGGGGTTTCAATCTGTTTGTACTTGCTTTATTTTGGCTGCTACACTATTTTGATTTATTTTGTGTACTGTTATAGATGTTTTTGTGTGTTATAACCTGCTTTGAGCCTTGAGGGAATGGGAAGGATAAAAGTATAAATAAATAAATAAATAAATAAAAATACCGCTACAAGATATTTTTGAAGTAAATATAATGCTTGCATGTTATCTTACTAACTCTGAAATGGATAACAGCTGATAATGTTTTCAAATGTACATATCCTGGAAACAACATTCCTCATTCAAATAGAGATGTTTTTATGCCTTATACCTGGTAGTGATGTAACCGGATGCTCTCTCCTTTGGCTCCCGAGTGTCCCACGGTACCTAGGCCAAAGCATCCTGCTAGAAACTGTAGTCTAACTGAAGTGAGCAGCGAAGACGACTGAAATCCTGGTCCTTGGTGACTTCCCATTAATGAAGCACTACCTTTTTCTTCCATCCCGGACAACAAAACTAGGATCTGATGAAGTGCTTCCAAACGAATCTGAAGGAATATAAAGATTAAGAACTGATGAGACTCTACCAAAGTGTATAATAAGCACTGTTTGCTTACTTTCAGTATTTATAATAGGAATTGATCATGAAATTATTTGAGATCTGTTACTATGTAGTATGTAGGCTATGCAATGATAAGTAATGTGGCATTAATATCCTGAAAGAGCTTCGTCGTCATCAAACATCAGAAAGAAAAATTGGTTCTTTACTTTTTGAGTTTTCCTTCTACAAGGAATCCTCTTGGACAGCCAGTTCTACACACTGGAGTTAGATCCCAAACTCAACCAACAGGAGGCAGACTTCCAATTTGGGAGCATGCTCAAAGGCGATCTGACCCTTTGTGCTCCCAGGTGATGCCAGAGCCATAAACTATCCCCTAATCCTAAAAATAAGGTCTGAAACAAGAATTACAACAATTCTTGTGAAAAATCTCACAAGAACAAGAACCAGGCTCGAGTTTTCACTGGGATCTCGACACCTGGTTTGAGTTCTCTGAGGTCTCCCCACTCCCCCTGCCAGGAGGCACCTCCAAGCCCTGCTAGGTGGCTTACAAACTGCTACACCAGCACAAGAGAAAAGCAGATCCACTTATTTTCTCCCCCCACCCCCACCCCACCCCGTGCAGCACTTTGCAAGCTGCCCAGCAGGGCTTTGGGGGCACTCCTGGTAACAGGAGTAGGGAAGTAGTAGGAGTGGCGGGGGGAGTTAAGAGGAAGGGGAAGTTCAGGGAGGGGGGGGGGGGATCGGATGCCTCAAGTTCCTTGCTTTTTTCGGCAAGAATCCAGGTAGGTTTCTTGGCTTGTTCTCATTTGCAAGAATGAGCCAAGAACCCTGACTCTCGCTGAGAAAAGAAAGAATCCAACAATCCAGTTTCAGGCCTACTAAAAACTATCTTTTTATACCTGAACTGTTGACAAATACACTCAAAGTAAACTTTAATTACTTGTCAAGACTAACTTTTTAAAGGAGACAACTAACAATAGCTAGAAAGGAGGGCCACTGTCCGTCCAGAAGGATCCCCTGCAGAAGGAAAATTCACATGGTAAGGACCCAATTTTCCTTTCTCTCAGGGGTTCCTCCGAATGACCAGTTCTATACACTGGGGATGGATAAAAGCAGTATCACCCAGAGAGGAAAAAAATTATTAGAACAGACTTCCCTTGCAGGATCTGGTTAAGAGTTGCTATGCTACAAAACTGCCTGAAGCACCCTCTACTAAACACCGCTTCCACAGACTCTTGAATCTGAATTTTATAATGTCTGGTAAAGGTGTGAACTGATGACCAGTTGGCTGCTCGGCAGATCTGCTCGTAGGGAGGCCAATTCCTAAAGGCCTGTTTGGTGGCAGCTCCTTTAATGGAGAGCACAGAAACTGACAGATTTGTTTTCTCTCCTGTACGCCTCAGAAATACAGTTAGCCATCCATCTAGAAATCACCAATTTGAATGCCTTCATCCCTCTCCTTTTAGGACTGTATGATACAAATAGAGAAAGAGTACCTAAAATAACATCATTCTATCTAGGTACACTTTGAGGGCCCTCCTCGCATCCAACTTGTGCCATCCCTTTTCTTGAGGATGCAAAGGATTAGGCCAGAAAGATGCGAGGATTATGTCCTGCCCTCTGTACAAGGCCGAATTTACTTTGGGGCAAAATGCTGGATCTAGTCTAAGTAACACAGAATTCTCTCTAAAAATATA
Organism: Sphenodon punctatus; assembly: GCA_003113815.1. Lineage (NCBI taxonomy): Eukaryota > Metazoa > Chordata > Lepidosauria > Sphenodontia > Sphenodontidae > Sphenodon > Sphenodon punctatus. The sequence goes on along the minus strand of QEPC01002403.1, from coordinate 5,838,458 downwards.
AGAAGTCAGCTCCATAGTGTGCTTAATTCCAATACTCTCCTAGCCAACATTATCCCTACTAGAAAGGTTACTTTCAACGAGAGATAGAACAGAGAAACCTCTCTGATGGGCTCAAAGGGCACTTTTACCACAGCCTTCAAAAATAAATTAAGATCAAAAGAGGAAAAATGATGAACTGCTGGAAAAATTAACCTCACTGCTCTTAGAAAACTTGATGAGAGGGTGAGTAGCTATCTTATAGCTGTGCACACAGCAAAAAATTCTATCTAGGGCCGCCACCTGTCTCGCCAGTTTTTTTAGGTTTTAGTCATTTATTTAGTCCTTCCTGCAGGTATTCCAGGAAATTTTTTATCTTTGCTGCAAGGGGTCTGATATTTCTACCTTCACATCATTTGGCAAATATTCTCTAAGTGCATTCGTAAATGCGTTTTATGGACTGTCTCCTGGATTGCATAGAATACCATAGTTTTCTCAATGTTCCCCACTCAATTTCCAGGCTGTTAGTCACAGCATTCCTGGATTTTCATATCGAAATTGGTCCTGGACGAGTAGGTTTGGAGACAGAGATAGGTGCAGAGGTGGTTGTGTTCTCAGTTCCTGATGGTCCGCAAACCATGGCCTCCTCGGCCAGAACGGTGTGACTAATATAATTTGCACCTGCTCCTAACGTAGTTCGATTACTGTTCTAGTGACCAGTGGAAAAGGAGGAAACACATACACCAGACTTCTTGGCTATGTTTGTTTGAGAGCATCCTGTGCTACTGTTTGTGAAAACGAGACATGTAGTGCCACACCTTTGAATTGTTTCTGGTAGCAAAGAGGTCTGTTACCGGTCACCTGAACGTGGTTGTTATGAGTTCGAATGCATCCTCACTGAGCATCCATTTCCCAGATCCACTGATGTCCTGCTCAGCTGATCTGCCTGTATATTTGCTTTGCCTTGGATATAGTGTCTTCAGCAACACCAGGGTCACTTACCTTCAGGAATTGCCCTTCTCGATATCTTCACAAGACAGGGATTGAAGACACTGGAAAGCGATCTCCTACCAGCAGGAGGCAGAGTTTAATTTTGACTGGACATGCTCAGAGGGCATCATCCCTCCATTTCCCAGTTGTTCCATAGCTGTGCCTGCAATGAAAACTAACACAAGACCCTAGCCTATCCAATGAACTCTAATCATAACTAACTGTTAAAGCAGTAAGACTATATCTGTCTAAAAGTACAAGTAAACAATTATAATAGGTATCCCCCTTTTTCTCTCTCCATACTCCTGACACCAAAGTGGTACCCCAAAACTGGGATGGGTGAATCCCTGTCCTGTGAAGATATCAAGAAGAGCAATTCCCGAAGCTAAGTGACCCAATTGCCCTTTCTCCTCATCTTCACAGGACTGGGATTCAAGATACTTGGGATTTAACAAAGCGGTACCCTTTTAGTGTCCAGGGTGGGCCAAATTTCAAATGATAGCTGCCTGACAACTACATACTAGCTAAAGAAGTAGGTGTCACTCCAGGACATCCTGAAGGACCTGTCTTCCAAAAGCTGCATCTGCAGAGTCCACAACATTAATTCTGTAATGTTTGATAAAGGTGTGGAATCTGGACCATGAAGCAGGCTTACAGATTTACAGCTTTAAGTCCTCTTCTCCAGAGATCGTAACTCGCAAGGAGAGAAGGCAATCTCCTTACCTGAGAAGTTCTATGAAGGTATGTCTTAAGTGTCCTACGTACATCTAAAGTGTGCCAGCACCGCTCTAGGGGATGCTTGGGCCTAGGACAAAAGGGAGGAAGGACTACCTCTTGCTCCCTATGAAACGCGGAATACACCTTTGGGATGAAGGCTGGGTCCAGCCTAAGAATCAGATTCTCTTTTGAAAACGTACAGGGAAGGCTTGCTAGGTCCCTAACTCCGATATCCTCTTGGCAGAGGTGATGACAATAAGAAAAGTCACCTTAATAGATAAAAAATACAATGAAACCTCCCTGAGGGGTTCTAGGTGGGGTTTGGTAAAAGCCTGTAAAACTACATTTAATTTCTCAGTGGAAAATATGTGAACCATCAGGGGTGATGTTAAGTGGGCCCCACTCAGAAATCTGTGGATATGTGGATGTTTGGAAGCTGACAATCCTTGCACTACCCTAGAATACTTTATAAAGCAGAGACCTGCCTAGACAGAGTACTAGGTCTGAACTCTTCGTCCAGCCCTTCTTGCAAAAAAATTTAGAATGTCCCTTATCTTAGCTCGTTGAGGGTCAATGTTTGTCCTAAAGACACCATTGCACAAAGATCCACCAGGTGCACTGGTAGATGCTCCTGGTGCTTTGCTGCCACAAGTGTCTGCAGCACTGCCTCAGAGTAACCCAGCTCTCTTAAGGCTGCCCTTTCAAGAGCCAGGCTGCCAACTGAAGGAACGCTGGGTTCTTGTACCACAGGGGCCCCTGGGTTAGGTGGTCCGGTGCTGGGCTCAGATGTAGAGTGCCCCTCTGCAGATTGACTACGTCTGCAAACCATAGCCTTCTGGCCCATGAAGGTGCCACCAAGATCATTTGAACCCCTTCTGAATGGAGTTTCCTGATCATTCTGCTTATCAAGGGCTATAGCTGGAATGCATACAGCAGACCCTGAGGCCAGGTCTGATTCAGCATATCATATGCTTCTGCGTCTGGACGGTATGTCTTGGACATGAACCAGTCTGTCTTGGCATTCCGATACAAGGTAAACAGGTTCAGGAGTTGCCCAAACCTGTCCACTATTTGTTGGAACGTTCAGTCACTTAGGAACCATTCCCCTGTATCTATTGTCTCTCGACTGAGCCAATCCACAAGGATGATGTTTTGTCCCCTGATGTGCAGTGCCAATATCAATTGAAGGTGTGTCTCCAGCCACATCATGAGGAGTGTAGCCTCCCTGTTCAGATTCTCTGATCGGAAACCTCTCCAATTCCAGACATACGTCAGGGCCATGGTGTTGTATGAGTAAATTAAAACATCTCTTGGGTGAAGTGGCAGAGGGTCAGGTGGATCACCCTCAGCCCAAGGCAATTCACGCTGTGAATGGGATGGTCATAAGACCAGGTGCCCTAGGTGTAATTTTGCCCTGTATGTGCACCCCACCCATGAAGGATGACGTCCATGGTGATGGTCACCCTTTCTTGCTCTGAGAGTGGGATCCCTTGCAGGAACCATTCTGGAGCTAAACACCACTGGAGGAATACTACCACCTGGGCTGGAACTGTCAACGAGATCTGAGAGCCTTCCATAGTTTGAGTTCGCCATGGGCGAAGAAACCTCTGTAGTGGACGTAGATGAAGGTGTGCCTGAGCAAGATGCTGTATGCAGGAGACCCATCAAGATCTTTTCCTGTGTCAGGGAGGGGATGAAAATCTGATCCAGGTTTGTATCTATGAGTATGCTGAGGTGTTCGAGCAACTGAGAGGGATTCAGCTGGCTCTTGTCCCAGTTTACTAGTAAGCCATGCTCCGATAAATACGCAGTCGTGGCCTAAAAATTCCATCTGGCTTGCTCTAGACTGGCTGCTTGAACCAGGAGGTCGTCCAAGTACAGATGTACTATGACACCCCTCAGCCTGAAATTGGTGATTAAGGGTAGCAGCATCTTCGTAACGGTCCGGGGTGCTGTGGCTAACCCAAATGGCATTGCCCTGTATTGCCAGTCTCCCCGGGAGATGTTGGAGCAGATAGATCTGTCTCCATTTTTAATTTCCTGCTATTCACCAAGAGGTTCAGACACTTGAGATCTAGGACTGCATGCCAGTCTCCAGATTTTTGGATGAAGAGAAATAGGATCGAGTAAAGGCTCTTTGATCCTCTAGGACCAGCTCTATTACTCCTATGCAATGTAACCTTTGGATCTCTAGAGACATGGCTGTGTTTTGAGTCGTGTGATCTTGGGGAAACTATAAAGAACTCCCTAGGGGTGTTCTTGAATTCTATAGAGCATCCCCTTGATATGGTCTCTCAAATCCACAAGTCTGTTCTGACTCTTTCCCATCTGCTGGTGAAGAGAAGTAGTCTTCCCCCAGTGGGTGGGTGGGAGGCCGAGGAAATGCCAGAATAGTCATGAAACTTGCTTACAAGATTGAGTCCTGAATTCAGACTTGGAATGGTTGTTGCCTGAGAATTGACCCTGGAAGTGCCAGCATCCACAGCCTCTCTGTTGGTTCGATTAAGCACCCCTCCTGTTGTAAGAAAAAGGAGGCTGTGTTTCTACTGGATGAAAAATGCCCCTATGCTGGCCTCCACTGGCTGGGAGATTCCCCTGTCCCTGAGCTAACCTTCCCTGGCTGGGAGATTCTGACCTCCCCAGATTCCAGAACATGTGTGCTTCTTTTGCATGAAACCTAGTGCCTTTCCACTTGATTATACGTTTGATCTCTGTATTCAATAGGAAACTCTCCATCTGGGTCTTTTGAAGGTCTGAAGGGGGTGTCAAGTAGCTGGCCCTCCTCAAGGGGAGAAGGAGGTGAGTTTCAGAGGTTCCAGATTCCTCTGAAACTAGTGCTTCCAATAGATTCTCCTCCCTCTCTCGGGATCTATATTTAGCCTCTTTCTTTTCAGGAGCTCCTATCTCTTACGAGGGCTTTGGGGGTGAGGGAGATTCCTGCCCCAAAGACAGGTCCACTTCCTCTATTGATGAGTCCCCCTTTTGAGACCCCTCCAACTCAGAACCTGATGTACCGGGTGATTCCAGAGCGTCTTACTGCCTCCACAACTTTTGAGGGGGGCGGCTGTTTTCCCTTCCCCACCTCCCCAGAGTCCCTCTTGAATTAGTTTTTCTTTTTCTTTAAAGACTTCCCGGAAGGGGGGTGGAAGTGTTTCTGCTTATGGCGCTTAAGATCTTTTAATGAAAGGAGGATTTCCCTCAGGACCTCCATATTTATTTATTTAATTTACTGATTTATTTATACTTAACCACTGCCCTTCCCACAAAGGCTCAGGGCGGCTCACAATAAAACTTCAACAACATTTAAACAATAAAACCTCCCACCATCCCCTCAGAATTCCCACCATCCCCACAGCCCTACCAACAAGCCCTATCCCTGCCCGCCAACAAATGCCTTTACAAATAAAAAAGTTTTACACGCCTCCAGAAGATGCTTAGGCTAGGGCTCAAATGAACCTCCTGGGGAAGGGAGTTCCACAGAACCAGGACACCAACCAAGAACACCCTCCTGCGCCCACGTCCTATGGACAAGGGTAACGGATGGAACCTGCAAGAGGGAGCTCCTGGCCGACCATAGTAGATGCAGTGGGACATGGTAGGACAGGTGGTCTTTCAGGTATATGGGACCCACACCATTTAGGGCTTAAAAGATCAAAACCAGCACCTTGAATTGTGCCCGAAAAGCCAAAACCAGCACCTTGAATTGTGCCTGAAAAACTATAGGTAACCAGTGTAGGCTTTGGAGCGCTGGCATAATGTGCTCCCAGCACCCCGTTCCCAAGAGAAGTCAAGCCGCCGGATTCTGCACCAGCTACAGCTTCCAAACAGTCATCAAGGGCAGCCCCACATAGAGTGCATTGCACTAATCTAGCCTCACGGTGATGAAGGCATCGATGATGGGTCTATTATTGGGGGTCTACTATGAGGTTTTCGCCAGAGGGGGATCTTACACATTCCTCTTGGCAGCTTCTATCTTGCTTTGGCACAAAAACTGCTCCAGGCAGTTTGCAGCCTGTCTCGCCACAGCTGCTGTCCTGGTTGGCTCTCTGTCTCCGCCAGCTGCTGTGAACCACACCAGGTGGTTTTAAAGCTTCCAGCGCCGTGGCCTGGTTACACTGTCACTCAAGCGTGCTGCCGCTCCTGTTGTGGCTGGGGACTCTGCAGCAGCTTCCTGAGGCAGTGCAGAGCCCCGCCCCCTGGGGGTGCCCTACTGCGCCCACTCTTCTCGGCTCCCGAACCAGCTGAAACTGCAGCCCAGAGAACGCTACTTCTATTTCCTCCTGGGAGAAGAGTATGGTGAACGGAGAGGGCATCCGCTCTCCCTGACACTGAGATTCACTACCTAACTCTCTCACAGAAGAGCATCCTGCTCATCCGGAGGCAGAAGATCAACTGGGCGCACTCGCGGTCAGATCTCCTCTTAGCATGCTCCAGAATTGAAATCTGCTTCCTTCTGGTTGAAGTGGGATTTTAACCCCAGTGTATAAAACTGGCCATTCAGGAGAAAAAAAATCACCTGATATTTACATTCAAGATTTCCTGAGCGATTTAAAAATACTGAGTGTCTGGTCCACCCAACATGGAGCTTACTAGGAGGGCATACCCCATGCAATGCTATCAGTAAAATCTGCTCATGCAGCTGCTCCTATCCACAGGGCTAATTAACCTCTGCTGTATGTTGCTGGGCATCCATACATTAAATGTTTGTGTGGACACTTCTGTCTGGTAACAGAGGCTAGTTACATACACACCCTTGGTAGAAGTGGTACACGAACAATCTTTATCCTCCCAAGGTAGGATCTATTGTGTATGAACATGGCCTGGGTTTAGTCACTGCAAGAGCTGGATAGGCAAAGCAGGTGTTTAAATTCAAAAATTGTCAATAATTCATTTTAAAGGTTATTTAAGCTCTATAACATGGATTTAGTACACATAGAAAAAATAGCTTAACTCTAAAACTTACTTCTGCCCTCAGTTGCTGCTGTTCCATTCCAATGATACAAGCCTGGGGGCTGGTGGACATACTTTCCTCAGGTTCTTTAAAACCTGGAGAGTTTCCCACATCTCCACTTACAAAGCTGATGACATTTTCAATCAAAGTATGAACTCCAAGAGATTTTGAGAGATCAAAATCAGATTCAACAAATGAGCAAGAGGAGCTGTATAACCAATCTCTGTTGTGTTTGAGTCGAGCCCAAGAGTCGCTTAGAGCTTCCATTTGGCTGTGTAATGTACCTAGGTAACACAATAAAATTTCATAAATTCCAAGTCAACAAAATGTTCGACACAAAGTGAAGTCTGAGCTGTTGCTGTTCCAATAGGTGGAAATGGGTATTCATGTTAAATTATATCATGCAGACTATAGCAATGTAATAAACCAAGGGGAAGGCCATGTTTTTATTACTATATATTCTTAAAGCCTTATAGCAACACGCTGCCATAGGAGAAAAAGAAAAGGCAGAAGCCACTCAAACTGCTGAAAGCTAGACCACCAAATAAAAACACTATGCAGCTAAACAACAAACAGTGGTGAAGAAAATATCTGCTACCAAAAAAAGTTGTGCACTTAAGCTAACAGTTGTAAGATTCAGTTGTAAAGCAAGGTTTTAACTCAAGCTATTACACTTTGTCAGCAAAACAGCACAATGATTTATAGCCTGTCTTGAATGAAATATTTACAAAAATACATGAGTGGAAAAGGGCAAGTAAACCAGCGAAAATATTTTGGCTTCCATCTTCTACAGAATATTTATTGTTGAATGATGCTGTGTCAATGGTTGAGTGTGTTTTAATAAAGCAACTACATCTGTGCCGTACCCATTCAAACTATAGTTTTTGTTACCACAAGATTTAATGAGATGTACTTTGAAATATTTCCTGTACAAATCATACCCTATAAGCAAACATTGAGTGCTTTTACATGGATCGCACCCACAGCTCTGCTCCGCCTCACACCTTGGCAGGCCATCCAATTAAACATGTGCAAGTTTAAAAGACGTCTGTTCAAAAGATTTAAAGATCTGTCAGATGTGCCCACTCTGCTCCAGTCCTTCTTGTGGTGCTCCAGAACATCCCAGAGAACTGTAAGCAGAGCTGGCTGCCCAAACATGGAGCACCAGCAGAAGGCTCGGTGGACGTCCACTGAAACTTCACTCCTGGCCAGGGGTTGCCATGGAGCTGTGGGTGGCAGCCTAGAGCGGCAGTCTAGTGGCTGATCCACCTGCAGCTCTATGCTGTGGGGGAGGGGGTGCCAATGGGTGGACTGTGGGAGCACTGGGTCTGTTTAAAATGGACCCAGGTGGGGCTGCAATCAGACAGACACAGGGGTGCACCCCCAGAGTAGGTCCGTCAGTGAGCAATCCCACGTTCCTGTAAAAACACCCAGTATCTTCTCTATGACACTTCCTGCTGCTGACAACAGGTAACTAAAAGATATACTGAGGACACAGTACATACAAGAGTAGGCGAGAACACTGGCTCTATATACCTACTGTTTGGCTACAGCCTTAAATTAAGGCATATCTAGACTGGCTCAGCTGTACCTCCATACTGACAAATGTTGACAAATATGGATACATTTTTCAGTGCTGGCTAGCTGTACCAGAATCTAAATCTAATGTTTCTATGGCTAAAGTGGGTGCAATTTTACTGAAACAAACTGCTCCTGCCCACTAAAACATTTAATTTTAGCTTTACCAACCAATATTTAATAAGTCAGTGCAGCTACAAGAAACATGACAGGAAACAGTCCCTGCTTCAAGTAGCTCACAATCTATGTAGGCAGATCAAAGCAACACATACAAACAAACATGACTACACAGAATGGTACTCTGATTTTATTTAAATTGTATTTAATTTTATTTTTTACTTCATTCAAGTTTAAGGTCTCTTGAGAAAGTAGAACTACAGAATTCTTTTTAAAAACAATCTTTAAAATTGCAACTGTAGTTTTTACAACTATTGCATCTACACATCAGCACTTCCATTTTAAGCCCTCTATTTGTAGAAGGATGTTAGTCATAAGAATTCAGTCTGAACAAAACTTCATAAGTAAATTCTAAATCACAGGAATCTTGTCTTGGCAACACAACGTATTTAACAAATATATGCAAAATGGTTTTGCAGAAAGGCTGTACAACATTTTGAAAATGCCAGGAAAAGATTTTGAAGGGGTTTGGGGGCTTTATTTTTAAAATGACAATCTTTAAATTACCTAGGTTATGTTAAAACCTTATTAGTTAGAGGTGATCTTTAATTTGTATGGCAATAATAATGATATTTATTCTATAGTTTGGAGTCCTATTAATTCAATTATAAGAAATCTTGGTAGCTGGGTACCACTATTTAAAAACAAAAGGCATTGGAGCCTGGAGTTTAGTTAGGCCCTCTTTCCACAAGGACCTTATGGAGCTGCAACAGTGACTCTATAGTTAAGGTGTGTGAAACACACTGTTAAAATCAGACATTCTAATGTTATGAAATTTGAACAATATGGCCTACGTATAAAATTCAGTAGGTTTCAAGGTCGCAGGGAGCCAAGGAGAGCTGAAATAAGAGAGAAGAAAATACACCCAGCCCATAATCATTTTTCAACAGATACCACTCATTCTCTTATACCCGTTTGCTGGCAAACAGATTAGTGAAAAAGCAGTTACTCGCTCCCATCCCAAAGTCAACTGCATTGTAGCATTGCTTCACTATAAATAAGTGGCAGGAAAGAGTATTCCTTTTGAAACAGCTACACCCTCTCCAAAGGCAGCTTCTTCTGAGCACTGGGCAACAGGGACTATGAGTAACAAGGAGAGTGGGGAAATTGTCCTCATCCAACAGCATTGCCAAAAACTGGCCCACCAGTTTTACTGCACCTATAAGACCTAGTTCCAGCATTGCCATGTGGAGAAAGCAGCCATTATGGTTTTGACGCTTCTCTGTTGTCTTCAATCCCAATTATGCCATGTTGAGGTAAACACAGGAGCAGGGGGCAGTTTACTGTCCCCAGTTTCAGTGTTGCCCCCAACCTGCAGAGGAAAGGGACTGGAGCAAAGAGACCAAGGCAAGATGTGGATGCATGGAGCATACGTTATATGCAACACAATATGTGAGATTGCACAACATATTTACTGTTTACATGGCACACGAGTTAATTCAAAGGCCTTAAAACTTGCAATTCCCATGCTTATATTTTGAATGTGTGACACACACACACACACACACACACACACACACACACACACCTTAAACCAATAGTTTTCTGATCTAAGAGCAGATTCTCAAAGTGAACACTATTAACATAAAAATAGGTCTCAACATATGTGGAAATTGTGACTGTCAGCATCTTCATATGTTGGACGATGCTGTTTATGAAAGACTGGCTAAATGCCAAGTATTGCAATTCAGTAGAAAGAATTGGAGGAAAACAGTTGATATAGTTAGGCTGTGTCATAAGAAAATTTATATGGGAAGTTTTGAAACTAACTGAAAAACTAGGATGTAAGAGAAAGAGAAAGCTACAGACTAGGAGAGAGAAAATTCAACTGAACACCAAGGGCTTAATGCAACCAGGCTGGTTTTTGGTTTTTCTCTCTCTCTTCTTTCAGCTGAAATTGCAACATGGCAACACTTATGTTTAATACATTAAAAAAGTACAGTCACAGTGAAATCCATATATTAAGCATCACGGAAGTCTCTAATGTAGTATATTTTGGTACAAAATAAGTTTTTCATTTAGCACATACACAATTTTTAGATATATTAAATCTGATAAAAGTATTCAATGTAATAAACATATCTGATTCTGTAGCAGCTTAGCAGGCTTCTATGAGATTATGATTATTGTCTTAGGACCTATGCATTTAAATTCAATTTCTTTTAAAAAATATGTAAGCGCAAGTGAATACAGTTACAAACAAAAAACACTGAAAGATGTTCGAATGTTTACTTGTCCTTATAAGCCAGTCTCTAATAATGGAGTTTTCAAAATGAAGGTGGCAGAGTTGCAATACATACTTTATAAAACATAAAATATGTAGGCAAACTAGAAAGGAAAAAAAAATTAAAACATGCCATCATGTACTTGCTTGAAGCTCTTCTTTTTTCTGGGGCTCAACTGGCCAAAAAGGAGTAAATACACTACCATATGAGAATCAGAAGACAAAAGAAGACATTTGATACAGAAGACAACAGTTACAAAATGTTTTTTCTTCATACTATGGTGACTGAAAACACACTAAGCAATTTGCATGTCATCCATATAAGAAAAACAACTTTTAGGAGGCAATATCTTCTTGTAGTATAGTCTGAATCTGTACCTCTATGTGCAATGAACACATCATTTCTGTATATGCTCAAATGTTTGGTTTTGATTTCCTATTCTGTTGCATTTGTGTGTGTTTATATTTCTATTACATGCTCAAAATCACACCCCCTTCTGAAATGCTGCACTAAACCAATGACTATCAGTACAGGAAAATATTTCAATGAACACAACAGTAGATATTTTAGGTTTATCTAGAACTTATTCAAATTCTTTTTCTCCTAGTATTTGCACACCATTGCATCTTGTAGGTTATCATTCAAATGCTATTCTATGCACACGGTACATTTGATTTTGCATGCTTAAAAATGCCTATACAATGTATCAACCTATAACAGTTAGTGGACAACTACATCCTACAAGAAAGAAAAAAAGAAAGGAAAGGAAAGGAAAGGAAACAAAAAAAAAAAGAAAGAATTGCAGACAGTAAGAGCAATTTTATAAATGATATATGGATGGCTGCATCTACAATTGCTTGTCTGCATTTATATACAACTATATGTGTAATCGGCCTGTTAGGTGCATAATTCGTACCTACACTCAAAGTAATGTCGACCTACCTAATCCTGCTTCAACAGGGAAAATAAAAAGATATTCCAGGAATATGAGCAAGAATCTAGAGACGGTTCTTTATGTTTAGTATATCAGTTCTGGGAGATCTCTCTGAACTGGTACGGTTGGAAACAACAGAGAAGGGAGCACTATACCAAGGAAGGCCCAACGTAAAACAAACCCCACACATCCACTGGCCAAAAAAGTAATAGAAATCAATCCCACAAAAGCTGCAGATGGGTGGGATTACTGCCCTGTTGGGATGGAAGCTGGGAAGTGGCTATACTAGAATTTCATTAAGTAATGGGTAGGAACAAGATTTCCTAAGATGGAAGATAAATGTCTTGTGGCTCAGCTGAGGCAGGGAAAAATTATTCCGTCAGTATCTTTGGTAAGGGGAGGAGCAGTCACAGGAAAAAGGAGATTTTGGTGGTTGTGGGAGGGGGTTTGGCAAGAAAAGTGAAGTGTTGTGAATGACAGTTCTGACAGCAGTGAACCACTTTCCACACCCAAAATCATATTAAGTACAAAAACGGAGGACATCCTTTGATGATGAACATCTCCTGCTTCTTCCTAATAGCATCAGAAAAATGAGTGAAAAGTAGATAGAAATCGCCACATCATAAGTATTCATAGAAGCTCTCACTAACTGGAATATCCAAATTCTAGGAACTTGACGACACACAGGTTGGTAGAAAAACTATATAGGCATGGAATTATTACACACCTTAATGTTTACCAATTTAGTTTTGTGCACAACCCAAGGACATCAAAGAGCATGCCTTTTAGGCTGCTTGCCCACATTACAGAATATAAGGTTAAATAGGAATTAACGTTAGATTCTGTAACATGGGCAAGTAGCCTTCCCTCATTTGTTAGTGAAACTCACGTTAGTTTCATCACAGATGACAGGTCTGAAAATCCAGCCGTCACTCCTGAGAGTAGAAAGTAACGTGAAATTTGAATGTGTGCAGTCTATTCAAATTTCACATTACTTAAATTAACGTGAAATGAAAGAAAGGGGAGGTGTGGGTATGGGGGGGCACTCCCCCACCCACTCAGCCAAGAGGAAGAGGATGTGTCCACGAGCGAGGGGAGGCACCCCCCGCACACATCCAACCCAGCCAGGGGGAGGGAGTTTAGGATCAGGGGACTGATCTGTCCAGCAGTGAAGCAGCTCCATCAGTGCAGCCAGAGCACCATGCATTGGGTCCTTCCTCTGCCGATGGCAAGCTGCACCTTCAGAAGAACTCGGCGCGCGGGACTCTGGCTGTGCTTCCGGAGCCACTCCACTGACGGACAGATTAGTGGCTGAGTTACGGAGGATTGGGTGGGGGGAGGGAGGCAACCCCCCCATCCAACTCAGCCCGGGGGGGGGGGCAGGGGAAGGGAGGTCTGGGGCCGAATGTGGGCATGAATCCATTGTTTCTCACAACGGATCCGTCCAACTGAAAAAACAGTGAGAAATCAACATGGGCATGCAGACCATGTTGATTTCACGTAATCTGTTTTCTTGTGAGACTGAATCTCACGCAACAACAGAGAACGTGGGGAAGCAGCCTAAGACAGAATTTTTAGATGGCTTTAAATCTAATTTTTTAAACGAGAATTTTCCTTGAATTTTATTTGGTAATACTTCAGAAAGTTATTTCTTTATCATCTAAAAGTAGTTTAGGAAACATTGAAGACAATTTTTAACACCTGGTTAATTTAGATCACTACACAATTAATAAGCTTACCTCTCTTTCTGTGTGAGGATGCCAAGTCCAAATCAACATTTCGCCTTCCACTCTAGAATTAAGTATAGAAACTCATTTTTCTAGTTCATAATTAGAGATTTGTTAAAACTTTGCCAAGTCAGGCAATGGAAGCAAAGCATTTTATGTGTTTAAACCAAACACAGCACCATGCAAATTGTAATACAGAACAAAATTATTTTAACTGCTATAAGTATGCAGCAGAAGAAGCAAGACTCTACAGAAAATTTAATCAACTTAAGCTATCCATGCAGGTATCTTATTTTTGGAGATTGTAAAGTAACATGTACTCTCCAGAACATTCTGTTTAAATGGAGGTTACTTACTAGTAACTCTGTTCTTCGAGAGAGCTCCGCGTATTCTCACTAATGGGATCCACTTCCTACTTCACAGGCACCAGACACCTAGTTGTCAGCAGTTTCCAGGCAGATTACCTGAAACAAGCTAGAATGGTGAGGGCTCCACCGCTTCCTCCCCTCCCCCCCTGGGGAAAGCGCAGGCCCATAGTCTCGCAAGAATGGGGCTGCATAAAAGGAGGGAGGAGCCCTCGCCACCTCAGTTCCTTCCAACCCGTCATGGAAGACCAGTGCTAATACCTCCGAGACTGAGGGGAAGATGGGCGGGTCGTGAGAATACACGGAGCTCTCTCAAAGAACAGAGTTATTGATAAGTAAGCTCCATTTCTTCTTCAAGGATCTCCACAATTCTCACTAATGGGAGAGTGAATAGAAGTTGACACCTACCTCCAGGTGGTGGGAGTCAAGGTTAAAGGAAGAGGAAGTGGAGAACTGCTCTTCCAACTGCTGTGTCTGCTCTGGCTGCCATGTGCAAGCAATAGTGCATGGTGAAGGTGTGCGGTGAAGACTACACTGCAGCCTTGCAGATGTCCGCAATAGGGATTCCTCGAAGACTGGCCAATGAGGTGGCCATCGCTCTTGTGGAGTGAGCCCTTAGTGAAGTAGAAGATGTTTTTCCAGCCTTCTGGTAGCATCTCTGGATGCAGAGGAGTATCCAACAGGAAAGACGCTGGGATGAGATTCTTACTCCGATCCTCTGACTCCCGTACGATATAAAGAGTGCATCGGAAGCTCGAATGCTTCTGGTCCGATATATATAGAAGGAGAGGGCTCTCTTGACATCAAGGGTGTGAAGGGCTCATTCAGCAGGAGAGGAATGAGGTCTGGGGGGAAAGACCGGTAGCGAAATGCTCTGGTTGACGTGGAATGGAGACACGACCTTGGGAAGGAAGGAAGGGTCAGTACGAAGATATACCTTCTCTGTGGAGAAGCGTATGTAGGGAGGGGAGGCCCTGAGTGCGGAGAGCTCACTGACTCTACGAGCAGACGTGATGGCTACTAGAAAGGCTGTCTTGATGGTTAGGTCCTTGAGAGAACAGGATACCATGGGTTCGAAAGGAGGGCCCATGCGTTTAGCAAGGACCAGGTTGAGGTCCCACTGGGGGGCTGGGAGAGAGGCCAAAGGGAAGGTGTTAACAAGTCCTTTCCAAAACCTTCTCACGAAAGGGTGAGAGATAAGGTCTTGCCTCCTTCCACCTGAAGGCAGGAAGATAGGGCCGCCAAGTGAACCTTGACGGAGGAAAGGGATAGGTCGGAGCTCTCTAGGTGAAGCAAATATTCAAATAGATGAGTCATGTTGAGGGAGGGTAGAGGTAGGACTCGGTTCTTAAGCCATATCGTAAAACGAGTCCATTTGGCTGCATAGCAAGCTCTGGTGGAGGGACAGCGAGCACTGAGGAGTATATCTGCGACTGGTGAGGGCCAGTGTTGCGATTTCAACGAATCAACCAAGCACAGAGGTGGAGCTTGTCGAGGTTGTGGTGCAGGATGGTGCCCTGGAGGCAGGAGAGCAGATCGGGGCGGCTGGGGAGGTGTATGATCTGCAAAGCCATGTCTGTGATGGTCTGAAACTACCGTTGGCGAGGCCAGGACAGGGCTATAAGAATGACCTGAGCTTGGTCTGTTCTGATCTTGCTGAGCACTTTGTGTAGAAGAGGGTTGGGGAGGAAAGCATAAAGGAAGGGCCCAGTCCAGGAGATCATGAAGGCGTCTGCTATGGAACCTGGCCCTTGCCCGCTCTGGTGCAAAATTTGGGAAGCTTTGCATTTTCTGAGGAAGCAAAAAGGTCGATGAGGAGAGTGCCCCAAGCACTGAAAATGGTGTTTAGAACAGAAACGTTGAGGGACCATTCGTGATGGTCCGCGCTCTGGAGACTGAGGTGATCTGCAAGGAGATTTTCTGGTCCTGCTAGGTGAACAGCTTGTAGTCGGATGTTGTATGAAATACTCCATTCCCAGATGGCTTCTGCTTCTAGGGAGAGGCGGGTGGAGCAAGCTCCGCCCTGTTTAAGTACCACATGGTTGTGGTATTGTCTGTGGTAATGAGGACATTTTGACCCTCGATGTAAGTGAGAAAGGCTTTTAGAGCCCATCGTATAGCGCGGAGCTCCAACATGTTGATGTGGAGCGCCTTTTCGTCGTGGGTCCAAAGGCCGGAGACCGTGAGCTGGTTCATGTGTGCCCTCCAGCCCGTAGGTGAGGCATCTGTTGTGAGAGTCAACTGCATTTGCTGGGCTCGAACGGGATGCCTAAGAGGACACTGGAGGGTTCTGTCCACCATAGAAGGTTCTGGTAGACCTTGGGTGGAATGGAAATGTTTCTGTAGAGTGGCTGGGTGGACGGGAGGTAACAGTCTTGAGCCAATGTTGGAGGGGGCGCATGCGGAGTCTGGCATGCGGTGTCACCGCAGTGGTGGCTGCTAGGAACCCTTGCAGACGTAGGAAGAAGTGGATCATCCTGGTAGGTCTGTAAGGGAGCTGGTGGATAATTTATCGTATCTTGTGGAATCGGTCCTGAGGTAGAAAGGCCCATGCCTGAGATGTGTCTAGAATAGCGCCGATGAACTGAAGGCACTGGGTGGGGTTTAGGTGGGACTTCTGTAGGTTGATTAGAAGGTCCAGGCTTTGGAGAAGATCGATGGTGTGCTGTATGTGCTGGCAAAGACAGGTTCTGGTGTCTGCCACAATTAACCAGTCGTCGAGATATGGGAACACCTTTATGTTCATCCTTCTCAGGTGGGTGGCAACTACTGCCATGCACTTCGTGAAGACTCTTAGGGCTGTGGAGAGTCCGAACAGAAGCACTGTGTATTGGAGGTGCGTGTCTCCTACAACAAAACGTAAGTATTTTCTGTGAATAATGGAAATATGGAAATAAGCATCTTGGAGGTCAAGGGAGGATAGCCAATCTCCTTGATGGAGCCCCAGGAGTATGATAGATAGGGATGTCATACGGAATCTGACCCGTTTGATGTAGCGGTTGAGATTTCTCAGGTCTAGGATAGGTCTGAGTCCTCCATCCCTTTTAGGAATGAGAAAATAGAGTAAAACCCCCAGTTGCACTCGGCTAGGGGGACATGTTCTACTGCACCCTTAGCTAACAGCTTGTCTATTTCCAGAAGTAATTGAGGTTTGGGGGGAGGACCCTGAAGGGTCCGGGAATGAGGAGGGGAACTGGGAGGTAAGGTGGAGAATTGAATGGTGTAGCCTCGTCATATTATCTCCCTGACCTAACAGTCAGAGGTAATAGATGCCCAGGTGTTGAAAAAGGGTCGCAATCTGTGATGGAACGGCGAGAGGGTAGGTACTTCTCCTCTCTTGACCTCAGCAAGGTTAAAAGCATTGCTTAGGGGGTTGCCCCGATGAGGAGTTAGAGGACGTTCGGCCCCGGCCCCCGTTTGAGGAACCTCCTTCGGTGTTGGTTGGTAGGGGGTTGTTGCTGTTGGAATTGCTGGGAACGTTTGCCCTGGTAGAATTGGTAGGAGGGCTTATGACGGGGTTGATAAGTATAGGGGCCAGATGATGAATAGAATTTCCTCTTAACAGTACGGATTACCCCTGTGGACCTGGCTGTTTGGCAGGTTTCCTTTATTCGTTTGAGGGTGTCATCTGTGGAGGCCGCAAAGAGGCTTTCCATATCGAAGGGAAGGTCCTCGATTTGGGTTTTATTATCCAGGGTTAGAGTAGTGAAGCGGAGCCATGCATGTCGTCTAAGGCAAATGGAGGAGGCAATACCCCTGATACTACAGTCAGCTATATGCATGTTCGTGGATAATTGGAACTGTGCGATGAGCATGTCCTCTCTCTGTAGGGCTGCAATCTGGGTAGGGTCAGTGGCCTTGGACAGCTGTGCCCACAGCCAGTGTTGATAGCCACACATGGCAGAGGCGTAATTGGTGGCCCGGAGCGAGAGGGTTTCAGAAGAAAAGATCTTTCTGCTCAACATATCTAGGTGTCTTCTTTCCCTGTCCGCTGGAGCTGTATGGACCGCCCCTGCTAGAGATTTAGTGGAAGCAACAGCAATTACTAGGGAGTTTGGGGCTGGATGTTTATAAAAGATTTGAGTGCCTTCCTTAGGGATGGCATACAGAGAGTGTGCTAGTTTACTAGTTGGGGGGGCCGAGGAAGGCTTGGCCCAAACTGTCAGAGATGGCTCCATAAGCTGCTCTAGAATCGGCAACATTACATGCCCTGGCTCCCCAGAGGCGAGAATGCCAAGAACAGGGCCAGATGGAGTCTTCTTTAAGACCCTGGTGGGTAGGTTAGGGAGAGCGGAGGTTAACCTTTTCAACATAGCCTGAAAGGCTTTGGTGTCCTCTGTGGACAAGGTACGGTTCGGGTCTGAGACCGAATCCACCGGGGGAGGGGAACTTTGTTGGAGGTGGAGGTCTGCATCAGGAAGGTGTTGAGAGGGCTGTCCAAGCATCGAGTTCAGGAGAGAGATCCCCGGCAGTTGGACTGACCTGTCATCCTGTGCGAGGTGAGACCTCATTGGTACCGGTGGTACCATAGGAGTCGGTCCCGCTGGGAGGAGGGTAGTCACGATCATTGCCCTGTCCAGAGGAGGCCTAGAGACTGTTGCAGTGGGCGGGGCCTTAGGAGGCATTGGGGGTACGTAGTGCGAGGCTTCATGCGGCGGTAGAGGGGCAAGCCCTGATGCGCGACAATCCCTACGTGCAGAGTAGAGAGAGCGAATGCGAGATGGAGATCGGTACCGGCTGTACTCGTCATAGTGATGTGAGTGGTACCGGGAGGTATAGCGTGGAGAACAGCATGAGCAAGTTGAGAGTTCTTGGCACTGTGCATGGTACCTCCATTCATATCCCGACGGTGAATCGCGTACGGCGCCGCCGTGTCTCGAGCGTGACAGTGATCTATGGATGCATCCGGTGGGTCTCGGAGATCTGTGTGCTGATGTGGTATGCTGAGCACGTGGAGCTGTGGTGCGACCTAGAGCGTGATTGTTGTAGTTGTCCCGGCGTCAGCCTGGGCAAGTGGGAGGGGCGCTGGCAATCAGATCGTGCCCTTGGAGACCGAGCTCCTCCAATGAGGATCGGGACTGGTGAACCTTGCTGCATTTCAGGGGGTACCGGTACTGCTAGTGCCTGAGATTGAGGTTCCTCGGTATCTGACGGTACCATCTCCACTACGAGCGTGCACGGGGGAGTCGCGGTAGCACTAGTTTTCTTTTTGTGCTTCTTTTTCCGCACATCTCCCTGCTTTTGGAGATTGTCCATCTTAGAAGACATGCGGGAGCAAGAGGTGTTCCTGGTTCCGGCCGGAACTGAGGGTGGTACCGGGTGCGGTGCTAGCGGTACGGGGCACTACTAATAGGCCCGTTGGTGCCACGGGAGCGTCGGCCATCTTTGTCGTTGATGAGTGCCTGGTGGGGAGCCTAAGAGGCCCCTCTTCTCCACCTTGCAGTACCTGTCTAGTTAATATGTCCCTGAGGCGAAGAGCTCTCGCTCGTCGTGCCCTGGACAAAAGGACGGTACAGAAGCAGCAGGAGCTTATATTATGCGCTTCTCCTAAGCAGCCCAAGCACAGGTTGTGCTGATCGTTTACCGACAGCGTGGCAGGACAGGAGCGGCAGCGCTTAAAGCCCAGTAGTTTGGGCATGCTCCAGTGCTCCTTCTGACAGGGAAGGCAGTCCCGGGGGCGAACCCCACGGGCTAGGCACGGCACTCAGTCTTGTTCAAAACGCTGGAGTGAAGTTTGCTGACAAGTACTGAAGGTCTTCGAAGCGTGACGCGGTTGGAAGGAACTGAGGCGGCGAGGGCTCCTCCCTCCTTTTATGCAGCCCCGTTCTCGCGAGACTATGGGCCCACGCTTTTCACGGGGGGAGGGGGACGGACAGAGGAAGCGGCGGAGCCCTCACCATTCTAGCTTGTTCCAGGTAATCTGCCTGAAAACTGTTGACAACTAGGTCTCCGGTGCCTGTGAAGCAGGAAGTGGATCCCATTAGTGAGAATCGCGGAGATCCTCAAAGAACCACCAAATCTTTCTTCAAGTCACTGAAGTTGCACATAAATTGCACGTAAATGTTTACAGCTTATCCACAAACCAAAGAGGTTCAAATTAATACTTATATTAAGATGTCCAGCATTATGTATTGATTAGATTTTCCTAATGGCAATGGAGACTTCTTTTAGCAATCTTTTTTTACATATTCACAATTCCAGTAAGCAGAATTGCCAACATCATACCTAAGAAACTATACATATGCACGTACCCTTCCCCCAAATGAAACCATATAAAACCGTAAATCTGTTTTACATACCAGTGAATAACCCTCTTCATCTGAATCAGGCTGAGATAAATCAGATTCACTCCTTGATTTGATCAGTCTATAGTTTGAAGTACTGTGGACTGAGCGGCTCTCTGCAGTAAGACTTTCACTCCTGCTTCACACATAAGGGAATACTGTTTCACAGATGGTCATTACAGAATTCAAAATTAAATTAGCAGCAATTAAAAAAACTTTGTACAAAGCCTCTGCTATAAACGTCTTCCTTTCATAGCATAATTTTTTTAAACCGCCAATGTGTATTTTAAGTGTGTGCAATACATTTATCACAATACCAGATAAAGCTGCTAATTCATCAAATTCTTGACAGCTTTATTTGTGAGATACCTAACCAGAACTCTGTCAAATGCAATGAAAGGAGAGACGCCAAGACTCCAGGGTTTGAAAATATATGCAGACGGTGGGCACTGGCAAACTGTATTGTTTCTAAGCACTTTTGTTGGTTACCTGAACTAATGTCCTAAGCCAATTGCCCAAGTGTTGGAGACGTGCAACATTCATGATATGGCAACATAGAACAGAGGGATCAATGAGGACCTAAACTGACCTAAGCTAGTACCCATTTAACACATCCCCAAAACCAGTATGCGGTAGATGAAAGAGCCGCTTGGACAATTACAGAGACAGATGTCCCGACTTCCACATTTGTCTTTAAAAAATAAATAAAAATGACTGTTTGGAAGTGGAAGAAATATCTTCAGGAAGTTCCTTTTTAAAAGTGAAATAGAGCAAGGAGGAAAAAATAATCAAACCTACTGAGAGCATTTAGACAAGGTAATAGCAATGGATAGCATCAAAATGAAAGGGGGGCAAATTAATTTATAAAAATTATAGTGTCCCTTCACTGTGGCACCCTTCATCATTGTAGGGAAGCCTTGACTACAACAATTATGGCAGCTCCCCATCTAACATTTTGATTGTCAGCGATTGTGCTTTTGTTCTTATGAGCCTTTTCTATAAAGTACAATCCCCTAAACTGAACACATTGCAAGAAATATAATGAGTGTGTACTTTAATGGATTATGAAATCTTAGTTTACCAAATTGGAATTATTTTTTAAAATACAACTAGAGTATTTTACATATACTGTTTACTTTCTACTCTTTTCCATTCCTATTCGACAATTAAACTGGTTTGTTTCACTTACTGGTTTTCATCTACTTGGGCTAACACAATGTTATTATAGGTGTGCCTGAAAATATTTAAGTATTTTTTTAAGTATCTCAACATTATATACAATTTTTAAACTCAAAGATATGGCAAGCAAATACAAGACAGTATCTATGCTGTCAGTACAGCTCATCACCTCCGCTCTCACTAGTTGTGTGGCACAATCATGCACATGTTCTGTCAAGCCCATGCATTTATCCTGTTGGATGCCATGCACACATGAATGGAAGAGACTCCCACACATACATGCCCACAGCCTTGGAAAATGATCCCTGGCCAATATGAGAAGTCCTTTTCTAGCAGCTGAAAACGGCAACGTTTGCTGCAGTTTGGCAGTCATTTGAAAAGGTACTATGAATGTAAAAATAGCTTATGTGACTGATTTCATTCTTTTTAAACACATGGAATTTTTTCAGACCAGTCTAATTTGCAGTCAATTATAAAAATCAAAACATGCAGATTTAAGAGGCGTAGGTGATTTTGTGTACGTGCATAGGTAGGACTTGAAAAGCACATGCATAAAAGAACTCCAGAAACACTGGGGAGAAAAAGAGGGAACACTACTCCCCACTATCATGTATTATATTCTCTTATTAAAATTAGGCTGTTCCCCTTTTTTATCCAAACCCTTCTCCTTGGGATATCACAGTCCTTACTTTGGGGTTGTTCTCCTACTACACCAGTAGGAGGCAAAAACGTCAAATGTTGGAGCATGCTCAGTGGGAACAATCCTCCCCGCATCTCGTGTTTCCACTGGTAGGAGCAGATTAATGATTTACTGAGCGTTCTTAACACAGAACCAAGAAGAGCAGAGCAGTGTAGCAAGCTCCGCAGTGCCTTCAGAGTGAGGCACTGAGCAGAGAAGATCCCTGGCAGTGGCACATCAAAGACCACACTTAGGCCCAACAGATCAGCGGTGGCATGGGGCCAAACACACTGCCTGTTCACCCAGCAACCCCCCTGACACACGATTCAGTTTTGGGACCTGTGCTGAGGCCCAGGAAGGCGAAGGCAGAGCCAGGACAAAAAGTCCTCTCATTTCCCATGCTGCGTACCAGGGAACGAAGCAAGAAAGTTTGCACCGGGGAAGTTCTGTATGACTCAGAGCATCCCAGGGATCAAGAGGACACGGTGGAGCAACAACAAGTAAGATCCCCTCAAAATGGCCCCCAGGATCTCCACCTAATGGTCCTAGGGAAAATCCTGGACTCCCTTAATAAAAAAATGCATGAACAGGACACGGGGCACCAAAAAGCAGATCATCCCCCCCACCCCTCCATCCCTGCAGCCCCAACAAAGAAAGCTAACTAAGGCAAAATTGAAAGGAGCAGGGAAAGGGAAAATGCTTCTCAAACCCAGTCTCACAAGGCTGCTAAACTCCCCAGAAACATCCTCCATCTCCAAAGGGGAAGAGAGGCCAAGAAGGCTTGATATGGAAGGGACAAGGAACTCCTCCAAAGAGGAAATTTCCCCAGCCATCACTACTACTAATCATTTCTAAAGCGCCAGTAGTCATACACAGCACTGTAGTTGTAGCTCCCCCCACCTCTCTCCTGTCCTCCTTCCCTCCCTTGACGAAATCTCCTCCCTACTCTCCTCCTCCAACCCCTCCACTTGCCCCTGGACCCCATTCCTTCCCGCCTCCTGACCTCCATTGCCTCCACCGTCAACCCCGCCCCCCGCACATCATCAACCTCTCCCTCTCTACCGGCTCCTTCCCCTCTGCCTTTAAACACTCCACTGTCTCACCCATCCTCAAGAAGTTCACTCTGGAT
Source organism: Sphenodon punctatus (assembly GCA_003113815.1). Classification (NCBI taxonomy): domain Eukaryota; kingdom Metazoa; phylum Chordata; class Lepidosauria; order Sphenodontia; family Sphenodontidae; genus Sphenodon; species Sphenodon punctatus. Next base: position 5,815,547 of record QEPC01002403.1, on the reverse strand, counting down.
CCCTCTGAACCCTCTAATTACCATCCTGTCTCGTTCCTCCCTTTTGCTTCTAAACTCCTTGAACAGGTTGTCTACTTCCTTTGCCTCGACCTCCTCTCCGCCAACTCCTCCCTTTACCCCCTCCAATCTGGCTTCCGCCTCCTTCACTCCACTGAAACCGCTCTTGCTAAGATCACCAACGATCTTCTTGTGGCTAAATCCAACCGCCTTTACCCTATTCTTGCCCTCCTTGATCTCTCTGCTGCCTTCGACAATGTTGACCACTTCTGCTTGAATCGCTTCACTCCCTGTGATTCCAGGACTCTGTCCTCGACTGGTTCTCCTCCTACCTTTCTGACCACTCCTTCAATGCATCTCTTCCTAACTCCTTCCCCTCCTCCTCCCTACCCTTCTCGGTCGGGGTTCCCCAAGGCTCGGTCTTTGGCCCTCTCCTCTTCTCTATTTACACCCAATCCCTAGACAAACTCATTGCCTCCCACCGTTTCCAATACCACCTATACACTGACAACACTCAACTCTCTCTCTCCACTCCCTCCCTCTCCTCCTCTGTTCAAGCTTGTCTCACCAACTGTCTCTCCGATATCTCCGCCTGGATGTTTCAACGCCAACTCAAACTGAACATGGCGAAAACTGAACTCCTTATCTTCCCTCCCAATCCTTCCTCACCCTCTTCCCTGTCAATTGCCATTGACGGGGTCTCCAACCTCCCTGTCCCCCAAGCCCGCAGCTTGGGCTTCATCTTCGACTCGCACCTCACCTTCAAACCCTACACTGACTGCAGCGCCAAATCCTGCCGCTTCTCCCTCCACAACATTGTCAAGATCCGCCCTTTTCTGTCCGTCTCCTCTGTCAAAACTCTCATCCACGCCCTAGTCATCTCACGCCTCGACTATTGTATCCTCCTCCTCGTTAGCCTTCCCCGCTCTCACCTTTCTTCCCTCATCTCGGTTCAAAACTCTGCTGCCAGGATCATCCACCTAGCTCGTCACTATGACCATGTGCAGCCTTCTCCTATCCTCTCTCCACTGACTTCCTCTTCCTGAGCATATTCCGCACAAGCTCCTCGTCTTCACCTACAAAGCCCTTCATAGCCTCGCTCCCCCCTACCTCTCTGCCCTGATCTCCCTCCAAACCCCTGCTCGAGCACTCTGCTCCTCTTCCATCCCCCCCCTCACCCTCTCACACCTCCCCTGCTCCCCCAACCGCCTTTGTCCCTTCTCCCTCGCTGCCCCGCACACCTGGAACGCCCTCATCTGCCTGGCCCCCACCCTCCACATCTTCAAGTCCCTCCTCAAAACCCACCTCTTCCACTCCGCCCTTCCTAACTCCTGCTAGCCATCCTCACCCAGGATTATCACCCACCGGTTATCTGTAAACTCCCAACTTACTGCAACCAAGCCAAGAATGTGTACCTGAGTTCTCGCATCCTCGTGAATGTCGCATCCCTTGTCTCTCCCTCTGTTCCCCCTTCCCTGTCTCCCCTCCCCCTGTCTTTAGATTGTAAGCTCTCAGGCATGGACCACGTCTAATCTTATTGTTTGTAAAGCGCCGAGTACATCGCTGGCACTATATAAATGCTAATGCTAATGTTAACAACAACAACAAGCGACTCTTCCTCTGATAAGGAAGAGCCGAGGGACCCTTAGGGTATTTTCAGATGTTACGTGGTCAATGTCAACCACAGTCAATTCCCTGTGGTGGCTTAGACCACGTAACGTCTGTTGGGGGGAACGAATGTTCCCCCGACGGGGAATCACATTCACCACGCGAGCGGCCAAAGCGGCGGGGCCGAAGGCCGTCGCGTGGTGAAGGCGATTCCCCGCCGTGGTGACCCCCACCGTCACGTCTGGATGGTGGCCACGGCCCAGAATCCCCACAGGGATTCCAGCCCGTGGCCATAGCGGGCGAGCGCTGTGGTCGCATTGGCCGCGGCGGCCGCCCGTCTCCCCAGAGGGCGGGCGGCGGGGAGCGTTGAGGGGGCGGGGCCATGCAGCCGCACATTGCGCTGCGCGGCCCCGCCTCCTCCCCGATTCCCCGCCGGGATCCCCCGGCACGTCTGTTAGGGCGTTACGGGTCATCCCGGCGGGGGATTAATTCATTGATTTCGTGACGGGGTCAATTGGCCCCGTCACGTCTGAAAACACCCTTAGACAGAACCTCAGGCGGAGTCAGACTTATTCCTAAAGAAAGGACAGATCCCTGAAAAACCTTCCTTTACATTACCTGACGATCAGGACAGAGAGGATAGATGGAGGTGATGTTGGTGGGTAGGGCAGCGGAGGTGATGGCTCCCCTTGTGGAGGGGATCCACCCCCCACTGGCCCCGCAGGTGCGGATTGGGGGTTCTGCTAAACCATGGGCTCCCCCTGGATTGTCAGGTGGAGGCGGTGGCAAAGGGAGCCTGCGTGTTATTTTTTAATTATTATTATTTATTTATTTACGACATTAGCTTTCGCCGTAGCCGCTGGTCCAAAACATGTTTACAACAAAATCCACATCAAAGTACAGCCATACTTTTCTGTTTGTATAATAACAAGAAGGCATGGTTTCAACCAATCCTAATCAAAGCTTACTACACCCCCTTCTTTGTTATTTGTACACTTGACAGCCGCATACAGTATATATACACTGCTCCATAGAGCATTACTTTAAAATGTCACCCAAGCAGGTAAACCAAACTTCACATACAAACATAAAATAAAACCCTCAACCGGCCATCAGACTGTTATATCTAGGACAATGTAGCAATATAACAGTTTATACAATATTTGCACCACTAAGTCAGCAGCCACTTTATCACCAATTTTGGGGCCTTTCCAGTTCTCTAAAATTTGGGGATTTATTATGTGCTCTATTTGCCCCCATCCATTTGTTGTTGCCTCTGGTGCATATCTCAAGAGCCTCACTAGGTGCATACATACTAATGCCTTGCTCTTCTTGGCTGAGCTTCACCCCTGCTAATTTACCACAGAATGGTCAAACTACTTCATCCAAGATCCTAGCCCCAAACGCTGCAACAGCTCTAGAGTAACGCAAAGGGAGCCTTCTGCCAATCACATTTTGTGCAGAGGATCCAGCCATATGTTTCAAGCTCTGACCTGACCACCCTCATCCATGCATTCATCACCTCAAGGCTGGATTACTGCAACGTGCTCTACACGGGGTTGCCCTTGGTGATGATTTGGAGGCTGCAGCTTGTGTAGAACGTGGCGCCCGTCTCCTGACAGGGGCAGGCCGTAGGGAGCACATTACACCAGTGCTCCAGGCTCTGCACTGGCTGCCTATAGCGTTCCAGGCCCGAATAAAGGTGCTGCCTTTGACCTTTAAAGCCCTATACGGTCTGCCCCTTCTATCTCAGGGGCCGCCTCACTCCCCAGGCCATGGGGCGACCTCTGCAGTCTACCAGGGGTGCCTTCCTGGAGGTCCCCCGGGTGAACTAGGGGGCCACGATGGAGAGGGTGTTCTCGGTGGCTGCACCACAGTTGTGGAACTCCCTCCCAGAGGAAGCTCACCTGGCTCCCAGCCTGTTGGCCTTTCGTCGGGCCTGTAAGACCTGGCTGATCGTCTGGGCCTTTGGGGGAGGGAGGGAATGAGGGTGGGGGGGTTTGCCAGTGATTTTACCTCTTTTATGTATTTTTAATATATTGTTTTAAAATGTTTTGTGAGATGCCCTGAACTGCCATGAGGCTGGAGCAAGCAGGATAGAAGTTCTTAAATAAATAAATAAATAAATAAATAAATAAATAAAACATTTCAACTCTAATAAGAGAAAGCACAGAAAGAAGGGTCCTCTGACTCAGAAGAGGAAGCACCCATAGCACATAGCCTCCAAATACACAGTAGAGATGAGGGTATGCCACTAGACAAAGCCTTTGAAAAGTTAATCATCTCTGAGTGGAAACAACCTGGCATGGCCCTTCAAATGACAAAGGTCCAGGAATCCTTGTACTCCTTTTCAAGGCACAAGTAGCTACTCTTCCACAACCCTAAAGTAGATGTGGCAGCAGCTTCTATCGTGAGGCAGACAGTCTTCCCCACAGAAGGGGACAGATATCCAAAGGATGCCACGGATAAGGACATGCATAGAGTCTGCCTTGCGGAGGGATTTTGAGGCCACAGCAACAGTCCTGCACATGGTCGCTATTACTTCCTACGTGGCAAGGGCCCTCATTAGCTGGTTCCAAGAAGTACAAAACCCAACTATATCAGACAAGCGATCGAAGGTCATGACTTCAAGGATCCGATTAGCAATAGCATTTTATGGCAGACACCACTACAGACACACTCTCATGGGCCTCCAGAGCCGTAGCAGCCAGACGGCACCTCTGGCTACACTCTTGGAATGGGGACATGGTAGCAAACAATCTACTCATTTCTGGGCCCTACCAGGGCACCAATCTGTTCAGCACCTGCCTAGACAAGGTGTTAGCAGATGCTAATGACAAAGAGAAAAGACAAATCTTGCAGCAGTTCAGGGCGAAAAAGAAGCCTTCATCCCTCCTACAGGTACACTGGAAACTGTCACATTTAGAAAGGGTACTAGCCACTTCCAGTCCCAAAACACAAAAATGGCAGACATAATAAAAATTTCCCACCCCAAACAGGTCCAGGTCTGGGATCATGAATCAACCAAAACAGGATGCCTCACTATCCCCAATGTGGGGACAAGAAAATAGGTGGAAGGCTGGAACACTTCTTTCCAACTTGGGCAAGCTCTCTCAGACTTGAGGGTCCTGCAGGTAGTTTCATAAGGATACCTTATAGAGGTGCGCAGGTACCCCCCAGACCACATTCTAATCTCTCCTGTTTCATCAAGACAGGTCAAACATCAAGTAATGTTAAAGGAAATTGCCAGGTTGTACGAAATAGGGGTGATAGAACCTGTACCCCCAGAACCTGTACAGAGAAGGGAAACAAAAATGATCAAGGGCATCGAAGGGCTCCCGTATAAGGAGAAGCTTGGTAGGTTGGGTGTCTTCAGTTTGGAGAAGTAACGACTGAGAGGAGATATGATAAGAGGTCTATAAAATCATGAGTGAGGTGGAACTAATGAACAAGGAGCAGTTATTTACCCTCTCAACTAGTACTAGAACTAGGGGACACTCCATGAAACTCATGGGTGGCAAGTTTAACACAAGTAAAAGAAAATATTTTTTCACTCATCATATAATTGGGTTGTGGAATCTACTGCCAGAGGCTGTGGTAAGGGTCAGTACTGTAGCGGAGTTTAAAAGAGGTTTAGACACGTTTCTAGAAGATAGGATCAGGGAACATGACGGGAGCTGGGGGAAAACAACAGGGAATGGATCCCCCATTGCGACCTGTTGGGTGCTTCTCCCAAGCCACCGTGATTGGCCACTGTCAGAGACATGATGCTGAGCTAGATGGACCACTGGTCTGACCCAGTATGGCACTTCTTATGTTCTTATGTAGGAAGAAACCCAGGGTCTATACTCCCAAGAGTATACTATTGCCCAAGAAAACGTGAGGAGAGTGGTCCTAGACCTAAAGAGATTAAAGCGGTGGGTAAAAACAAGACGGTTCCACATGGAAACTCTCATGTCAATGTGTCAGGCAATTTCACAAGGTGACTGGCTGACCTTACTGGCCTTAAAAGAATCTTATCTTCATGTCGCAGCGAGGTCAGCTCACAAAAAATGGCTGAGATTTGCTTAAGCCAGGAAACATTGACAAAACAGGGCACTTCTGTTTGGGCTGGCATCATTTCCCCATATTTATTTTATTTATTTATTTAAATATATTTCTACCCTGCTCTTCCCGCCACAGGCGGCCCAGAGAGGCGAACAACAGTAAAAATATAAAATATAAAACTACAAATATAATATAAAACAATTTAAAACATTTAAAAAACATTAAAACAAAACAGGGGGAAAAAAACAACCACAACCCTCTCCACCCACCCTCTCCCCCTCTCCCTCGCCGAATGCCTGGCGGAACAGCCAGGTCTTACAGCTCCTATGGAACGCCGGGAGGTCAGGGGCCAGATGGGCCCCCACTGGGAGGGAGTTCCAAAGGCGCATCTACCGAGAACGCCCTGCTCTGTGTGCCCCCCCCCGGGAAACCCAGGGGACCTCTAACATGGCGCCCCCAGATGACCGCAGGGGCTGATCCAGAACCCGGGGAGTGAGGCGATTTAGCAGATAAACAGGGTCCAGGCTGTGTAAGGCTTTATAGGTTAAAACCAACACTTTGAATTGGGCCCGGAAGACTACTGGGAGCCAGTGCAGTGACCAGAGCACTGGTGTAATGTGCTCCCGGTGACCCAGCCCCACCAGGAGTCAGGCCGCCGCATCCCGCACCAGCTGCAGGTTCCGAGCCGTTACCATAGGTAGCCCCACGTAGAGCGCGTTGCAGTAGTCTGACCGAGAAGTAATACAAATATGGATGATCATAGCCAGGTCCGGAACCAAAACCAGCGGCCGGAGCCGCCGCACCAGATGTAATTGGCGGAAGGCACTCCTCACCACAGCCTCAACCTGGAGATCCAGGTGAAGCTGCGAATCGAGGAGCACTCCCAGGTTCCGCACCTGGGATGTCAGCAGAGGGCAAACTCCATCAATCGATGGAGCTGTCAACTCCACCGACCTACCCACTATCACCTCCTCAGTCTTGTCAGGATTCAGTCACAGTCGGTTAGCCCTCATCCAGTACCCCACAGCTGCCAAACACTGGTAAGCAACGAGACAGCCGGGCCTGGGTCGGTCAAAAATGAGAGATACAGTTAGGTGTCATCCGCATACTGATGACACCTCACCCCAAACTCTCTGATCACCTTGCCGATTAGTACTTTCATATGTTTATGAACAGATGAAACAGTTACCAAAAAATGTTTTTAAAAAAGGCAATGATCTGGTGGTGCCAGCAACACAGGTTCCATCACAGGGTTCCACTATCAGAACAAGAAAGGAGAATTGGTTACCTACCTTTGGTGAATTCCTTTCTCTCTTACACTCCTTATCCTCCTCTGGTTGGGTAGCTCTGCCGCTGGCCGATAGGAGGCAGATGAAAAAACTTTTCTTCTTGCGCATGTGCACTAGGAGCTACCCGGTCTCTTCAGTCTGTGTCCTAGCCGAGTGCCCCTGGAAAGTATCTCTTAGCCAACAAAATAAAACTTAGAAAAACCATGAGTCAAACTTGTAAACTGTAATTTGAGAATAACCTATTAGAATAAGCGGAACCCAACTAAAGTCCCCCAACTCAGCTTAACCAAAGCAGTCGGATGGAAGATGTAAGCTATGCTGTCTGGCAGGGAGGGTCAGAGGAGGATAAGGAGTGTAAGAGAGAAAGGAATTCACCAAAGGTAGGTAACCAATTCTCCTTTCTCCTCTTACCTCCTTCTCCTCCTCCGGTTGGGATATACCCAAGCAGTCACCTCCTTTACGGGTGGGAGTCGACAGCACTGGAAGAGTCCAGTACCGACTGCAGCACCCGTCTGCCAAACGCTGCCTCTGCCGACTGAAAAATGTTAATTTGCAGTGCCTCACGAAAGTATGGAGGGACGCCCATGTCGCGGCTCTACAAATCTCCTCGTAGGAGGCTTGCGCCTTGAAGGCATAGGAGGTAGCCACACTACGAACAGAGTGGGCCCAGATCTGCATGGGAGGAACCTTACCCCCAGCCTTGTAGGTCTCTATGATGGCATGCGTCACCCACTTTGATAATAAGGTTTTGGAAGCCTTGAGCCCCTGAAGGCCTGGACGAATATTAACAAACAAGGCTGTGGATTTGCGGATTCTGGCCAAATAGATTTTGAGGGCCCGACGAACGTCCAACATATGCCATGCCCTCTCTTTGGGATGGACTGGGCTGGGGCAGAAAGATGGAAGCACCAACTCCTGTGACCTGTGGAAGTATTAATTTACCTTTGGAATGAAGGCTGGATCTAATCTGAGCGTAACAGAGTCTGCACGAAAAATACAAAAATTGTCTTCCATGGACAGTGCACTCAGCTCCGAGACTCGTCGAGCCGAGGTCACTGCTACCAGGAAAACCATCTTGAGGGTCAAAAGATATAGAGAAACATATTTTAATGGTTCAAAATGGGTTTTTGTTAATGCCTCCAAAACCAGGTTTAGGTTCCAGGAAGGTACCCGGTGCACTACCGGAGGGGAAAGGAGTCTAGCAGCCCTTATGAATCTCTTAATGTGGGGGTGGGAAGAGATCGCCCTATTTGTTGATGCTCTTAGTACCGAGTCTAATGCCGCTGCCTGTCTGGCCAAAGTGTTGGCCCTGAGCCCCTTATCTAATCCCTGCTGCAGGAAGTCTAGAACTTGGGGAACCCCTGCTTTACATGGGTCTAGGCCTTTCTGTCTTGACCAGAAGGCAAACATCTTCCATGTAGTCTGATAGGCCCTCCTAGTGGCTGGCCTTCTGAAGCACTGAAGGGTGCAGAGGACTGGGTCTGTATACCCTTTTCTCTTTAGCGCGGAGCGCTCAATCGCCAGACTGTCAGCTTTAATGTCTGAATGTCCGGACATAATACTGGTCCTTGATTTAGAAGGTCCGCTTTTGGAGGAAGTCTTCTGAATTGACCCTGGCTGAGGTGGATCAGCTCTGAAAACCAAGGTCTCCTGGGCCACCAAGGTGATATCAGCAGAAGTAGCGCTTGTTCCCTGCGTGCCTTGGCTATGGTTCGTGCAATCAGTGGGAATGGAGGAAAAGCATAGAGCAGACCCTTAGGCTATGGTTGGTTTAATGCGTCGGTTGCCTCTGCCTCCCCGCACGTCTCCCTTGACATGAAGCGGGGTAGTTGAGTGTTGCTCTTGGTGGTAAATAAGTCCATGATGGGTAGGCCGAACCATTTTACTATGTCCTGGAAGACCGCTCTGCTGAGGGTCCACTCATGGGGTTGCAGAGCTTGACGGCTCAGCCAGCCTGCTGTTGTGTTGTCCTGTCCCTTTATATGGAGGGCCTTCAGAGACGACGTGTGAACTTGTGCCCATGTGAGTAGCCTGATTGCCTCTTGATGTAGCTGTGGCGATCTGGATGCCCCCTGATGGTTCACGTACACCTTCGCCGTCACATTGTCAGTGTATATCAGGAGGTGGGAGCTGGTTCCGGAGGGGAAGAGTTGTTGTAGGGCAAGACGTATGGCCTTCAGCTCTAGGTAATTGATTTGTTGTTGCAAATCCCTATGTGACCACACCCCCTGTATGGATCGAGTTGTCGTGTGGGCTCCCCAGCCTGTCAGACTGGTGTCCGTCATTATTAACTCCCTCATGGGCTCTGAGAGTGGTACGTCCACCTGGAACGTTGCGGGATCTAACCACCAGGACATGGATCTTTTCAAGTGTCCTGGTATGGTCACCCAGGGATTCAGCCCGCTGGTGAGTTCGCGTTGAAAAGGCCTTAGCAGTCTCTGCAAGGGACGTAGGTGAAACCTGCCCCACGTCACCTGGGCCGTGCACGAGATCAGCAGTTCTAGCAGCGATGCCAGCGTTTTGAACCTCATTCGTTCCTTTGACTTGAGACTCCTTACTAACATCTCGATCTTTTGACTCCTGTCCTGGGGGACCAGCGCGAGGTCGGAGCTGGTATCTATGATGGTGCCCAGGTGTTGTAGTCTCCTCGTCGTGATGAGATTACTTTTTTCTCTGTTTATCAGGAACCTGTGCTGTTCCAAGTAGACGATTGTCTTGTTGAGGTCCTGCAGTGTCTTTTCCGGAGAGTGGGTTCGGATCAGCAGATCGTCCAGATAAGGGTGTATATGTATGCCCTCTGTCCGGAGGTTCATCACCAGCGGTATTAGTACCTTGGTGAAGGTCCTGGGAGCTGAAGACAGGCCGAATGGAATGGCCCTGAATTGCCAGTGGTCGTCGTTGTATGCGAAGTGGAATCACTTTCTGTGAGGAGTCCAAATTGGGACATGGAGGTATGCATCCTGGAGGTCCAGAGACACTAGCCAATCGTCCCTCTGTATGCAGCGGCAAATGGATGTTACTGTCTCCATTTTGAACTACTTCTTCTTCACATGACGATTCAGGGCCTTTAAGTACAACACTGCCCTCCATTTTCCTCTTTTTTGCGACTAAAAATAGTATTGAGTAGAGACCTGAGCGTTGTTGAGCAGTTGGTACTCTCTCTATGGCCCTGGTGGCCGCCAGCCTCTTGATTTCGGAGGACATTGCAAGATGTTTTGTTGCGTCTCTTGATCTTGGTGATATCAGGAACCTGGGGGGGGGGGGCGGCGCTGTCCAGTTCGATGGAATATCCCCTTTCCACGCAGGAGAGAACCCAGGCGTCTGTGATCGAGTGTGCCCATACCTCGTGGAAGTGCTGGAGCCTGCCCCCAACTCGGTGATCGGAATAGTCAGGCATCGTGTCTTGTCTGACTGGTAGGGGGGCCCCTAGACCTGCGTCTATCATACCTTCCTGCCCTGAAGCCCCTTCCCCTGAAGGTGAAGTTGGGGGTGTAACCTCTCTGAGCGTGCAGTTGGAATCTTCTGGGAGTGCCTGCAAAACCCCTGAAACAAAGGGCTGTCCCCGAAAGGAATCTCTCTTAGCAGACAATTGTTGTAGGGTCTTTGTCTTGTCCTTGCTTGAGGCCTCCTCTAAGACCTTTTCTAGACATACTCCAAATAACTTGGATCCCTTATATGGTGATGCTGTGAGCAGGTTCTTCGCGGTTACGTCTCCATTCCAAGAGAGCAGCCACACTCTGCTCCTGGCTGCTATATTGTTTGCTACCGCCCTGGTCGACCATGTCAGATTGTCCGTGGTCGCGTCTGCAAGGAAGGCAGCTGTCATGCATATCCTGGAATTCAGTCTCTGGGATTTACCCTCCGAGATTTCTGGGTCCTGCAATTCTTGCATCCAGGTTAGCATGGCCCTAGACACATAGGATGATGCTATGTCTACTCTCAGTGCAGCAGAGGTGGCCTCCGAAGCTTTTTTGAGAGCTGCATCAACTGCTCTGTCAGACGCATCTCTCGGGTGGCAGTCCCCCTCAGTAGGGAACACTGTCTGTCTGGCGAGAGATGCAGCCCCCGCATCCACCTTAGGGTTTCTATACATAGGGTCCTTCCTCCTGGAGAAGGAGTATAAGGAGTCCTGGGTTCTGTTCATCTTAAAACGTTGTCTGGGTACTTCCATTCTTTGAGTACAAGCCTCTCGAAGGCCCTGTCCAAAGGAAGCCCCTGGTCCCTACCATGGCTGTGGGAATGTACTGTCTCATTTCCTCCTCCTGTGAGTCTGAGGAATCCTCCTTGGAGGATTTTTCCTGCAGCTGGAGGGTTTTTACAACCTGAGCTACCAGCTTGTTCCTATACTGCACGGGGAACTGTCTTTCTCTATCCTTAGGGTCAGAGGATGGCTCCACCCACTCCCCTTCCTCTAAATCAGAAAAGTCATGGTCTGATCCTGAGAGAATCTCAGACTCCCCCTGACACTGATCAAAGAGTGCGTGAGGCATCTCTGTATCCTGCTCCCCTTGGTCACTCTCTTCAGAGGAGCCTGGTAATGTGCTTACGGTACCCTCTGGTGGACTTTTTGATTTCTTTTTGAGCGCCCCTGAGTTTCCCGCCTTGGGGGAATTTTTACTGGGCCTGGCTGCACTGGGCCTCCTCCTCTTGGGCTTAGGCTTGGATAATTGACCCAGGGTCACTAGGATCTCTCCTACTGATTTTTCTAGGGAGGCTAGCCGTACCTGGGTCTCCTGGCTGTCTTGCGAGGAAGCTGCCACGGGTAGTTGAATGGCCCCTGAGGGGGGGGATGTCCCACGCTCATTATCAGTTCTCAGTACTGCCAAATATCAATGCAGGACACCGGGCCCAGCAGCGCTGTCCCTGATTGCTGCTCTGAGATCTAATAGGGACAGAGTCCAGCCGCGCTGTCTCCGTTCTGCTCTAGCCCTCTCTCAATTTGTTGGCCGAGGGATAGCTCTGAGGCCCAGCCGCGCTGTCCCCGAGCTCCCGGGTTTTTTTGGTTTTTTTTAGTGAGGGCTAATCAAAACAACGACCTTCCGTATGCTCACGGGCGCAGCCACGCCACCCCAGAGCTTCAAATGGGGGAGGGGGAGGAAGGGCGAGGAGGAAAAAAAGCCGCCGCAGCACTATTCAGACTTCCCCTGCCTGTGAGGCTTCCCTGGAGGCGGCACTACTTGGCTTAACCTAACCATAAGCCTCAGTCACAGAGGCTTCCTACCCCCACTAACTTTCTTTTCTTTTCTTTATAGTTTCACAGAACTGCGCCGACGTGCATCCTACCGGCCGAAGGCAGATGAACGGACTGGAGAGACCGGGTAGCTCCTAGTGCACATGCACAAGAAGAAAAGTTTTTTCATTTGCCTCCTATCGGCCAGCGGCAGAGTTACCCAACCAGAGGAGGAGAAGGAGGTAAGAGGAGAAAGAGTTATGACAACAACAGACATGAGTCTGATGGGATGGGGAGGCACATCTCAGACAACTGATTGTCCAGGGTCGATGGACGGAACAAGAGATCCAGCATAGCATAAACTGGTTAGTACTTTCATATGTTTATGAAAGTACTAATACCACTAATTGCAAACCTAAGACTAGAAGGGATTCATGTCCATCCCTATCTTGATGACCTGTTAATCAAATCCCTGTCCAGGGAAAAAGCCATAAAAGACCTGGACAGAGCAATGGAGTACCTTGCATATCATGGATTTGTAATAAGTTAATGAAGAACCAACTAACCCCAGTTCAGTAACTGGAATATCTGGGGATCATAAGAGATACTCAACTGAACTCATTGTTTATTCCCCCAAACAGACAGGAAACAATCTGGTCCATGATAGCAAAGGTGCAAGAGAACAGCAGGATGAGACTAAAACCTCTCACCAGCCTCCCTAGTATCATGTATCCAACATCTTTGGTGGGCATGGTTCATTCCAAGTGTGCTACAGCAGTTAGCGAGACCATTCCAACTGGAAATTTCCAGAGAGATGAAACCGTGGGTACACATACCAAAAAATGTTTTTTAAAAAGACAACGATCTGGTGGTACCAGCAACACAGGTTCCATCACAGGGTTCCACTATCAGAACAAGAAAGAGTTCTAACCAGTTGATGGGATGGGGAGGCACATCTCAGACAACTGACTGTCCAGGGTCGATGGACGGAACAAGAGATCCAGCACAGCATAAACTGGTTAGAACCAAGAGTGGTGAGACTAGCACTAAATCATTTGTCATGGGCAGACACACACATAGCATCCCTCAAAGCCCTGCATATTTAGGTAAAAGTTCCAGTGAACTCTGCCTGCTCAGTCAGCTTGGGTACTGAGAATCCACTTGACATGAAGTGCCAACAGGGAGAGGAGACTACTCTCTGCCCACATAAACAGCTGCTATGCCTCCCACATCAGGGCTACAGACATTGTACCACCTGTTTCTAGATGTATGCCATGGCAGTCATACTGTTGGTGTATAACAGGACATGGCTGTTGTTCACTTGCTGCTCAAAGTATCGGAGGTCAGCCAAATGGCTCTTAGTTCCAGCCAATTGATGTGATACAAGATCTCTCGCTGCAAACAATTCCCCTGGGCTGGCTGACCCTCACAGCGTGCTCCTTAGTCAAGGAGGCTCACAGCTGCCGTCAGAGTTACCTTGGTGGGAGCCAGAATTGGAAGACCCTGTGAGAATCACTCTCTCTATAACCACCAGTCGAGCAAGCGAAGGGTCACCTGGGCAGGGGCTAAGCTGATTTTCTGACATGTGGCCAATTGACTTTGGCAGGGAAGTAGGGATACCGGACACTCCTACAGCCCACCCATAAAGAAAAACAGAGAAGAGGATTACAATATAGGGAGTCTTGAGGAGCACATCTGCTTCTTTTTTAAAAAAAATTGTTATTACTTCAAGTATCAATATAGAAAGTTTCTTGGTTAATCACATAATTGCTTAGTTTTAGTTTAGATGGTTCTTCAGCTACTGGACTAACTGGAGATGCAGGGAGGATTGTTCCCACTGAGTATGCTCCAACATTTCAAGTTTCAGCCTCCTGCTGGTGAAATAGGGGAATGACCCCAAAGAAAGAACTGTCCAGTATCCCCGCTCCCTACCAGAAAGAGAATTCACAAGGTAAGACCCAATTCTCTTTTCTGTTATTTTCTTTTGTTATATGTTTAATTTAGCATTATGGTAACCCTAGCAAGTCTTCCAAAACAATTTAAAGAACACAGCAGAGTAAAATTAACTACATTAAGTAGTTAATGAATCCCACCTAGTCATAAGTCCAATTCCCTCTGGGGTACTAGTTGAAGGCTGCTGCAACTGTCCTTCGTCTCTTCGTTTATGAAGTTCCTCAATAACGGGGCTTACTCCTAAAATCAACAAGGCACATCTGTGGATCACAGAGTTGCATGCAGCAGTGTAGACATCTTGACCCTCTGGGAGATCTGTGCTGAGTCTTCGCTCCTGCTGGGACTGAGGGGGCTGATCATCAACTCTACTTCCTGACCCAGCATTCATTCTATCTCGGTCACGACTGCGAGCTACTTCACGGGCTGATAGGAAACATTGAAATATTTCTGTAACATGCAACACAAAAACAAAGTCTTAACTTCTAGGCAGAACTAAATGACTGCAAAACAGGCATCTTAATGTTGTATCCTTTTATGCTGTTTGAAAAATATATCTGTAAATACTGGTGCAATGATCTATGAAACAAGAACAGGCTATACGAGTTAAAAAGGAAGAGCAGTAACATTTGTTGTTACTGAGCAATCCATCTAGTACTTTATTGGAATTTAATTCTTGTTTATGAGAGCAGAAAAGGGAAGAGTCAAAATTCTTTTCAACATTACTACAGAAAAGCCTTCAAACAGCCAGGTTTATTCAGATTAGCCAGTATATTGCATTTAATTTTATGTTTTCCTTGGGTGAAAACAAGTCCAGTCTCATTCTGGTGAGAACAGGAGTTGGTGATATACTAATCTTTGAATGAATTATGGTCATGAAAAAATATTGAAGTGATGGAACCCTCTTACACAGTAAGTGTGCAAAAGATGGCATGGGGCTGTAATGTCAGGCATAGGAAATAAAATTTACCACAAAGATTATAAAAACAACTAAGAAACCCAAATCTCTAATTTTTGTAATGCCCATCAATATCAAAAGGGAGAGCTAACCACACCTCTTACACTAGTTCTAGTTTACACAGCAAGGAAAACATGTCTCCCACTAAAAGAATTTCCAAAACTTGCAAATCATTAAGAACTGCTTAGCAATCTTCATGGAAGATTGCTCCAGAGCATGGATATTATCCAACACAAATTCCAACAAACAAATACTGTTGTAGCTGCAAAACCTCATGGTTAACCCTAGCAAGTTGGACACGCCCACTGTACTAATCCAGTGTTGGGGTCAAATAGACCCCAATTAAGCCATACATTTAAAAAAACATGGGGGGTTAATTTGAAAAGAACAGCTGCTGTCTAGAAAAAAAATGCACACAGTATCAAGATTTTGTGGAGGGAAGAGAGGAATAGGAATAAAACAAAATGTAGCCGGGGCCGGTAATACCCCACAATGTTAACACTATCAATTACACAGAAATAGCAGCTGAGTTTTCCACTGGGGTGCTAAGTATTTACAAAGCAATTAGTCGTTCTATCTAATTATCTTTGTATTCCTCTGAGATGGCTCCATGAACTCAGATATCTGCCTTTAGATAGCAACCTTACTGCAAATAGGTCAATTTAATGTTAATGTGGACTCTTACTGACAAAGGGGTCACTTAGCAAGTAAATGGAGCAGTCATTAGAACACTTTGTATTCCTCTGAGATGGCTCCATGATGTCTCCTGATCTACCTTTAGATAAGCACCATACTGCAAACAGGTTTTAATGTTAACCCTTACTGACCAAAAGGGTCACTTAGCAAGTAAATGGAGGGGGTCCAAATGATCCCCATATGGCTGATTGATTGGTAAGTATTTTTCAAAATGAACTCTGCAAACAGCTATGATTAAAAAAAAAAGTGTTGAAGGTTCACACCAGTAAGATTATAATTGTAAAAAAAATATACAACTGAATTTATGTTTGTAAAGTGGTTCTTTAGCTTGGGGTATAATAGACCCCCAAAACATTTGTAGTGATATTTTTGTACACATGAAAATGTCATTAACGAAGACAGACACAATGCTATTTTAATTTCTTTCTATTTCCATTTGTTGTGAGAAAAGGAGGAAAGAACAGGTTCTGGTTTAAGCATTTAAAGAAATAATAAACATTTATTTTTAACAGCATTTTGGGGGTCTATATTACCCCCAGCACCCCTTGGCGCATAGTACTTTCAGTTTCCCATTCACTTCAATCGGAGTCAAACTGACGCCCAGCAACGGCATAATAAAAACCTTAAATTCAAAAACAAAATACGGGGGGGGGGGGGGGGGCATGAAACACCACAGGGCAATTGAGCCCATTATGGCTGATAAAGTCATGGAGTAGTAGAAGTTTGCTAAAAACGTTTTATTAACTCGTTTGTACCCCTCTTGTGTCAGTGAGACCCCACCTATCGGCCTAGGATTAAAAAGGAAATTTCTGATAAGTGAGGAAGACATTTCTGTTCTCAGATAAATCCAGATCCACCAATCGAATTCAGTCCTTCTAGCTGTGGAAAATAAATGGTGTACTAAGGGATACTTCAAATGCATCATTCTTCTCTCCCATCCCTGCGCAAAAAAAAAAGTATTTGAAGTCTCTATTTGTCATTTAGGTACTGGTTTTTGTTTTGCTTCTGTGGAAGCAAGCAAGCAAGCAATAGGAAAGCATAAACTTGCGTTCAATGTCTACTTACTACCAGCTGTCATAACTTCATGTTCTCTTTCCTCCTCTTCATCTTCTTGCTCAGGATGACCCTCTTCTCTCTCTCGCTCTGCCTGCTCCTCCATCTCCACTTCTTCATCAATGGTACGGGTAAAAGAATGCTCTTGAGGATCAAGATCTGCAGCCTCCTGATTTTCCGAAATCTTGATTAAAAAAATGTTTAAGCTGTGGGGAAATTGCTTTGCACCAAATAAATAACTTGACCAAAAAGGATACTAACTTGACCCAAACATATTTTGTTTTATTTTTTAAAAGGGAGAAAAGATTAAAGAGCCATTTTGTTGATTAAAACTTATGTTTTTAAATGCAAAAAAAATTAAGTGCCATGTTATGATAGGCAACTTAGATAAAAGTCAGAAGACTTAGTAAGGTTCCATATAATGCAGCTTGTCAGACAAAATTTTAAGGTCGGACATAGTACCAACTCTAAGCAAAGTTGTCTCGCTTTAAATGGAACACATTTAACACATTTTCCTTTGCAGTCAATATTTTAGTGGTTGAAATCAGTTAACACACACACTCAGTTTTTAAATGCCCCAAATATTCCCATTCACTTCAATTAAGCTACCCATATGATCCAAAAGTCTTATCACACAAACAAAAAAGCTTGGCAATTCTAGGATTTAAAGAGAAGCAAGCGTTTTGACTGTACGAGACACATCAACATCACTGGAGATTGAATCACAGTATACATTTATCCTTACTTTCAACTCAGAGTTGATGTCACTGCCAAGTTGATGAGTTGCTCCAAATACCTGTACGCTTTTGAAAACATTCTTTAAGCATGTGCTAAAATCACATGCAAACAGTCATGCAGCAAACCTTGCCTTTTAAAGTTTTATTTCTATAAAACTTGAAAAAATATTGCTAAACCTAGAGAAGATTTTGAACTTGAGTTTGCCAAAAGGCAAAAGACATGCCCAGAATATTACTTATATGAATACAATTCTTGGATGTATTCCTGTTTCCTTCTCCCCTGTAACTAAGCTAAGCACATGCACCTGCAACTTCACAACTTCTTAGATGTATTCTTCCCTCTCCCTCTGTTTCCTTCCCCTTCTTCTCCCCTCCCTTGTCTCTCAGATTATAAACTCACTAGGGCAGGGAGATGTCTATAATTGTTGATTGTAAAGCACCAGGTACATTGCTTGTAAAATAAGTAATAATAATAATCATCATCATAATACAAGAACTGGTTCTCTTCCTATCCTTCTGGCCTCCTTGAATAAAGGAATTAAATACTTGTTCCAAAATAGGCACCATGGTATCACTATAAACGATCGATACCCATCAGGTCCAGGGGTCTTCAAATTCTTTAATAGTGCCTTCAATTTCCTCCCTTATAAACAGGGGAATTAATATAAATTAAGTGCTGTTCATTAATCTGGGGAATATTTAAAGAGTTCTAAAAAGTTTCTATGGAGTTTACCTCTGACTTTTGGGAAGAATATAATTCCTTATAATACTCCAGAAATCTATTACTCGTATCTCTTCCTTTTAGATTATTAATACCCATTTTGTCTTGTATATGTGAAATAAAACATTTTTGTTCTTTTTTTTTTTTAAACCATCCACGCCAGTACCTTATCCAGTTTATTACTGTGCTCATAATTGTTTAGTATACCTCAATTTCTTTATGCTCTTTTCAGTCTCAAGCGCATCAATGAGTCCCTTTAAGTCAACTATTTCTCTACCAATTTTCTTGGTAGATTTTACCTTTTGTTTCTCCTTCTGTCCCCCGTCAG
This sequence comes from Sphenodon punctatus, assembly GCA_003113815.1. Taxonomy (NCBI): domain Eukaryota; kingdom Metazoa; phylum Chordata; class Lepidosauria; order Sphenodontia; family Sphenodontidae; genus Sphenodon; species Sphenodon punctatus. Next base: position 5,796,993 of record QEPC01002403.1, on the reverse strand, counting down.
TGCTCCGCATGGGTAGCTCTGCGGATGGCAGATAGGAGGCAGAAGAAGAAATTCTTCTTGCGCATGCGCGGAGCTGCCCTCTCCTCAGTCCTAACTTCTGCCTTCGGCCATTGGGAGGTCAGCGCAGCTTCTCCGACACAGATAAGAAAATCAAATTAAAAAATCAACTGCCGCCCAGGATCAACGTCGGGCGAGGGCTGGCGGGTTTTTTTCTCTCCTGTAAGGGACCCCTCGTCGGCCTCCAGGTTGCCGCGCAAAGCGCCCGGGAACCTGAGAGACAGGGCTTCGGAGCGGTCTCCTCTCCGTGCCCCCCCCTTCCGCTCCTCCACCTCCATCTCACGGAGTTTAAAAAAAAAAAAGAGGGGAGAAGGAAACAGAAAGGGGGTCGTCTCGTCAACAACAGGCTCCGGCTGCCGCGCAAAGCGCCCGGGAGCCTGGAAACGCCGCAGGGGGCTATCAACAACGAGCAAGCCCCAGGAACAAGGCACTGGCGACCGCGCTGCTGCCCGGGAGCCAGTACCGAGAACTGTGAGTAGGGGGTCAGCCAAAGTGATCTGCTCCCTCCGGGTGATTAGAGACCGGCCCGCAGAGCGGCTCCAGCCCGCCCTTTTTGTGGCAGCCGTTTACCCTGCCCCTCCCCCATTCCCCTCTGCATCCCGAGGGAACATGGAGGGTTTGAACAGCGAGGAGGCTTCTCCTGCCGCAGCACAGGGGCCTCCCCCAGCAGATATTGCCTCGCTTGCCCTATCTATGGAAAGGATCTAGAAGTCTCTGGACAAGCTGTGGGCATTACAGGGCCAGGGTTCCCCCGCCTCAGGTCCCCTCAGTAATCAAGGGGCGGGAAAAGCCCCTCGCAAGGCTAGCAAGGCTACCAAAAAGAGTAAGCGGCCACTAGGGGGCGCCTACAGCAAGGGCCTGAGCTCCCCTTGTCAGTCTCCTGAGGAGAGTGGGGGAGAATCACACTCCAAGCATGCCAGGGAACATGCCTCATCATTCCTGGAGTCTGACTCCGATCTCGATTCCAATCACACGCAGGGGACTTGGACTGATGCTGGCCTAAGGATGTTTGAACTTTGGTTGCTCTGAGAACTTACGCCGGCATTGTCCTCTACCCATGCCAAAACTTTGATTTTTCCAGCTGCTCCCGTGGTTACGGAAGGAGGACCGGTATCTAAAGGAGCTTCTGGATTTACCCTTGGAATGGTTTGCCGGAAGGCTCTTTTTATTGTTCAGCTCAGTTGTTAGGGCGTTTTCCATGGTCCCACCGAAAAACTTTGTACCCTGGACTTTTTCTCCAGTCAGAACTGTTTTGGATGGAAAGTCTACTCGCCAAGGATATAGTCACACTGATCTTCTTGCTACTACATTGGTAGCCATCGCTCTCGCGTTCAGTTGAATGGCATCCAAGGTTACGTCTGCCGCGTAGGCTGATGCCAGGGCCAGCTTTTTGAAGCTATCTTTAAGCTCCTTCTGCTCCACCTTCAAGGCAAGATCACTGGCCCACAGGAACGCTGTCCAGCTGAAACTAGAGGCAGAGGCTGTGGCCCTAAGAACCTTGGCTGAGACTTCGTAATTCTTCCAAAGGGCTACCTTGATCTTTCAATCCAACGGGTCCTTCGGTGAGCCCTCACCCTCCACTAGGGTGTCTTTGGGGAGGAGGTGTGGCAGAGAGATATTTAGGACTGATGCCACTTTGAAAAGGAGGCGTCCATGGTTTTCAGCCTCAAAGAGCCTGCTGGCTCCTCTCCTTTGTCACCTTTATCAGAATCTACGTCTGAAAGTCCCCCATCTTCCTTTTCAGGGATGGGGGCGAGAGAGAGGAGGAAGGGGATCTGGATCTCCTGTGAGACTTGGTCCGCTTCTTGGCTCCCTTCTTACTGCGCTTACTCTTCTTCCTAGCATAGGAATGTCTACTCTTTTTCTTTCCCCTTTTGCCCCTCCTATGAGATCAGGAGCGAGAAGGAGGACCTCTTGGAGGCAGAGTGGGAGATGTTTGAACTGCCCCTACCGGAGCTAGCTCTTTTGTGTCCCCTATTAAGAGGGGGGGACAATGGGGACCTCATGGCTCACCCGGGAGCCACTGTCCTCTTCGAACTCAGAAGAGGCTGACCCCAACTCATCCCTAATTCACCCCTGTGCCCTGGGGTTCCCCCCACCCCCAATGACCAGGCTCTTGGACATAGAGGCGAAGAGGTGGGGAGTCTCAACTACCTGCTTGCCCAGTCACAACAGTACCAACTCAAGGACAGGCCCCTGAGATGGGCCCCAGGTCCCAAGGTACTGAACTTCCCTTAAGGGCGCAATCACCCTTTGTGCAGCCTCTCCAGAGGCTAGCTGTCCAGGCCATCCAGTGGCGCAAGCCCCTCAGACAAGCCACCTCCAGCCACTGCTTCCCCAGCCACAGGGGGGGGGGGGGCAGGCATCCCAGTGCATGTCACAGCGCCTGGCCTTCCTGCCTCCTGACTGCATGTCAGGCACAGGAAATGGCAGCACAGCAGGGAAGAAATAAGACGGGCTTGGCTCCCGCAGGAAGATCCTCACCGCTGCTCTACTCCCTGCAGGCCGGGCTGTGCTGGAGAAATGGGTCCCACTGCGGGAAAACGGGCCATGCGGCAGGGAGAAGGATAATGGTGGGCTAATCCTGCTGGTAAGTCCCTACCACTGCTCTACTCACTGTAAGCTAGACTACCACAGGAGCAGCTCTCTGTGCGGCTGCTCCCCACAGGAGGCCAAAGAAGGGGGGGGAGGAGGACTCCCTCGGCCCCCTGCCCACAGCTCTACCCGACCTCACTTGAGAGGGAGAGGGGCAGATATAAAAAAGAAAAAATGGAAAAAAGAAATCCTACCCTAATCTCTAGGAAACAACTCCAACAGAGGAACTCTAATTCCTGCTACTAATCCTAGCAAGGCAGGAATGAAACTGGGTGACTGATGAGGGCTGTGCCCCTCCCCAGAACGAGTCTGTCAATCATAATTAGTGCTCTTGCCTGTCCAAGCGAGGAGGGAACACATCCCATCAGTCAAGACCATACGTCCTGCCACGGGGGGAGAACTGTGTCTCTCAGATCTCTGCCTGAATGTCTCGCCGCCAACTCAAACACAGTATGTCCAAAACTGAACTCCTCATGCTCCACCAACAAAACCTTGCTCTGTCTTTTCCTTCTCAATTTCCACTGATGAGGTCACTATCCAGCCTGTCCCTCAGGCACATAGCCTGGAGTTTATCTTTGACTCCTACTCCTTTAAGCTTCAAATCCAGAGCTGAAATGGGCAGCTGATTTGCTACATGCGGGTAATACCCACATTTTCGAACATTTTGAGAGTCAGTGTGGTGTAGCAGATAAGGCACTGGACTTGGACCTGGGAGACCAGGGTTCGAATCTCACCCTAGCCAATGAACTCACTGGGTGGCCTTGGGCAAGTCAAAAACTCTCAGCCTCACTTTCCATCTGTAAAATGGGAGTGTGTGTGTGTGTATGTGTGGTCTTCCTCGCTCTCATCTCACCCCCCCTCAATTCTGTTCAAAACTCCACTACCAAGATCATCCACCTGACATCTCAACTATAATTCAGATTCTTGAGAGATTTCTCGCTCCTTTCTCTCCCCGCCCCCCGAATTTAAGAGGGAAGGGAGGAGGAAACCATGCTGTTACCTGCCCAACTTTCTTACTTTGTCTGGGACTGGCAACTGTCTCGGTGGGGAAAGCTTTCCAATGGTAACATTTTCAGAAATTGGGGGGGGGGGAGCAGGGGGAAGATATCAGACTCAGCTGATATCTTGGCATTCTATTGGCTAGCAGGAGTCAGTAGCCAACAGAATGCTGAAACGCTGTGCTGAGCCACCTCTTCCCTTCAGCTCCCCCCTCCCATCTGTTTCCAATCACAAAGGTAATCACATGGCTAAACATGTGCAAATCAACTACAGTACTCTTCTCTGTTTCCATATGAGAAGGGGGAGCTGAAGAGAAGAGGCAGCTTAGTAAAGCGATTCAGCATTCTATTGGCTGCTGACTCCTGCTAGACAATAGGATGCTAATTTATCAGCTGAGACTCCAATTCCCTCCTGCTCTCTCCCCTCCCATTCCTGAAAATTTGCCATTGGAAATCTTTCCCCACCAACACAGCTGCCAGCCCCAGACAAAGTAAGGAAGTTGAGCAGGGAACAGTGTGGCTCTGTCCCTCCCCATCAGCACCAGGTATTCTATTTTTCAAGATTCTCATTTGCAATAATTTATTTATTTATTTTATAGATTTGTATCCCGCCCCCTCCTGCAATGCAGCTCGGGGCGGCTCACAGCAATAATAAAAACAATTAAGATCAATTAAAATATAAATATAAAATACATCAATAAAACAGGGCAAGGACAGTAATAAATAAACAATGGGCGGGGGATTAAAATCACCCCCCCCCCCCCCTCCCTCCCAAAGGCCTGGGCAAACAGCCAGGTCTTACAGTTCCGCCGAAATGTCAAAAGGCTTGGGGCCAGGCGAGCTTCCTCCGGAAGGGAGTTCCACAGCCGCGGCCCTACCACCGAGAATGCTCGCTCCATCGTGGCCCCCTGCTTAACACGGGGGACCTCCAGGAGGGCACCCCCGGCGGACCGCAGGAGCCGTTCCGGGGCGCGAAGGGCAAGGCGGTCCCTAAGGTAAGAGACAAGAATTATGATTCTCATCAAGAAACATGAGGAACTGAGAATCGAGTTTCAGCCTTACTTGCAGATTCGCAACTTAATGGATTTATTCTAGGACTGACTCAAGTAGAAGACAAATTATTTGCAAGTATTTCCGAGTAGCTGAGTACTGGGTCCCGAGTTTCTGCGAGCTACTGAATAATACTGGAGAATACTGGCTAATGCTCAGCACTCGGTAAAATATCAAGCATTTTGCCAAGTCCCCTAAGCAGGCGTGGCAGGCTGGGGGGGCAGCAGGAAAATTCAGGGGATGTGGCGTTCAGGAATGGGGCAGGGAGGAGGGATAGGGGGCAGCAAAATTCACAATGAGGACATGGAGTTAAAGTGGATCGAGTTTGCTGCCTGTTGCCACTGGTGAGGTCCCCCAACGCTGCAGGTAACTCCTCCAGCAGCCATCTTTTTTCTGGAAGTATGCTGTGAACTGTAGTCCAGAATTTTCCCAGGGAGCCAGTGTCAGCCACTGTTCTGATGCTCTCTGGAAGCATGCTGGACTACAGTTCCCAGCATGCTCCTAGAGAAAAGATGGCCGCCAGAAGTTACCTGCAGAAGTCACTACAAAGATTTACCTGCAGTGCTGGGGGACCTCATAGACAGCAGCAGGCTCGATCCACTTTGATTCCATGTCCTCACGGTGAGTGTTGCTACCCCTGCCCCCCCTTCCTGATCCCCTTCCAGAACACCGCACCCCACCACAGAATTTTTTCTGCCTCTCCCCCCCGCCACTGTTGCTCAATCGAGTACCCAGTACCGTGACCATTACTTGGTTTCTCAGTACTCAGTAAAACCGAGTCGAGTAACGAGATACTTGGTAAATACCAAGTAAAACCGAGGACTGAATTTCAGCCCTTAATTTATTCCTGCCTCTCCTTCTGTTTCCCCTCCCATGTCTCTCAGATTGTAAGCCCACTGGGGCAGGGACCTGTCCATAACTGATTACTGTAAAGTGCCAGTACATTGCTGGCCTTATATAAATATTTAATAATCGTAATAAATAATAATAATAATAATACTTATGTAAAATTAGCATTTCATGTAGCATTTTCTGGTAAATTCATTAACAGCAATGGCTTTAAAATCCACTAGCTAATCAGTTTGTGATATAAGCTTTTTGTTTGGTTCCCAAATAAACAAAGGATGCAATAAAGGTGCAACATTAAAAATCAACACAGAGGCTGCTTTGTGCGTGCACAACCCAAAGGAACCAGGCAGACACATAGATACTTTAAAATGGGCATTGGCCATAACTTTATTAAAGCAACAGTAAACAGATACCCAGACAAGGGCATAAAACCTGTGAGATATAACAGCGGGACCACGCCTAAACCGGAAGTGGGGGCCAGGTTACCCTCCAGCACTCACACCTGGATGACCAGCCTCCCTTGCCAGGTCACCTTCCCCATGGAGGGAAGGGACAGCAGTGTTACCCCAACCCAGCTGTCCATAGCCTGGAGTTGGGGGTCCTCCGCTGCCCTCCCACAGTCATTACCACCACCCAATTTGGGCAAATGGGCGCGTGCGTGCGTGCGTGCGCCATGCAGCCCCTGCTCTTAAGGAGCTCTGCCCCTAGCATGGTCCCTGAGCTGTTAGCCACCTAAGTTGTGACAAAGAAAGCAAAGCCATTCAATACATGTTATAACCCTAGAAAGTTCTGTGAAGAAAGCAAAAAACCCCAGCCATAGGAGGCCAGTTATGGCCGGGGAGAATATTCCTTCTTGGCCCTGAAAACGGAGGCCAGCACAGTGCCCACAGCAGCCCTGAACAAATAAACTAAATAGACCACATCCACGTGCCATGCACGGTACGGAGGGAGTGGAGGAAGGGTGTCTGCAGTTGTGCACGTGGGCCATGCTGTAAAGAGGGGGCCATCAGCCAGTGGCCACTCAGATAAGCCTGGCGCTGGCCCACCCCCTCACCCAGGTAAGGAGCCCATTGGCTAGGGTTTGCACCTGGGCAGGGAGGCTGCCCCCGTCCCCGCCCTCCGGACACCTGTATTCCAGGGCCATCCCACCTATTGCACCTCTTCCAGTGGAAGAACCTGTCTGACTAGAAACCCAAGTCTGAGAAGCTCCAGGTGTGAGCTCTGACTTTGGGTGCTTTCACACATTTCAAACACAGGCTATAATAACTCAAGATAATACCAAGTATTATAATTCCACAACTTTTGTGTGAATGCACTATTCCCCTTTTATGCTGCAAGATCACCATTCGTTGGGAGAGCCACATTACTCAACTCTTACAATGACCCAAGATCTCACAGCATACACGCAGCCCTAGCTAAACCCATACAGTATTCACATTTAAAAACATATTCCCACATCTTGTGGGAAAGTCCAAGCAGCAAGCAGATATTTTCATCCTTACCCATCTGTCTCTTGAGGATGACCTAGTCTGAATAAGTTCCATGTTCTTGCAAGCAAGCAAGCGACTCCGAACTTTATATACACAGCGATACACTTCTGCTAAGGCTTTGCCAGGCTGATATCTAAAGAAACAAAGTTCCATAATAGAAAAAAGTGAGAATGTTTCAAAAGTAATCTAAATAAGTGTCTGAAGATGCTTGCAAATTACTTGCCTGCTCTCACCACATGCTTGAGTAAGTAAATTTGTATGTTTCAGAAGAGCAGCAAGAACAAATCTAGATACAGTGTCTAAGAGTGACTCGTTACTTAAGGTTGCACTGTCCCAATCTGCAAAATAAACAAAAAAGTTATTAAATTTCTAGCAGCACAAAACATGACCCTTTACAAAGCAACTATGAAGTTTGAAAGGCATCAAGGCACAGGATACTATGACCATTCCAACCCTTACTACACAAAAGCATTACTGAACTCAGTTGACTTGGTATATGGCTGCACTGCTCAGAAGTACATGCCAGTTTCAGTTACTTGATCGCAGTGCTGAGAAGCCATAATGGGCCTACACATCCACACCTCTCAATGACGGACGAGGGAAGAGGCAACAGAAAGTCTTCATAGCTACAGCTTTGAAGGTTGCAATTCACTGTCCCTCGCATCTCCTAGGATGACCCATGTCAACAACGAAGCCCCCACTCTGGTGGTGCCCCATCCTGCAGTGCCCACTTCCTGTCAATCAATATACCCAAAGGATTGGAACAAGATGCACAACTTCCTGGACCTAGCAAAAAAACAAAACCAAAAAATGCAAACCCACTGCAACAGAGTGAACGAACAAGGTATCACTAAAAACAATTTCCCAGTTGAGACTAATTGAAAGATCCCACTATGGAGAAGGTGAAAATTCAGTCTGCAAAAAGCCAATCATGCAGCCAGAAAAAAACTGTTCCCAGCACCTCACTTAAACATGATTAGCTTGTGTCCATAACATGACGTACAAGAACCAGTAATTAACACAGTGGCCAAGTGCAGAGCTACCGATGGGAGAGTTTCCCCGGAGACAAGGAAGAAAGGAATTCCCTGAGGTAGGTGACCAATTCTCCTTTCTCCCCTGTCTCCGGTGAACCTCTCCGATGGGATGTACCCAAGCCCTATACATCCTTATGGGTGGGAGCAAACCGCACCGGACGAATCCAGCACTGCCTGCAGCACCCATTTCCCAAAAGCAGCGTCTGCTGATTTGTACGTATCTAATCTTATGCCTTACGAAGGTATGCAGGGACGACCACGTGGCCACCCTGCAGATCTCGTCGTAAGGAGCCCTTTCTTTAAAAGCATAGGACGTTGCTGCGCTCCTTACCGAACGTGCCCAAATTTGGATTGGAGGCACCTTACCTTTTGCCCTATAGGCCGCTTGAATACATTGTTTCACCCATTTTGAGATGAGTGTTTGAGGTCTTGGATCCCCTGGAACCTATTCTAAGGTTCACAAATAGAGCCAAGGTTGACCTAAATCACTGGGTTCTACAGAAGTACACTTTTAGTGCCCTTCTTACGTATAATTTATGCCAAACCTTTTCTTTAGGATGTTTCGGGTTTGGGCAAAAGGATGGCAGCACTAGCTCCTGATTCTTGTGGAATGGAGTGTTTACTTTTGGAACAAATGCTTGATCCACTCTGAGCGTAACCTACCGTTCTTGAAAAGAACAGAAGTTTTCCTCAATTGATAAGGCTCCCAATTCTGAAATTTGCGTAGCTGACGTTACAGCTATGAGAAACACTACCTTAAGCGTAAGCATATAGGTCGAAATGTGTTTTAACGGCTCGAAAGGCTGAGTAACCTCTCTTCTTTAGGATGTCTCTGACAAGAGCCACGCTGTCATGTTGAGGTTGTGTAGATAGTCGCAGTGGAGAGGCCCCTGTGTTAACAATGCTGGGTCTGTTCCCAACGACACATATCTCCTGTGGCTGAGGGTTATGAGGTTGGAAAACCACGGTCTCTGAGGCCACCACGGGGTTACTATGAGTAGACGAGTCCCTTCCTTGATGGTCTGTGTCTATGATTCTGGTGATCAGAGGAATAGGTGGGAATGCATACAAGAGTCTCGCTGGCCATGGCTGGTTCAGGTCATCCATAGCCTCCGCCGTCGCCCATGGAGTTCTTGCCATAAATCTGGGTAATTGTGTGTTGTGCTGGTTGGTGAACAGGTCCATCACTGGGAGGCCAAACCTTGCCACGAGATCCTTGAAGACCGTCTTGTTCAGTGACCACTCGTGTGGGTCCAGAGTTTGCCTGCTCAGCCAGTTCGCCAGGTCATTGTCTTTGCCTTTGATGTGCAAGGCTTTCAGGGAGGTGACGTTCTTCTGGGCCCATCTGAAGAGAATCTCCGATTCCCTGTGGAGGATCGGTGACCTGGAACCCCCCTGGTGATTGATATACGCCTTTGCAGTGATATCGTCCGTGTAAATCAAAATGTTCCTGTTCTCCGACCCTGGAACCAGTTGTTCCATTGCGAGGTGTATGGCTTTCAGTTCCAGGTAATTTATACTGTGTGCCTGGTCTGCCTTGCTCCACCACCCCTGGACTGAGTGGCTCCCAGAGTGGGCCCCCTCAGCCGGAGAAGCTGGCATCTGTCTGCCTTACTGGCTCTGTGATTGGAACGCCCTTGGCAAATGGCTTGGGGCCTAAGCACCAAGACAGAGTTACCTAGCCCTGGGGGAATCTGCACCCATGGGTTGAGCCCTACTGTTAGCTCTCGCTGCATAAGCCGCAGCAGCCTCTGCAAGGGTCTCATATGGAGCCTTCCCCATTGCACCTGTTTTGTGCAAGAGACTAGCAGCCCCAAAGTCTGTGTCAGGGTCTTTAACCTCATCCTCCTTTGGATCTTTAACAACCGGATGAGTGCCCTGATCTTGTCCTGCCTGTCTTGGGGTATCAATGTGACTCCTAAGTTGGTATCTATGAGCACCCCTAGTTGCTCCAGTCTGTGAGTCGGCTGGAGATGGCTCTTTTGCAGATTTATTAAGAACCCGTGTAACGACAAATATTCCATTGTCCTGGCCAGGTCTGCTGTGATCTTGGGTAGGGAGGGGGGCCCTGACTAGTATGTCATCCAGGTACGGATAAATATGTACCCCCTCCCTCCTGAGGTTTGCAACCAGGGATGCTAGGATCTCCGTGAAGGTCCTCGGGGTGGAGGACAGGCCGAATGGGAGGACCTTGAATTGATAATGTTCTTCCCTGTAGCAAAACCTGAGCCACCTTCTGTGTGGCTGCCAAATGGGTATATGCAGGTATGCCTCCTGCAGGTCCAGGGAAGCTAACCAATCTCCCTCCCTCAGGGATTGGGATATGGATGTTACAGTTTCCATATTGAACCTCTGTGGCAGGACTGACCTGTTCAGGAATTTGAGGTCCAAGATTGCCCTCCATGTTCCGTCTTTCTTTGGGACTAAAAACATGATTGAGTAAAGCCCCTGACCCCTCTGATACAGGGGAACCTTTTCTATTGCTTGACTGCCAAGGAGTCTTTCGATCTCTTGTGACATGGCCCTTTGCTTCTCTTGTCTTGTAGAGGCAGGGGAAGGTAGAAATCTTTGTCTGGGCCTTCTTAGCAGATCTATGCGGTATCCGTGGGTTACGATCTCTAGAACCCATTTGTCTGAGACTGACTTTTCCCAGAGCCCTGAGAAAAGTTGTAGCCTGCCCCCTACCTCGATAGTCAGGCATTCTGCTTAGACTGGCCCGAGGGAGAAGCCCTTCCTCTTTGCCTGTCGAACCTGGGAAACTTACCTCCCCTTCCTCGAAAGGGAAGTTGTTCCTCCCTTCTCTTGCCTGCTGTTGGAACCTTTTAAAACCTCCGTAGGCTGGTCTGGGCCTGTAACCTTGGGGGCGAAAAAACTTCTTCATACCCATCTGCCAGAGGTTTTTACTTTTGATCTTATCATTTGCGTCTGCCAGTACCTTGTCAAGGCAGACCCCAAATAACTTCTGCCCTTTGCATGGGGCTGCGCCAAGAGGTTTTTTGCTGTTATGTCACCCTGCCATGATCGGAGCCAGACTCTTCTTCTGGCTGCTACCGAGCTTGCCACTGCTTGGGCTGACCACCCCATTGCATCTACAGTTGAGTCAGCAAGGAATGTCGTGGCTAGCATCATTCTCGAGGCTAATACCTGGGCCCTGGAATCTGAAACCTCTGGGTCCTGCGTCTCCTGCATCCAAGCGAGGAGCGCTCTGGCCACGTATGATGACATAACGTTCACCCTAGTGGCGGTGGAAGCTGCCTCTAGACCCCTTCTGAGGGCTCCCATCTACTGCTCTGTCTGTCATTATTGTCTTTAGGGTAACAAGTCCCCCTCCGTGAGGAAGACTGTCTCTCTAGCCAGAGACACTGCCGCCACATCCACTTTTGGATTTTTAAAGATTATTTCCTTCTTTCTAGAGAAGGTGTACAGGGCTGACTGAGTTCTGTTCATTCTATGTGCCTTGTCTGGCAGCTTCCACTCCTCTCAGATTAACCTTTCAAAGGCCTTATCCAGTGGCATGCCTTGCTCCCTGCCATGTATTGAGGGGAGGTAGTCTTTCTCCTCTTCCTCCTGGGAATCGGAGGAGCCATCTTTACTAGCTTTTCCTTGAGACCTAATGTCTTTGCCACTTGCGAGAGCAGGGACTCCCTGTAGCTTAGACGGAATTGCCTGTCTCTGTCACTAGGGTCTGAGGATATGTCCTGTGAACCTGCGGGATCTGATTCCTCCCCCTCATAGTCTGTATCGTTGCTTGAGCCTGAGGAAAATATGGCTAGTAACTTTTCCCTCCTTTTCCTGGGCTGCTCTCCTTCAGAGCTAGCTTCTGATTCCCGCGGGGACATGTGGTCTATGGCTCCCTCTAGAGGTGACTGTCAGGCTTTACCGGGCGGATTTTTCCTTCCTTTTGGGGGTTGTTCTGCTTCAGAGCTGACCCCAGAAGCCTGAGGGGGTCTTGTTTGTTTATGTTTATTACGGCTGGCTTTCGCCATTAGCCACACTCGTTAGAATCCAATAAAATAATCATACATAAGAGGCATCATTCCACATTAAAATAAAATACTTTCACATTACCTATACCATAAATACAACACTTGACCACCCAGCCTCTATGGCTGAGGCCATACAAGGGAGCAAGATGCTAAAGGGGGGGGGGGTGCCTTGCTCTTCTGCGGGGGTTACCGTGGTGGAGCTTGTCCCCTGAACATAGGCCTCTTATTACAGAGTGCCCACGCTGTATCAGATGGCCAATTATCAAATCCCATCATGTCAAATACAAAATTTACATACCATTTAGTTACATAAGGGGGTATCCATCCCCCTACCAGTTGGGCTTAACAACCATGAGTATCGACACAATAGTTGAGGTCGACATAAGCCCTTCATACCAACTCCACTAGGGCTGTCTTAGCCATTGCCCCAATTCCCACTACCGCCCTAGAGCGGCAGGAATCCACCCCATCTCCTAATACAAATAGCAAATTTTATTTGGCATCCTCTCCCTCTATAGCCATTGCTTACCGATGCACAGCCTAATATAACACAACACAATACTTAGGTAAATACATAATACATTCATGCCTGCTACCTACCAGTTGACCATACAAAATAAGAGAGACTCGCAAGGCTATCTTTAATACAAATCCCTATCACGTTCGCCCCCGGAGACGTGATCTGCAGATCCTCCTTGTGGCCTCTTTTGTCTCCTAGGGGCCTTTTTAGTTGGGCCTTTAGCCAGCCCTATCTTACGTTTTCCCCCCTTTTTCCCTTACTCTTGGGGAATGAGTGAGCTGGCCCGGGGTTCCCCTGGCTGTGCAGGTCACACAGCTTCTCTAGGGAATATAGTATTTTCCCCATAGTAAAAGCCATGGAGGCCATTGATATTTGCGGTTCATCCTCATGTTTCTGAGGAGTCTGGTCACCAGGAGCTGAGTGTCCCTGCTGCTCCATAGCAGGAAGTCTGTGTCCCGCAGTAGTGCCTGCAGCTGGAAGCAGCTCTGTGGGGGAGCTGTTCTCAGACTGTCTTTTGCCGCCGCTTGTCTGGGTGGCTTCTCACTATGTAGGCGGAACCCGCTACCACATGCGGTGCTGTTCCTAACTACCCTAAACCCCCAGCGGATCCCCTGTTCCCAGGCACCTTGCGAGGGAACCGGCCCGGACTGTTAGGGCTGCCATTGGTGCTGGCTGGCCCTGTCCGTGTGGCCCCGCTTGCTTGCCTGGCTCCCTGACCCAACCTCTCGGGGTCTGAGCCTTGCCGGAGCTCCGCTGTCCTGCGGCTGTTGATCCAGCTCCGCTCCCTGTTACTCTCAGGGCACTCAATACGGGGGAGGACCCCCTTCTGGCAAGCCTTTTACCTAAGTTTAACCTGAAAATCCTGTCTAATTTGTCTTTCAGGCACCGAGCACGGAGAAAACGCTCCAAGCGACCCGAAGGCAGAAGAAAGACTGAAGAGCGGGGGGCTAGCTCCACAACGCATGCACAACAGAGATTGCTCTCTTCTGCCTCCAGTGGCAAAGCGCAGAGCTACCCATCGGCGAGGTTCACCGGAGACAGGGGAGAAGGACATTTCTTCAAAGAGATTTATTTATTTAAACCGTTTGATATCTCACCCCTCCTGCCAAACGGCAGCTTGGGGCAGTTTGCAAATAGCATTATAAAAACCATAAAATACAGTATAAAATCTAAATAATTTAAAACATAACGAACAGATGCAGCTAAAATACAACCCCACCCCCCCCAACCAAATCTCCCCACCCACTACCCATCTCCCCCACCAAAAGCCTGGCGGAACAGCCAGGTCTTACACTGTTGTCAAAAGGAGGGAAGGTCCAGGGCCAGACCAACCACTACCAGGAGGGAGTTCCACAGCCTTGGAAAGGCCATCGGGAATGTCCTCTCCATAGTTGCTACCCAAAAAACTCATGGGACCTCTAGAAGGGTGCTCCCGGTCAACTGCAGGGGCTGATGCAGAATCCAGGGTGTGAGCAGAGATGGCACAAAATGGCCAGGACACAGCAGGCTTTAAAAGTAGGGCACTGCTGCAAGAATTCATGAGACTTTCTGTTGCTCCTACACCGGTATTAAGAGGGGCATGACCCATGGCATGCATCCCGGTGTCCTGTTTCCCACCAACTGGCTGCAGCCTAATTGCCTACCAACACCCAGCTCATGGGGTCCAGCACCACTGACAGCAATGCCCCATACACTTTAAACTCCATGAGTAGTATGAAGGGCCATTATCTGAGCTATCTAAAAATAATCCTGACCGTGTTTTAAATAGCACCAGTAACGCAACACCATAAAATCTTCCTCCCTCTATCCCTTCCCTCCGTCTCTAGATGGTTTTTGTGTTCAAGATTAAGAAAAGAATAAATAGCAGTATTTTACGTAAGGCACACTGCAAGCATCAAGGGCAAAAAAGCAGTAAAATAAGCTGAAGTAACTATAAAAGAAAGCATCTAAGGGTAAGGCCACATGAGGCGTTAACTCAGATCAGATGAACTTACCCCGCATTAGCCCCTGATGTAGCTGACTGTCAGGCCAGCAGCCACCACATGTTCGCCCACTTCCACCCCAGGGCAGGCGACCAGCTGCTACACGACACGTCCACTGGCAATGGCCAGTGATGCATCAAGGGCTACCGTTGCCCCACCCAAGCTAATGTGCTGCCTCCTGTCAGGCTGGTCCCATGCAGCCCCACACAATGGCAAGGTCCACCAGCACCATAGAGCTGTGGCATAGTTCACCATTCCTGTGCTTCTACGTCACAGGGGCAGGCTAGTGGATGGGAGGGAGGGACTGGGCACCTGCCCATGTGGACAACGCCTCAGCCTGCCTCAGGGCATGGCAAGATTTGCAACAGCAGCCAGCCTTCCCAGTTTCCCCGTGAAAGGGGGGGGAGGGGACGGGGTTGTTGGATCATTTGGTCTGCTCTCTATGCTGGACCAACCCTGTCTTGTGTGGCTTTACCCTAAATAATTGTACTATACTGTCATAAGGCAGTCAAAAGAGTTTCTTTTGCGAGAAGATTCCCTCTTTCCTAAGCTGTTCTGAGCTGGGCTGCCTGGACTGGCTCCTGGTGAGACTGTGTGGGTACAAGTCTGCTTCTGTGGTAATTTGTGGGAGCAGAATTGTGTCCTAGGCAATTCATAGAAATTCAGGTGTACAAAGTGGAGTCATGTCACCTGGACAGTATAACTATCACATCCATATACCCAAAGTAATATGAAGTCCATGATGCACCACAACTGGGCTGGCATTTTGAGCACTGATCTCTCACTATTTAGCATACAGTATAATCCTCCAGGAGTAAGATACGCAGTAGTTTCCTCCTTTTATTTTCAGCAGCTTACCTTTACTAACAGCATAGTCTTGCATACTGATCCACAAGCTACGAGCTGGCTCTTTTGTACAACCCAAGGCCAAATCAACGAAGACAGAAATTTCAGGTCGTAGCTTATAATCAAATTGCTTCTGTTCTTCATTACCAGAAAGGGCCACCTCCAATAGGGAACTCATACATTTGTCTACAATTCACAGAAATATCCAGATGTTAGATGAGTTTTATAACCTGCTACACAATATCTTCCATGTTTGAAAGGTTGCAACTATACTATCATGCACTAGCCAGAGCTACAATGGTAAGAGCTACTGTGAAAGCAACTCATCTACTTCTACCATAGCCAGGCATCTCGTTTTATTTTTCCACTAACAGGGGATGGCATACCCATCGATTGTTTCCCATTAGCTTGTAAAAAGCCATTCAGAAATAATTTTTTTATCCCACCAATTTCTCCATCCTTCCATGTAGAAAGGAATACCCTACACCTGCTTTTTCTCCCTGCCTCTGCTCCACTGTGCAGAACAGCAGCAGACTCCTCTATACTGGGCGTCATGGCTCTATTGAAAGAAGCTGAATGAATATCTACAACCATTAATTTACTTTTGGTTCACAAATGTATACAACAAGGCAGAAGAACCACAGAATATTTTAACTAGCAGGTATCATCACTCCGTTATTTATTTTTTATTTTTTTAAACTAACAGTAGTACAGTCGAAGCACAGAAATTGAAATCAAACAACTCAGGGGGGTTTTTTAAAAAAAGAAGCTTGTTACTGTATACCTCAAAGATTAGGCAACTGATTTCTCTTTTAAGAATGTTTAATCTCCTTCACATGCTGCATTTTACCAAGAAGTAAATATTCACAAGACATGAAGTTTGACTCAAACTGACTATACTTTCTAGACTGAACTGTTAGCACCATGTTAGACCAAATAATTTTCCTACATCTTGTTGCTGCACAAGCATCCAAAACTGAAAGGATGAAAATATTAAACAAAAAGCTTCACAATCACACATTCATATTTACCAGTTTAGCAAAATTACCTAGTTGAGGAATATCCATTTCTACTCCATCACTGAACAGAGGCGTTTTAAACCAGTAAGCTGTATCTTGTTCCTCAGGAGATACAGGAGATCCCTGGAGCATTCCACCAAGACAACGTCCAATAAGGAGGGCTACAGTTCTTTCCAGATCAACAAGCCATACCCATGATTGGGCCGGCTGTGGTAATGGCACTCCAGCAGGATCAATTACTTCAGGTCCACCTAAAGTATTAAATCAGTCAAAATATTTTTTTTTCCTCTGTACTAAAAAGACTATTAAACTCAATCTGACAAGAGATTCTAACTTTGGTAACATTCTCCCAATCATCCTATCTTTCTGTTGATCTTTTAGAGCAGGTTTGGTTTTTGGTCCCAAATGTAAGACACGGAGACGAAGTAGTTCAGATGATCTCTTTTATTGGATCAACTACGACTGGTGAGAGTATGCTAGTTTTGGAGCCATATAGGGCCCTTCATTGGGCAAGTAAAAACTAAAAATTACAAATTGACCAACTGCAGGACAGTTTTTGGACTACCACCACAAAAGTGATACAGTTTATGCACTGCCAAGCATCCAAAATCCTGGAGAGATGAAGCTGTTCGAAGCTCAACATCTTCACAGCCAAACATACTCCTGGTATTAATGGTACAATCAGTCTTAGTCTTGTTTTCCAGCACACACCTTCACCCCATGAGGATAAAAAAGTGAAAGGGTTGGAGTCTCCTTTCACAGGTTCACTACTATAAACAGACATCTTACTTTATAGCCTATAATTTTTCTCAGATATGTCCAATCATCCACCCCATTCTGTCAAGGTCGCTCAGCACAAGTTTCCTTCCCCCTCAAATTTCTTCCACATAAAAACACTGCAGGGTGGAAGCCAGTAAGGACTGTGCTCGTCAGCTCACACTCTTCCCAACCCACCTCCCTTCCAGGAGAACAATGTCATGTGTGAATGATCTCAAAAGTCAAATTCACAAGGATCTGGCTATCAAGGAAAATGGTAGTGTGATCCAACCTGAAAAAAGCTTCAAGCCCTGATGTCATTTGCTGTTTGTCACTTAGTTCTCAGTGACAACGGAAGTATGACCTGAAAATCCTGGAGCATGGAGTTTCTCCTCCACTTTATACTACTTCCAGAGGATTGCATGGGGGTGTTGTCACGGGGCTTGGGTCCACTACCCCACATTTCTGGGTTAGGTGACTCATTTTCCCTCACTTGCAGCCCGCCTGAATCAGTTCTCTCTCATTCAGGCGGCCTGCGAGTGAGGAAAAATGAGTCACCTAACCCAGAAACATGGGGTAGTGGACCCCAACCCTGTGACAGTGGCACCCAACGTGGGGGGTTACGCCCAGAATTGTGTACCGATGTGTAGAAAAGCACAGGAGAAGAACCAAACGAGTGGTATCCTCTGGAGGGAGTAAATCCCATACCTGGGAGACAGTGAGTTGCCAGTGCCTTCTTGAACTCCACTCTAAGAGTGGAATAAGCAAATCTTTGACCAGAGTGTGCAGTTTGTGTTGTTTTAGTTTTCATTCCGGGTGTCAGGGCCATTTATCAAGATAGGGCTGCCACAGGATTTCTCCAGGCTCGCGAAGGCAGAATTGATAACGGAGGCACAAGACAGACACCTCCGTACAGAGGGAAAAACTAAACAGAAACTGAAACAGCAAGAAAATGAGAAAGAGGCTACATCAAATTGAACTCCTGAAGACACAGAAGAACCTAGGAATGGAACCTCAACTCTCTTCAGGAGGCAACGCTGATCGCGACAGAAGATGCAGGATTCGAGACTTCGCACCCCTCATACTTCAGTATGGGTGAAAACCGACATGACGCTAACCACCCTTTAACCACCCTTGGTGGTTATTTATGCATGTTGCAGGGCTGTATTGGTGCCCTATGCAGCCCTGAAACATGCATAAATGACCACCAATGGTGGTTAAAGGGTGGTTAGCGTCATGTCTGTTTTCACCCTATGATGACAAAGAGTGCATTGATGACTTCTTGATGACAGTATAATACATATTTCAACAAGAAAAGATTCCCAACGACATGTGGATCCAGTTATTGTTACCTAAGATCTCAGCGAAAGCAAGAAGAGTGTACAACACAAAAGCAGAGGAAAATCAAGCAGTAACTTTCAATGACTTCAAAAATGCAGTTTTTGAGGCGTACGTGATCACCCTAGAAACCTTTCACCAGAAACTACACAACTTTAAAAAGGGAGATAGTATGTCTTATTGTGATGTTTGTAATACGTTGAAACAGTATGGGGTAAAATGGTTAAATGCATGAGGGAATGCTACTGGGGACCAAATAATTAGTACTAGAACAATTTTTTAATGTTTGCAGTCCTAACCTAAAAGCACACTTGCTTAATCATAGGATCACGAATATCAAAGAGGCGGGGAGGAGGGCAGACGAATTTACTGCAAATGCTATCTCAGCTTATGGGGGAAAGAAGCCAAATAATGGGGAAGAGCCCAAACAAGGGTTTTACCACAAGCAGAATGGGTATAAACCTCTCCACTCTGAGAAGGGTAACCCAACCCAGAACAAACCAAATGAGAACACGGGTGGGGAGAACCAGGGATCCCCCACACCCCAAAGAGCACACACTTCCCACAGAACAATTCTAGAAACAGTTTTTTCTGTAACCAGCTTAAGGACAAAAGCCCAGTCTTACTACATCTGGCTGAGAAATGGACTCAAGTTCATGGACTTTCTGTAGGGTAAGATCTTAACTAGGGACTTACTCAGTACAGACTAGGATTGCGTTACTGACTTCTGTTTTATTTGCCACTCTGTGTTCAAACTATCTTTGTTCATATAATCAATAAACTTTCTTCTTTACTAAGAAGTGCTTTCTGTTGTCTCACATTGGGGAACACAGTCTGAGTATCTTGTACCCTCAAGCACTTGCAAATCCAGAGACAGAAAGAGTCTGAGAATGGGAAGCCTCTAGAACTTGGGTGACAAAAATATTGCCCTTTGCAGATCTGAATCAGCTAGAGAGAGGACTGATTCAGATGGGCTGCAAGTGAGGGAAACTGAGTCACCTAACCCAGAAAAGTGGGGTAGTGGACTCCAACCCTGTGACAGGTGTATTATAAGAGCATATCTCTATTCCCTTTGAATTTTGGAAAAAAGTGGGTCAGGGAGAGAGGGCAGGGAATACAGGGAAATCAGCAGCTGTGTGGTTGCATTGCTATGAGACAAGCCAAACAGAATAAAGAAGAAATATATGGTGAGTTGCAAGGTATAAATCATCATCATTTAGTTACAGACTACCCCAATTTCCACAGATTCAGGGCAAGTAATATCACATTAAATAGATATACAAAACAAATTACAATCATAGATTTTTAGAGTTAAAAAGGTAACATAAGAAGTGCCATACTGGGTCAGACCAATGGTCCATCTAGGCCAGCATCCTGTCTCCGACAGTGGCCAATCGCGGTAGCTTGGGAGAAGCACCCAACAGGTCACAATGGGGGATCCATTCCGTGTTGTTTCCCCCCAGCTCCCGTCATGTTCCCTGATCCTGTCTGGCTAATAGCTGCTAATGGACCTATCTTCCAGAAACTTGTCCAAACCTCTTTTAAACTCAGCTATAGTACTGGCCCTTACCACAGCCTCTGGCAGTAGATTCCACAACCCAATTATACGCTGAGTGAAAAAATATTTTCTTTTATTTGTTTTAAACTTGCCACCCATGAGTTTCATGGAGTGTCCCCTAGTTCTAGTACTAGCTGAGAGGGTAAATAACTGCTCCTTATTTATTAGTTCCACACCACTCATGATTTTATAGACCTCTATCATATCTCCTTCTCAGTTGTCTCTTCTCTAAATTGAAGAGCCCCAACCTACTAAGCCTCTCCTCATACAGGAGCCCTTCCATCCCCTTGATCATTTTTGTTTCCCTTCTCTGTACCTTTTCTAGTTCAGCTAGGTCTTTTTTGAGATGGGGCGACCAGAACTGCACACAATATTCCAGGTGCGGTCGCACTATTGATTTGTATAGAGGCATTATGACATTCTCAGTTTTATTCTCTATCCCCTTGCAAATAATTCCTAACATTCTGTTTGCTTTTTTGACTGTGTGCTGCTGCGCACTACGTTGTGGATTTCATTGTATTGTCCACAACCACCCCAGATCCTTTTCCTGAGTGGTAACTCCTAGCTTAGTACCCAGCATTGTGTACTCCTAGTTTGGATTATTTTTCCATTTGCGCTTGTCCACATTAAATTTTATTTGCCACTTAGATGCCCAGGCACCCAGTGTCGTAAGATCCTGCTGCAGTACCTCACAGTCTGCTCCTGTTTTAACTACCTTGAATAACTTGGTGTCGTCTGCAAATTTGATCACCTCACTCAACACCATTTTCCAAATCATTAATGAATGCATTAAACAGCATCGGTTCCAATATAGATCTTTGAGGCACACCACCTTTTACATCTCTCCATACCTCTAGGGTCATCTAGTTCAAACCCCTGTACCATGGCAGGATATTTCCGTCTACAGCATTGCAAACAGATGCTGGTCCAGCTGAGTTCTGAAAACCTCTAATGAAGGAGATTACACAACATCCCTGGGCAGCTTATTCATTGCCCAACAATTTTCAGTTAGGAAATTTTTCTGAACATTTAACTGAAATCTACACTGCTGCAAATTTAAGCCCATTTCCTCTTGTTCTGCCTTCTGAGACAGTGGTTAACAAGTGTTTATCTTTTCTGTGGCATCCTTTTAAATATTTGAAAACTGCTATCATGTCCCCCTATCCCTTAGCCTTCTTTTCTCTGGGCTGAATATACCCAAATCTTTCAGCCTTTCCTCATATGGCTTGTTCTCCAGTCCCTTTATCATCTTAGCTGCGTAAAGCCTGACCCACACAAAGGGTGTTTTTAAGTGAGATTGTGGGGGGAGGGTTCATGATCGGTGCGGGGGGGCCAATGGATGGGGGAATGCTTCAAACGAACGTCCACACACACAGCCACCCTGTTCATAGAAGGACCGCTCCATTCTCACACAGGGCACTCTGGATTTTCCCCGAGTGCATGGACTGGGTGGGCGCACCTCCACGTACCCATAGTCAAATGAGACCTCCTCCATGTGGACGTTGAGTGTCCATGTGTGTTGGGGTGTCTCGTTTAAGAACACCTGAAGACTTATCTTTGCACAACAAATGCCTGGTTAAATAAGAAAGGTCTTACAACATTGTGTGAATGAGCCCTAAAAACAAACTCTGATTTTTCAAACTGAAGTAGTGAAATAAATTACTATTTGCTTTTTTTTTAAAATTACCAATAGAAACAAGCTGACGGTCTTTCAAGTCAGGAATATTTCAAATTAATGGGCTTGATCCCAAGCTATGTGGGTCCTACACAGAGTCGCACGTGAAACTGTGCGGATCCTCCTTGCAGGCACATTGTGCCCCATGGAAACTGCGTGCATGCAGTCACAGAATCCACGTGGCATTGGATCACGGTCAATTACATTTTGTCTCCAACTTGAAAATAAGCTCTATATGATTTTTTTAGATGAAAGAATATTTAATTGATTTTGCTTACCATGAAGAGGCCACTGTAACTCCTGATCTTCTAAAAGAGCAGCTGCTGGCAACAGTCTGTTAAGACGATCAAGAGGTGGCAACAGATCTAGCAGATAACTCAGTAAAGGCCGGGCCACCGACACAGGCAGCAACAATAATGAATTAACAATTTGGCAGAGCATGCTCCCAGCTGCAGATACATAAATTACATCTGTAAGGGGGGAAAAAAATTGCAGTTATAACAAAAAAGTTAAGTATTTACAAAAAAAACTACCATCCTTGAATTTAAGGGTATCTAACTTAACAAATGTTTACCTGCCTGGTACAAATGTGCATGGCTGTATAAAAAGGATATCAACTTCAAATATTTTTAACCAAGAATTTATCTCTGTACCCTTGGATCACACGACACCTACAATATGGGGGGTGGGGGGTGGGAATTG
Source organism: Sphenodon punctatus (assembly GCA_003113815.1). Classification (NCBI taxonomy): domain Eukaryota; kingdom Metazoa; phylum Chordata; class Lepidosauria; order Sphenodontia; family Sphenodontidae; genus Sphenodon; species Sphenodon punctatus. Next base: position 5,774,538 of record QEPC01002403.1, on the reverse strand, counting down.
GGCACTTACCTCTGAATTTTCCTTCTGCGGGGGAGCCTCCTGGACGGCCAGTCAGGACAGTAGGGTAGATCCTGTCAACTACCAGTAGGAGGCAGACAATCAATTTTGCAGAGCCTGCTCCAAGGGACCTATCCTCAGCTCCTCAGTCTTGTCGAGCTCTACTCCCCATCTAAACCTTATACCTTCTAACCTTAACTGAAACTGAACTATCGGGGGTAAAGAAACTTTGCCCCTGCTAAACAGACCCGTACCCCTGTTATCTGAGGGTCAGTGAGATGTCCGGGTCCCTAGGCCCTAGTCCCCTGAACACACCACAGAGCTGACCTCACTCCGGGTGGGGACTGGCCGTCCAGGAGGATCCCCCGCAGAAGGAAAATTCAGAGGTAAGTGCCCAATTTTCCTTTCTCCCGGGGGATCCTCCTGGCCGTCCAGTCAGGACAGTAGGGACGTACCAGAACAGTACCCCAGTCCTACTCAGAGGGAGGGAGAAACTCAAGGAGGGAGGTGCCTGCGGAACGATGGAGTACGCGAGTACTCCCTAGAGAACCGCCTGCAGTACCCGTCTCCCAAAGGCTGCATCGGCTGACTCTTGCAGTGGGATCCTATAGTGCCTTGTAAAGGAATGCACTGAAGACCATGCCGCCGCACAGCAGATTTCCCCATAGGAAGCCGTATTACGAAAGCCTTGTGAAGTTGCTGTACCCCTAAGAGAGTGAGCAAATACCCCTGCTGGGGAAGCTTCCCTTCTGCCTTATAGGCCTCAGTAATACAGAGTGTCATCCATCTGGCTATTAAGGATTTGGATGCTTTCAAACCCTTCCTCTGAGGGCTATATGAAACAAAGAGGGCCAAGGTCTTTCTAAAGGCCCCTGTTCTATTCAGGTAAATTTTCAGGGCTCTCCTGACATCTAGAGTGTGCCACACCCGCTTCAAGGGGTGAGTTGGATTTGGGCAGAACGAGGGGAGAATAACCTCCTACGAAAATGGGTATCCACCTTGGGGCTGAAAGTTGGGTCCAGTCTCAGGGTCACCGAAGACTCCTTGAAGGAGCACAGAGCCGGGTCCATAGATAGAACCCCTAGCTCTGAGACCCTCCTAGCCGAGGTGATGCCTACAAGGAACGCTATCTTTAGGGACAGATAGTATAGGGAAACCTCAGAGGCTCAAAGGGGACCTTAGCAAGGGCCCTGATAGGAGGCTCAGGTTCCATGACAGGAACCGATGAACTACCGGAGGGGATATGATCCTCGCCGCCCTAAGGAAACGCACCACATGCAGGTGACCTGAAACCTTGCATCCTTATTATGCCTAGCACACTATTTAAGGCTGCTATTTGTCTCAGAAAGGTGTTTGGTTTCAACCCCATCTCTAGCCCCTCCTGCAGGAAGTCTAAGACTACTTTGATGGATGCCCTCTCTGGACTAACTATTTTAACCTCTCACCACCTAGCAAAAGTGGCCCAGGTACTCTGGTATATGCACCTAGTTGCCGGTCATCTGGACTGGAGCACTGTGTCCAAGACTTTACTGGAATAACCTAGCTTTCTCAACGCTCTCCTCTCAATTTCCAGGCTGTCAGTTTGAAAGTCTCTGGCTTGTCGTAAAGGACCGGGCCGGGAGATCTGGTATGACTGGCAGTCTGAGCGGAGGCTCCGGGCTGAGATCCTGTAAGTCCGCAAACCATGGTCTCCACGGCCAGTAGGGAGTGACCAGAATGGTGGTTGCCCGTTCTTTCCTNGTAAGTCCGCAAACCATGGTCTCCACGGCCAGTAGGGAGTGACCAGAATGGTGGTTGCCCGTTCTTTCCTGACTTTCGCTATTGTTCGTTGGATGAGCGGGAATGGAGGAAATGCATAGAGGATGCCCTGAGGTCAGACGCAGTTCAACGCGTCGTAGGCGATTGCTTTGTGATTTGGGTGCCGGGACATGAAGCGCTCCGTCTTTGCATTGTCTGGAGAGGCGAACAGGTCGATCGAGGGAGTTCCGAATTGCCTGACTATGGCCCTGAACGCCAAGGAGTGAAGAGACTATTCTCCCTGGTCCAGCTGTACGCAGCTGAGCCAATCGGCCTGGGTGTTGGCTTGGCCCTTGATGTGAATTGCCCTGAGTGACTCCAAGTTGCTCTCTGCCCACCTGATGAGGATGGATGCCATCTGGTGGAGGGCTTCAGATCTCGACCCCCCTTGGTGGTTCACGTAGGCTTTCGCCATCGTGTTGTCCATGTACATTACGACGTCCTTCCCTCTCGGCATCGGTGCCATGTCCCGGAAAGCCAGGCAGATTGCCCACAGCTCTAACCAATTGATGTGGTGGCTCTTCGCCCACGGTAGCCACTTGCCTTGCGCAGTCCGGCCCTGCATGTGTGCTCCCCAACCCTGGAGACTTGCATCTGTTGTCAGTGCCATTCTCACCGGATCGGAGAGTGGCATCCCAGGTGAGAACCTGTCTGGCTGTGTCCACCATGTCAAGGACCTCTTTAGAGATTACGGAATCATGATCCAAGGGTTCTCTCCCTGAGTCAGAGCGTCCTGCCATGGCCGCAGGAACCGCTGTTACGCTGTAGGGCCCTGGAGTGGAACCTGGCCCACTTTAGAATCCCCAAGCAGGAGGTCATTGCTCCCAGAAGGCTCGCGAGAGTTTTCAGTTTGGATTTGTGAGCCGTTGTGACCTGTTGGATGAGCAGCCCTAGTTTCTGCTGTCTCTGCTCGGAGAGAAACAGTCTGCACTTCTTGGTGTCCAACACCATCCCTAGGTGCTCTAGGAGTTTATTTATTATTATTTATTATAAACATTTATTAGCCGCCCCGTCATGCCCACGGCATCTCGGGGCGGCTTACAACATAAAACACACAAATAAAATACCCTAAAAAATCCATTTAAAAATACATAACCCCATTCATCAAATTTAAAATATCATTAAAATATCTTTAAAATACCCCCCAACTATCCCACCCTCCCCTCCGAAGGCCTGAACAGCCAGGTCTCACAGGCTCGACGAAATGGCAACAAACCTGGGGCCAGGCAGGCTTCCTCCAGGATGGAGTTCCAAAGCCGCGGCCCGGCCACTGAGAAAGCCCTCTCCATTGTGGCCCCCCGTTTTACACGGGGAACCTCCAGAAAGGCACCCCCGGTGGACCAAAGGGATCGCTCTGAGGTGCGGAGGGCGAGGCGGTCCCCGAGGTATGAGGGGCCCAGACCGTGCAGGGCTTTATAGATCAACACTAACACCTTGAATCTGGCTCGGTACGCTATAGGCAGCCAGTGCAGAGTACCGAGCACAGGTGTTATGTGCTCCCGCCGCCTCATCCCTGTAAGGAGATGGGCCGCTGCATTCTGCACCAGCTGCAGCCTCCGAACCAGAAACAAGGGAAGCCCCACATAAAGTGTATTGCAGTAGTCTAGCCTCGAGGTGATGAAGGCGTGAATGAGAGTGGCCAGGTCGGCCTAGAGATGTATGGACGCAGCCTCCATACCAGATACAGCTGGCGGAGGCAGCCTTAGCCACCATCTCCATCTGCTGATCCAGACGGAGACCCGAATCCAACACCACCCCCAGACTCCGAACCTGCTGGGCTACAGGAGGATGGACCCCCTGCACAAGGGGAGCCAGTACCTACCTCGCCCTTCCCATCACCACCACCTCCGTCTTATCGGGATTTAGCTTCAGTCTGCTCTGCCACATCCAATCCACCATGGTCTCCAAACATTGGGAAAGTAATGAGACAGCAGGTCCTGGGTCAGTTGAAAATGAGAGGTACAACTGAGTATCATCAGCATATTGGTGACATCACACCCCAAACCCTCTCACAATCTCCCCCAGGGGCTGCATATACATATTAAATAATAACCGAGACAAGATAGAACCCTGCGGAACACCACAGGTCAAGGCCCGGAGGCTTAATGTTTCAGCCTCCAGCACCACCCGCTGGCTTCTCCCTGAGAGGAATGAGCGGAACCACCCTAGGACAGTCCCGTCCAGACCCACCAGGTCTCGCAGCCATCTCAGCAGCAGTCCATGGTCCACGGTGTCAAATGCAGTCGAGAGATCTAGCAGGATCAGAAACGTTGAACATCCTGCGTCCATCTCCCGGTGGAGATTATCCATAAAGGCCACCAACGTTGTCTTAGTACCAAAGCCGGGACGGAACCCAGACTGAAAAGGGTCAAGGAAACTGATGCTATCCAAATGTGCCTGGAGCTGCAGTGCCACTGCCCGTTCAATAAGCTTCCCTAAAAAGGGAAGATTAGAGACGGGTCGGTAACTGGCAAGTGCGTCCACATCCAAAGATGGCTTCTTCAGCAGGGGGCACACCACAGCCTCCTGGAGACTGGGTGACAATCTCCCCTGCCAAAAGGACATGTTCACTACCCTCACCAGCACCGTCCCCAAAGTCTCTCTGGAGGCTTTCACAAGCCAGGACGGGCACGGATCTAATTCACAACTAGTGGCTCTAACAGACCCCAGGACATTCACCGCATCGGCTGGCGTCACTTTCTGAAACTCATTCCAGAAAGATCGATCAGACGGTGCCTCCATAACCTCGTACCCCTCACTTACTGCTTCCAATTCAGTGTCAAAGTTTACTCTGACAAAGTTTGAGGGAACAACATGGCTCTTCTTGCTGTTGATCATGAAGCCGTGCTCTTGCAGATATTTGATTACTCTGTGCACATCTCTTCGTGCCTGCTCGCAGGTCGGAGATCTGACGAGGATGTCGTTGAGGTACAGATATAGCTTTATCCCCTCCGTTCATAGGTTCACGACTAGGGTAATCAGCACGTTGGTGAACGTCCTCGGTGAAGTTGCCAGGTCGAACGGTAGGGCTGTGTACTGCCAGTGCTCCTGGGCATAACTGAACCGGAGCCATTGTCTGTGGGACGACAGGACGGGAACATGGAGATAGGCCTCCTTCAAGTCGAGCACCGTCAGCCATTCCCCTTGAGCTATTGCTGTCCGTATCGACTGCAGGGTCTCCATCCTGAATTTCTGTACCTTGAGTACCTGGTTCAGGATCTTCAGATCTAGGACCACTCTCCATTTGTCGGCCTTTTTTGAGACCAAGAATAGGACGAAGTATGGACCCTGGCTGTGCTCGTGAAACGGGGTCTCCTCTATAGCTCCGATGGATTGGAGCCTGATTATCTCTGATTGCATAGCAACTTGCTTGTCCCGGTTGTTGAATACCGGCAATGCACAGAAGTACTGGCAGGGGGAGTGCTGGAATTCTATTGAGTACCCCCACTGAATGGTCTGAAGCACCCAGGCGTCTGTGGTGGAGATCACCCATTGTGCCGCGAACCACTGCAGTCTTCCCCCTAGCTTCGTCTGGTCAGGAAGGCTGGGGGCTACGCAGTCATGCATCCATCTTGGGGCAGCCTGCACCTTGCTGCTGTTTGGTTCTGTTGTCATTTCCCTTCTGCTTCTGCCATCGAGGTCTGTACCTCTGCTGATTTCCCCTGTGGGGAAAGAAGGGTCGCCTGGAACCCCTGGCCAGAGCATAGGTCGCATTAAAGGGATGAAAATTTCTCTTCTGCACCCCCACACTCTGTAGGGTCTGCTTCTTGGATTCGTTCGCTGCATCTGCCAGCACCTTGTCGAGACAAACGCTGAATAACTTGAGTCCCTGGAATGGCCCACCGAACAAAGCGTTTTTGGAGGTGTTATCGCCCTTCCACGATCTCAGCCATAAGCGGCGACGGGCTGCCACGTTGGAAGCGACTGCCCTTGAGGCCCAGCAGAGCATGTCGGTGGAGGAGTCTGCCATGAAGGTATGGGCTAGCTGTATTCTTGTGGACAGGACCCTGGTCATCTTTGCGGAGATTCCGGGATCCTAGACCCTCTTTATCCAAACCATCAGGGCTTTTGAGAAGTATGATGTGACTGTGGCCATTTTAATAATCGAGGACACCTCCTCGAAATTTCTCCTCAAGTTGCAGTCTATTCCTTTGTCCATCGGATCCCGGGGGAAACACTCCCATTCCGTGGGGAAAACCGAGTTCCTGGCAAGGGAAGCCACTGCTGCATCTACTTTTAGTATGGTAAGGACGGTGGTCTTTTTCTTAGTGAAGGAATAAAGGGACAGTTGGGATTTAGTCATCCTGGAAGCTCTATTGGGATTCTGCCATTCCTTCCTGATGATCCTTTCATATGCCTTGTCTAGGACCATCCCTCTGTCTCTATCCCTTGCCCGGAGGGAGGTACTCTCTCTCCTCCTCCTCGGAAGTCAAAGAGGTCTCCTTTTCTTTCTTTTGCTTTAGATGGAGGGCTTTAACGACCAGGTCGTAAATTTGGTCCCTGTATTTGCTTGGGAATTGCCTGTCCGGATCGGGTGAGGGGTCTAACTCAGCCTCTTCCAGTTCTCCCATCCCTGATGGGCCCCCATCGTTCTCCCCTCCTGTGTGCCGCTCCGAGACCTCCCCTTCCCCTCTTCACTGGCTTCTGCTGAGGGTGACTTGTCCCTTTGCTTACTCCTTCTCTTGTGCCTTGTGACCCTCTCCTCCTCTGAGGACTGAATGGACATCACTTCCTCTTGCTCAAAGTCTGAGGAAGCCGGAGAGTTAAAGGGTCGAGCAGGTCTGCGGGGTTTCTTGGGCAGGGGTTGTTTGCCCTTTCCTGCCCCCTTGGAGCAGCACTTATATGCCCTTAGCTCTCTTGCTCGTGATGGGGACCTCTTGCGCTTTAGTTCAGAGAGGATCTCCCGAAGGGCTTCCATATGGGGGGCCTGAACCGGGGGGAGGGGTGCAGGGGGGGGCTCACTGTGGCCACTTTCTCCGTTGTCTCTGCACCTGCTGCCACCACAGCTCTGCGTCTCATGGCCATGTTCTCACTCCTTCCCGCCGGCACGAAGTAGAGTCGTGGGGGGAAGAACGCCTTCGCTCCAGCCTACCTCGCTGTCCCGCGCCGGGCTGCAAGCCGCGGGCAGTAGAGAGGGTGCTGGTTTTGTGGCCCAAGATTAGCTGGGCGCGAGCTGGCACGGTGGCTCTATGGGCGGTCCCCCGTGCCAGGCTAGATGTTCCCTCTGACGCGCACCAGGCTGAGGCCGCAGGCGGTGGCGGAGGAGGGAAGTGGACGAGGCCGCCCACCTGACAGTGCGGGCCGGTAGGTCGCCTGAGGCCCTGGTAAGGCCGGGTGAAGGAAAGGAGGCATTCGCCTGGCCAGTTCTCACCGCGGCTCTGTGGGGCTGCACGGTCACCCTGCTTCCCGTTCTATGGGTCGCCTCTTCACCCAAGCTGGGGTCGGGAACTGGGTTCTGCAGACAGCTCCAGAGGGGGGTTGGCTGCTACGCCCGCTCTTCGGGTACCCCCACGTCAATGGGGAAGGGGGTGCCCGGACAGAGCTCCGAATCCCCCCTGAGGGAGGGGGAGGTGAACAGGGAGAATTCCTTTCCCCCTGGCACCCGGAGCCTCAAAATTCCTTATCTGTTCCTTTCTGCTGCATGAATCCTTGGAGGCAGCTTGCCTGCTTCCTAACTGCTCAGAGGCAGACAAACAACTGGGGAGCTGAGGATAGATCCCTCTGAGCAGGCTCTGCAAAATTGATCATGTGTCTCCTACTGGTAGTTGGCGGGATCTACCCTACTGTCCTGACTGGACGGCCAGGAGGATCCCCCAGGAGTACTCTACTTCTTCTGGATGTTTATTTTTCAGCATATCAAGTAGGTTTTACCATCTCATTTCAATAAGGCAATTTCCTTGGTTTTTTCCACCCAATATTATATATTTTTTAAGTATAGGAAACTACAGGGTGATCATTTATTCATCTGACTGCTTTGTAATTATCCCTATTGTAATAGTCAGATGAATAAATGATCACAGAACTGGAACAAAAATTAACATAACTCATAAGTAGATACAGTATCTGAAATGGGTTTTTCAATGTGCCTAGTTTCAAGATGGTGTTTCTTTAATCTTGTCTGCTTTAGCAACACATACCTCTCAGTTTTTCCCCAACACTGCCATTCCAAGAACTCTCTTTAAGCAGAGTCGCTGAGCGCGAATAGATATCTGTAGCATGAGGCAGCAGAAGTTGTAGGTGCTTGTGCAGCAGTGCCACACTGCTAGAGTTCTGAAAGGAAGAGAAACTAATTACTTCAAAGAATTATGACTTTAAAATACACAAAGCATCTCAATCAGTGTTCAGACTGCAGGGGAGTAATTTTATATTTCCAAAAGAAATAAAATAGTACATACCTCACTAACACTGTTGATATGGCAGTAGGCCAGCAGTTGTTTCTGCAGTGAACACAGTAGCTCATGAAGATGAGCAGGCTGGCTGTTTTCAGATGATGATGTCCCAAGTAAAAATTTATCACTATTTTTTTCCAACTCTCCGAAGGCTTGATCCTAATTAGACAAGCGGGAAATATCATTTACTGTATGTCTTCATGTACTAGACGGAGACAAAGTAGTTCAGATGATATCTTTTATTGTATCAATGTCTGCTGGCAAGGGTATGCAAGCTTTCGAGCCACACAGGACTCTTCGGCAGGTGATAGACAACAAGTTCTGCTCTGAAGAATCCTATGTGGCTCAAAAGCTTGCAAGCATTTCTATCCTAATAGGGAGATTTTCACAGGCACACTGGAAACCTAGGTATTAGTTGAAGCAGTATGCTTAATTCCCCTTAAAATTAACTTAGAGTGCAATCCTAACTCCATTGAAGTAAATGACGGTTTAACCATTGACTTCAATGGTGGATGACTGCACCCTTAGAAACTTTCCTTGTTTGACTAGTGCCATAGATGATGTTTCTTCCAATACTAAAAAGATTTAATTTTTCCTCAATTAAGCTAGGCAGAAGGATCAAGGAGTCATTTCAGTTTACACATGATTATTCAGAAAGACACAGAAGTTTGTAGTTCCAGGTATAAAATTTGGCAGAGTATTCACAGAGAACGTACATTATTCTCTTTAATGATGCAGCAGAATACATTATAAACACCTCTTATTACGTGTAGAATAGCAGTCCGTAAATATTGACAGGACCCTTTTACCTTTAGTATGAGTTTTTTAGTATGCATGTTATGTCTGCAAGGCAGTCATAAGCTTCATGGCAGATTATCATATCCCAAATTGGCATAAAAGTCTCAGTACATCATAAGAACGTAAGAAGCGTCATACCGAGTTGGACCAATGGTCCATCAAGCCCAGCATCCTGTCTCCAACAGTGGCCCATTTCTGTCACATGGGAGAANAGAGGTGTTGAGAGCGGAGATGGCAGAATCAGGGGAGGAGGAGGAGAAAACGGAGGGGGGGAGGGGGGATCGGGAGGAGGAGGAGAAAACGGAGGGGAGGAGGGGGGATCGAGAGGAGGCAAACTCCATGGGGGTAAAGGCCTGCATACTGCAGAAGGGGCGCGGGGAGGGGGGTTGGTGGGAGAGGGTGTAGGAGGCAAGGAAGTGATCAGAATTAGGGCAGGGATCAAAGGAGAGGTCAGCAAGAGAGCAATGTCGTGAGAAGGTGAGGTCGAGGGAGTGGCCGTCGGTATGTGTGGGGGAGTCGGTCCAGAGTCGGAGTTCGAAGGAGGAGGTCAGGGAGAGATACCCTCCACAATGGCATACCTGTCAAATATGCACTACACAATTCACCATTTGCACTTCCTAGGCACTACTCGCCTGGGGCCTGATGACTACCTGTTTGGGATTTTTGTGCGTGTGCGTGTGCGTGTGCGAGAGAGAGAGAGAGAGAGAGAGAGAGAGAGAGAGAGAGAGACAGAGTGAGAGAGTACGCCTGTCCCAAAGCAGAGCAGCTGAGCCATACCAAAAGGGCCCTTTCAAGGCAGTAACCCTAAATTTTTTATATGACCAATATACAGTGTCCATTCTCATGACCAAAGTAGATGGGTACAGCTAGCAGTTGCTCTGGTAACTCTCCAGGTAGAGCTCTGGAAAGGAAATTGAAAGGTTGGAGGTTCCAGGTAGTCCTGTAGGCAAAGAAACTGCATGGAATAATCAGAGAATCCACCACACAGGAGGCAAACCCTATATTATTGTTTCCCAAAGTAAACTTATAGATGCAAGAAATCACACCTTCAGCTTACCACACAGTGCAGTTTTGAAGCCTTGAACTATCAATCTCCTGCTCCCTAATCTACCAAGAGAACTTTAGGAAAAACAGTTAAATGGAGTGTTTAAGTCAGCCAGCAGGGAAAGGACTCCATATAGTGCCCAGCAAGCCAGATAAGCTGCTTGTATGGGGACTACAGGTGCAGTGTGACTGGGTAGCTAAGCTTTATGCTTGCTGTGTCAAGGGTATTGGCTTCTAGCTTGCATTGTATTTCCTTCCTGTTACTCTAACAAAATAAACTCTCAGCTCCTATTGGCTCTAATGGATGTAGGATGCAACCTGAGCTATGGAAGTGGGAGCTGCTCCTTCATTATTAAAAACAAAAAGTTAGAGAAGCTTTCCTCTCCGCCTCTGGCTGGTGGATTCTCTGATGTTTCCATGCAGTTTCTTTGCCTACAGGACTGTCTAGAACCTCCAACCTTTCCATTTCCTTTACAAAGCTCTACCTGAAGAGCTACCAGAGCAACTATTAGCTGTGCCTATCTACTTTGGTCATGAGCACTGTATTTTCAGGCAGCAGTAGCTGCCTGAAACTTAAATGCACAGCCACTGTTCATTATAAACAGGGAACTGCTGAAGCCCTGATTTTGAGGAAAACGCTTGACCTACATTTCTGAAAATGTAACCATGGCTGTAAGTTGTGAGGACCATCATATCCACAAAGTTTGAAAAAGGTCCATTAGGAAAATAAAATGTTATAACTGCTTAAACGTTAATTGGTTGTGGTCAAAATGCACACCATCCTCATGTATTTGAATCATCANGGTCCCCCGTGCCAGGCTAGATGTTCCCTCTGACGCGCACCAGGCTGAGGCCGCAGGCGGTGGCGGAGGAGGGAAGTGGACGAGGCCGCCCACCTGACAGTGCGGGCCGGTAGGTCGCCTGAGGCCCTGGTAAGGCCGGGTGAAGGAAAGGAGGCATTCGCCTGGCCAGTTCTCACCGCGGCTCTGTGGGGCTGCACGGTCACCCTGCTTCCCGTTCTATGGGTCGCCTCTTCACCCAAGCTGGGGTCGGGAACTGGGTTCTGCAGACAGCTCCAGAGGGGGGTTGGCTGCTACGCCCGCTCTTCGGGTACCCCCACGTCAATGGGGAAGGGGGTGCCCGGACAGAGCTCCGAATCCCCCCTGAGGGAGGGGGAGGTGAACAGGGAGAATTCCTTTCCCCCTGGCACCCGGAGCCTCAAAATTCCTTATCTGTTCCTTTCTGCTGCATGAATCCTTGGAGGCAGCTTGCCTGCTTCCTAACTGCTCAGAGGCAGACAAACAACTGGGGAGCTGAGGATAGATCCCTCTGAGCAGGCTCTGCAAAATTGATCATGTGTCTCCTACTGGTAGTTGGCGGGATCTACCTTACTGTCCTGACTGGACGGCCAGGAGGATCCCCCAGGAGTACTCTACTTCTTCTGGATGTTTATTTTTCAGCATATCAAGTAGGTTTTACCATCTCATTTCAATAAGGCAATTTCCTTGGTTTTTTCCACCCAATATTATATATTTTTTAAGTATAGGAAACTACAGGGTGATCATTTATTCATCTGACTGCTTTGTAATTATCCCTATTGTAATAGTCAGATGAATAAATGATCACAGAACTGGAACAAAAATTAACATAACTCATAAGTAGATACAGTATCTGAAATGGGTTTTTCAATGTGCCTAGTTTCAAGATGGTGTTTCTTTAATCTTGTCTGCTTTAGAAACACATACCTCTCAGTTTTTCCCCAACACTGCCATTCCAAGAACTCTCTTTAAGCAGAGTCGCTGAGCGCGAATAGATATCTGTAGCATGAGGCAGCAGAAGTTGTAGGTGCTTGTGCAGCAGTGCCACACTGCTAGAGTTCTGAAAGGAAGAGAAACTAATTACTTCAAAGAATTATGACTTTAAAATACACAAAGCATCTCAATCAGTGTTCAGACTGCAGGGGAGTAATTTTATATTTCCAAAAGAAATAAAATAGTACATACCTCACTAACACTGTTGATATGGCAGTAGGCCAGCAGTTGTTTCTGCAGTGAACACAGTAGCTCATGAAGATGAGCAGGCTGGCTGTTTTCAGATGATGATGTCCCAAGTAAAAATTTATCACTATTTTTTTCCAACTCTCCGAAGGCTTGATCCTAATTAGACAAGCGGGAAATATCATTTACTGTATGTCTTCATGTACTAGACGGAGACAAAGTAGTTCAGATGATATCTTTTATTGTATCAATGTCTGCTGGCAAGGGTATGCAAGCTTTCGAGCCACACAGGACTCTTCGGCAGGTGATAGACAACAAGTTCTGCTCTGAAGAATCCTATGTGGCTCAAAAGCTTGCAAGCATTTCTATCCTAATAGGGAGATTTTCACAGGCACACTGGAAACCTAGGTATTAGTTGAAGCAGTATGCTTAATTCCCCTTAAAATTAACTTAGAGTGCAATCCTAACTCCATTGAAGTAAATGACGGTTTAACCATTGACTTCAATGGTGGATGACTGCACCCTTAGAAACTTTCCTTGTTTGACTAGTGCCATAGATGATGTTTCTTCCAATACTAAAAAGATTTAATTTTTCCTCAATTAAGCTAGGCAGAAGGATCAAGGAGTCATTTCAGTTTACACATGATTATTCAGAAAGACACAGAAGTTTGTAGTTCCAGGTATAAAATTTGGCAGAGTATTCACAGAGAACGTACATTATTCTCTTTAATGATGCAGCAGAATACATTATAAACACCTCTTATTACGTGTAGAATAGCAGTCCGTAAATATTGACAGGACCCTTTTACCTTTAGTATGAGTTTTTTAGTATGCATGTTATGTCTGCAAGGCAGTCATAAGCTTCATGGCAGATTATCATATCCCAAATTGGCATAAAAGTCTCAGTACATCATAAGAACGTAAGAAGCGTCATACCGAGTTGGACCAATGGTCCATCAAGCCCAGCATCCTGTCTCCAACAGTGGCCCATTTCTGTCACATGGGAGAAGTATCAGCAGTCACAATGGGTAGTCCATTCCCTGTTGATCACTCCCTGTTCCCAACAGTAAGTTCCCATCTCGTAATCTACTTGGCTAACAGCCGTTAATGGACCTGTTCTCCAAGAATGCATCCAGTCTTTTTTTAAACACGGCTGCACTACTGGCCCTGACAACCTCCCCTAACAACAAATTATAAAATTTAACTGCATTCAGCAAAAAAATTCTTCCTTTTATTTGTTTTAAATCTGCCACCAGTTAACCGTCTACATTTTAAACAGATCCCAAAAACTCTGTGCAATAGGCTCTAAATGTTCTAATGGTTACAAATAGAGCTGAAATCAGTATTATTAATTATTATTATTATAAAAAATTTATATAGTGCCAGTAGTGTGACCTGGTGCTGTACAGAACATAGAAATAGATGCAGTCCCTGCCTGTGGCTTACAATCTAAAAGACAAGGAGAGGGAGACAGGGAGAGGGGACAGTGGGAGAGAGACAGGGGAGAAGACAAACAAACAGCAAACATACAAGCGGATGCAAAGTCTCAGGTGCATGTGCTTGGTTTGGTTACAATCCAACCTGGTAATTATAGGCCTATTAGCCTGCTCAGTATTGCTGCAAAATTATATGCCAAGCTACTCCTGAATAGACTGCAAGATTGGGTAAAATTAGAGCAGCTAATCGAGCCTGAGCAGGCCGGGTTCCGCGAAGGATTAGCTACAGCAAATCATATCTTGGTGCTGTCCGCATTGATTTCAAAATATACAGCTGCCAGGGGAAAACTTTACTTATGCTTTATAGACCTTCAGAAAGCTTTTGATATGGTGTGCAGGGAGCGCCTTTGGGCCAAGTTAAGAGCTCTAGATATAGATCCTAGGCTCCTGTTTCTGCTGATGAAACTCCATGATAAGAACTCCTTGAGGGTCCGTTATAACAAGAAGGGAGCTTTATCAAAGGAGATACAGGTACAAGAGGGGGTGCGCCAGGGCTGTCTTTTAGCCCCGCTACTTTTTAACATCTATCTTAATGA
>QEPC01002403.1:5736145-5755257 GCA_003113815.1 Sphenodon punctatus | reverse complement strand
CCTGAGCCCAATCTGCCCCCCTGCCCCTTGCTCTCCCCCTCCGCAACATCCCCCCAACCTGGCTTCTAGCTCCCATCCCCCCAAAACGTCCCAAGCCCGACCTGTCCCCCCCATCGTATCCCACACCACCACTAAATTAACCAAAATGAAAAACGTGACAGTTTAAAAAAAACAAAACTTAAATGCACAATACTTTTCTTAAGATCCAAAAATACCCCAAATTCAGTACAGTTACAATTCAAAAAACCTTCCACTCCATACATTGCAACAAAACAAATGTCAAAAAACATGGAAATTAATTCACAATTTGAATATATAATATTTTATCATCAAAATAAATGTAATGTACTTAATTCCTTATCATACATACTTTTATACACTTTTATCAAAAACTAAACTTTCACATTTTCCATTATTAAACTTTAATTTATTATCATAATTCAACAACAAAACAATTTTTTGACAGTGCATTAAGTTTGTGCTTTACATGTATAGAAATTATATACATTTCATACAATACAGTGTTAACAATCTGAGTATACATGGCATTATACAATTCGTTCAACAGAATGGAGTTGTGTGCAAATAGACTTGATGCACTGTTAAAAAATTGTTTGTTGCATTAGGATAATAAATTACAGTTCAATAATAGAAAATGTGAAAGTTTAGTTTTTAATAAAAATGTATAAAAGTATGTATGGTAAGGAATGAAGTACATATATTACATTTATTTTGATGATAAAATATTAAATATTGTTCAAATTGTAAATTAATTTCCATGTTTTTTGGCATTTATGTTTTGTTGCAATGTATGGAGTGGAAGGTTTTTTTTAATTGTAATTGTACTGAATTTGGGGTCTTTTTGGATTTTAAGAAAAGTATTGTGCGTTTAACGTTTTTTTAAACTTAAGTTTTTTGTTTTGGTTATTAGTCATATAAACAGTTTACAGTTAGTGCCTTGAAAAGGTCCTTCTGGTGTAGTTCAGTTGCTCTACTTTGAAACAGCTGTGCCAAGTGTCATAGGTTCTATCCAAAACAGGCAGGATATTACTCATGGGTAAAAATTGGATATTATTCACGGGTAATAAATTCACTTGTTTCAGTTCTAATTACAAAGCATAAGCTTACTGTGAGATGAACTATGCATTATTTTAAGAAAATGGGAATGAGAACATTAGTTTTTGAACCTTCTGCTCAAGGTCCAAGAAGGTTTTTAAAAAAAACAAAACACAAAAAAACAAGTAATATTGGAGCTGCAGAGCTCACAAACTAGTTTCAGACCCTTTTTAAAATAATACTACTAATAATAATAATGCACCCACCCAACAACCAACCACAACCGCCCAACCAACCACAACCACATGTTCATGAGGATGCTGTTGCTTTTCCAAGACACTTGGGCCCTTTTCACATGAGACACACACACCCCTTTGCCCACGTGTGCAACTGGGTGAGCATGGGGGGGGGGGCGCGTGTGTGTGAGACCACTGGTGCAGGTGGGGGGTGCGTGTGCACTCCCACACACCACCCATCTCCACCCATCCCCCACACAGGGAGGCACTGGACAAAATGGAAATGCCTCCGTGCATGGAGATAGGTGGACATGGGTGTGCGTCCATGTAATGGGCCACCCACGCACCGCACACCCATCCCCACCCCCCACCACGGCTCCTCTCGGCCCATTTGAAAAGGGTCTTGAATTAAATTTAATAGTGTAGAACATTACATTAATATTGTATGCAAAAATTAGAGAATTTTCAAAATAGAGTTAGTTAATAAAATAAAGACCTAAAATTACCGTGTAAAATCCTAAATTTCTTAGAAGAGTCTTCATTAAAATTTCGGCTAGATGAGTGTCTGGATGTCCACTTTGGATGCCATATGTTTGATCAGAGAGATTTCCATAGCCATTACATAGTGAAGAAACATCTGTAGCATCAGATGGTGAGCTATAGCCTAGTAGAGAGGCTACATGGGTATGATCTTGCAAACTTTTCAGAATAATATCTAATTGCATTCTCTAAAAAAAAAGAATTGAATTAGGAAAAAGTACTCATTTTTTAACTTACATTTTTATCTCGCCTTTCCCCTAAAGCTCAGGACTGGTTACAATACATTAGATGAAGACAGAAGAGTAATGGACTTCGAAATCACAAAATGTGATTTCTACTTGGTAACTTTGGATTATTTATAGCAATACGGTAACTATGCAATCCAGACATAAAGTAGTATTTTTAAGTCAAGTAGATTGAGTGCAGATCTGAAGTCAAAAACCAGGCTTCTATTCCAGGCTTTGCCAGAGATTTGCAGTATGACATTACTAGCAGCACACTGGCACAAAATATGAACTTAAAGATTTCCCCCTCTTTTTTTCCTCCCAAGGACACAGAGTAACGAAAATTCATTTTATGAAGACTTGTTAAATCACACTTGTCCTCTATAATTTGTCCTCCGAGCTGCGTCTGAAACATCAGGTTACAGCTGCGGCCAGGAGCGCCTATCACCAACTCCATCTGGTGAGAAGGCTGCATCCCTTTCTTTCAGATACATATCCGGCCACTGTCATCCATGCCTTTATTATCTCAAGGCTGGACTACTGCAATGTATCCTATGTGGGGGTACCCTTCATGACTGTTCGGGGGCTGCAGCTCACGCAGAACATGCAGCCCGCCTCTTGATGGGGTTGGGTCACCGGAAGCACATTACACCAGTGCTTCAGAGTCTGCACTGGCTGCCAATAGCATTCCAAGCACAATTCAAGGTGCTGGTTTTGACCTATAAAGCCCTAAACAGCCTAGTCCTACGTATCTAAAGGATCACTTTCCTCTATGTTCCTCCATGCCCCTAAGATCAGCCAAGAGCATCCTCTTGCAAGTTCCACCTTTGGGCCAGGTCCATATGAGCTGGGCATGCAGAGAGGCATTCTTAGTTGGCTGCTCCATGGTTTTGGAAGTCCCTTCCCTTGGAGGTTCGTCTAAGCCCTGGCCAGGGCATCTTCCGGAGACAGTGCAAGATGTATTTATTTGGCCAGGCATTCAATATGCAGGGGTAGATCCTGGGATGGGGACTTTATACGCATTTTATGGGCGTCTATGGGTTTTATTTTATGTTTTATGATGATGTTAGCTGCCGTGAGCCTTCAGGAATAGGGTGAGATAAAAATCAAAATAAATAAATAAATAAATACTTGTCTGTCATTCAGAATGGTCTAAGTGTTCTCCCTAATACAAAATGAACATACTATGATTTTCAAAGCATGTAACTCACATTTTGCTGGGCCTTACCTGGCCTTTTGAGAGGCTTTCCCATCTGTCAGGACCTTGAGGTAGAAGAGAATGCAACAATTCCATTCTCTCTCGCAGTGGAGGCAGTAACATTGTTGCTCCAACTGACAGCGTCTCAATTACAACCTAATATTGGGGTTGGGAAAATGTTTAACATTCTGAAAGATTGGTGTATAAACTCAAGACATTTTTGGAAGATATCACTTAAATCTTTTATTTAAATTATTACAGATCCACACAAGTTACTGCAGGTGGTTCCATCTTAGGAGTTGCAGCAATATGGCAATCTTGAAAAAGAGATCAGCCCTTTTCACATAGACACTCTAACACTGATAAAATGGGTGTTACATTTTATTATACATGTTGCTGGGCTGAAGGTGTGCTCTATGGGTGCCCTGCAACATGTATAATAAAATGTAACACCCATTTTATCAGTGTTAGAGTGTCTGTGTGAAAAGGCTCATAGCGTTGCAAATCCTAATGCTTGCAAACACCTCTGGCGTCCTTCTGATTTCTGTTCTATTTCCAGGCAAATTCTTAGGGTCAAGCTACACCCTAGAAACTAGCATAAATTGGAAGTAACTAGTAGAGAAAGGATCTCGCCATAAAAACAAGATTTGGCTATAAGTAATTATGCACCAAAAACATATAACAGATAAAGTGATAATCTATATTAGAGGGTTTTTTTCCCAGTCTCTGGAGAAGTGTGTTCAAATATTGAACTGGTAAGAAGTAACAATTACTGTATACTTTTGAAGGAGGGGTAGAAGAGATTTCACAGGAAGGCAGCGTTTTAGCCTTTATCTAATGCAATTTTTTCATGCACACTGCTGTTCCCAGCTATCAGCTGATGGATTTCTGATATTCTGAGAACTCAAAAACTAACTTACCTCCTGTATCTCATCAGGGACAGTGGAGTCCATCAGTCTAAATAATAAATTTCGAAGTGGGCCTGCCTGTCTTCCAAGAATGCTTGTAGCTACTCCTCCAGCTAATGCAAGAGCAAGATGATTAGAGAGCAACTTCAGGCACAACTTGAGGAAATTGTGATGTTCCCTGCAAAACAAAAGTTTGTCATTAACCCAAACCTATTAAATTAGCTTTAATGCTAGTGTTTCTCTTACCCACATATTTTTGGTACATCTCTCAATGGAGTTTTGTAGAAGAGAACAAGTAATGATATGAATTTAAATAACTTGCCCAAGGCTACCTACTCCCATTTTGATTTATAAGTACAATTTTAAGAAGCCATCTAGAAAAAAGATTTGGGAAAGAGGTGGTCTCAAAATTTCAGTTTTGCACTGGTAAATTGTGTGTACTACCATGGAGGTGAAGACCCCTATTCCAACATTTATGTACATATAGTCCCATTGATTTCAATGACACCGAGTGAAAACAATGACACAGAGTGAAACTATCTGTAGCATCAGAGTCTAAGGCAACAGATTTAAGGGATCACAGGGTAAAAACAGAAGTGACAGTGGCGCAGCTGCAACCCTGATTGGGTCATACTGCACCACTGAAACTGCTGGGGGTCAGGTCGGGGAAACCGACCACATGACCCCAGCCAGGGAGACGTCCTGCTGCCCAGCTGCCCCACAACGAACATATGGCCAGCCAGCCCCACCATAATAGGCAAACATAGCGGATGGCCATGGCAGCCCCAGTCTGGGACGGGCTACTGTAAGTCAGAACATATGTTCTAACCTGCTGTGACCCACTTTGCCGAAGACTGACCCCGATAGATGGGGGGGCTGTGGCCTGGGATGCGACGTCAGCACTTTGCCGAGTAACAGGCCTGGGTAGCCACCAACATGCCTGGGGCAAACATCTGGTGACCCGATGACAAACATAACAGTGACTCTCAGGCCACAAAGCTGGCCAGAGTGGGTCACTGTCACATTTGTTTTTATCCACAGAGAGCCAATGGGTGGCAAAGCAGAGAGCTTCCAAACACATGGCCCCAGTTCCAGAAGTCTACGGGTGACTTTTCCCTAAATGTCTACAGGGAGTAAATACCACCTCATACGAGTCTCTGCAAGGAAACCTCATGCAGAATCCCTTGCAAAAAGGCCTTTTTAGGCTTTAAAGTTTAAGCGGATTCGCTGACCCTTGTGAGTAAATACCTGCTATTCGCCTATCAGGCGTTCAATAGGAGACGGTTTTCTATTGTTTGTCTCCAGATTATATCAATAAATAACATTTTATGTATATTGCACAGAAAACAGTCTTCAGAAAACAAACATTTTATATTCTTTCAAAAAATAAATCTCTTCCAGATGCCAAACAGTGTTTTAGTATTATTTTTCAAAATTTCTGCATTGTAAATTCAAGACCAGAAAGGAAAAAAACACAGAGCTTTCAATTTTCAGCTATTTCGATAGTTTACGGAGAAAAAGAAATCCATGTTGCTTTTGCTGATCAAGCAAATTGAATTCTTATAGTTCAATGGAAATTCAAAAAAAAGAAATTACACGTTTAAACACTTTATAAAAACTTTATAAAAATACAAAAGAAACACAGTTACCTTGATGAAGGGAAAGGAAGAGGGGGAATATCGCTGTTAATTTTATCACAGTACCGCTCAAGAAAGGAACGGAGATGGGAGAAGGTACTTTCTTCAAGGTCTACACAATAAGGTCTGTGCCATGCAACAACTTGTCTGAAATTAAATGAGAGTCATAAGCATGGAAATACATGAACATGTAATATTATTTCCTCATCTGGCTCAAGAGATGCTACAGATACTCCTGGCATCATAAATTATACCAGCAGTTCCCGAACAGTGTAATCAGGACAAACTCATGTGCCTCAGCAGATTGTCAGGTGTACCCTGAAAATTTAGGTAATTTTGCTCAGTGAACCATGGCTTTTCCTTCAAGGCCACTACACAGTTATTAAAAGAAAATCAAATATTTATTATAAATACGCATAGTTTAACAGTCCAATTAATATCAACTTCATTTAGTCTTTAATTACATGCAAGCAAGGTTTGCCGTTAACTATTCAGTTTAAGCGTGGGCTACGTGGTGCTGATTGACAGATAAGAAAAGGCATGTCATGAAACCATCACAAAAGTTTTCATTAGCTAAAAAAGGTTGGGAACCTCTGAATTATACTAATTTTTTTTTACTAACTTTTTTGTTTTTGACATTTGTATAATCTAACCTAGGCCCCTTCAAAAAAATAAAAGTATGCCCTGAGTTTTTAAAAAAAATTCCTTTGAAATGTTGTTAGCAAGGAAGAAAGTTACATTTGAGAAAAACACAAATTATAAAGTGTAGTTAATCGGAGTGCTACAAAAATAAATGAATTGGGAAAAATCACTAATATCTAAGGGTGTTAAATAGTATGACAACCATTAACATGGGTGTGTGTCAGAATCACAGAATCTCAGAGTTGGATGTGACCTCAGAGGCCATCTAGTCCAACCCCCTGCTCAATGCAGGAAATTCACAGCTACAACATCCCTGACAGATGGCCATCCAGCCTGTCTGAAAACCTTCAGCAAAGAGAGCCCACCACTTCCCTAGGAAGTCTTCCACTGTCGAAAGGAAAACTGGGTTCTTACCATGTGAATTTTCCTTCTACATATAATCCTACTGGATGACCAGTTAGAACAGCAGGGTAGATCCCCGGCACTACCATTAGGAGGCAAACTATCTGATTTTTCTGGAGCATGCTCAGTGGAGATCTAGCCACCTAGTCTCCAGTAGCTCCCAAGTCTTCACTCACTCTAATGCTAAGGTTCTGAACTCAAACTCTACGCTAAGGATTAAACATTTAACGTGGGAATAAAAAGAAAATTACTGACACCAAACCCACAAAGGCAGGCTACCACGACAAACGGGGTGTGGGTTAACGGGTGTCCTGGAGCAATGTGCGTGAAAGTATTAGCTCAGCCCCACCCACCCACCATCCCCCATAGTTCACTCTCATTCTGGGTGGGAACTGGCCCTCCAGGAGGATTATCTGTACAATGAAAATTCACAAGGTAAGAACCCAATTTTCCTTTCTCCCATATAATCCTCCTCGATGGCCAGTTAGAAGAGTAGAGACATTCCAAAGCAGTGTCCAAGGTAGAATTTTCCAAACGAGGGGACCGGAGGGAAGGGGGAAAGGAGAAAGAGAGAGAAGTGGTCAGGCAGAGGATAGCCCCGGGAACAAATTACAGAACCGCCTTGAGCACCCGTTTCCCAAAGGCTGCAGCAGAATTTTATAGTGTCTGGTGAACATATGGACCAAGGCCCAGGTGGCTGCTTGGCATATTTCTCCATACAAGGCTGCGTTCCTAAAGGCCTGAGAGGTAGCTGCCCCTCTTACAGAGTGGGTAAAGATCTTTGGCTGAGGAGGCTTATCTTCCGCTTTGTATGCCTCTGAAATACAGAGGGACAGCCAGTGCGCAATTACCATTTTGGATGCTCAAAGGCCCCTGAGGGATGTAGGCTACAAAGAGGCCTAAAGATTTCCTGAAGGGTTCTGTCCTACCAAAGTAAAACTTCACCGCCCTACGTACATCTAGTTTGTGCCAGACACGTTCCTGTGGGTGGGACAGACTGCAGCAAAAGGATGGGAGCACCACATCCTGTTCTTGGTGGAAGTGAGAATCAACCTAAGGGCAGAACACTGGATCCAACCAGAGGGTTACCGAAGACTCCTTAAAGGAGCAGAAAGCTGGGTCGATGGAGAGGGTGCTAAGTTTGGAAACTCTCCTGGCCTATGTGATTCCTAACAGGAAGGCTAATTTAAGGGAAAGGTAGTAAAGAGAGACCTCCTGGAGAGGCTCAAATAGGGTTTTGGCGAGACCCCTTAAAACTAGATTTAGATTCCATGAGGGGAACCAGTGGACCACTGGAGAAGGGAGAACTCTTGTGGCCTTTTAAGAAGCAAACAACATGGGGCTGTCTAGCTACTCTGACACTCTGAACTGTGCAAAGGACACTATGGAGGGCTGTTACCGGTCTTTGGAGGGTGTTGGGTTTTAGCCCTTATCTAATCCTTCCTGGAGGAATTCTAGTACTGCCCTAAGGGAGGCCCTGGTGGGCCTAATGCTCTTGGCTCTTGCACCACTGGGCAAAGGTGGCCCAGATCCCCTAATATATGTGTTTGGCGGCTGGTCTGCTGAATTGCAGTGTGGTATCCAGTACCTGTCTCGAGTATCCCAGTTTCCTCAAGGCTCTCTGTTCAACCACGATCATCTCAGTCAGTAAGGGGTGACCAGAATCATGGTGCTCTCTCCTCCTTGATTTTGGCTATTGTCCTGCCTATGAGCGGGAATTGGGGGAGGTGGTGTACATGAGACCTGGAGGCCAGGGCCGGTTCAATTAGTCAAATGTCACCGCTCAGCGATCCGGGAATCTGGAGATGAAGCGTTTAGGTTTTGCATTGTTTGCTGCTATAAACATGTCCATCGCCGGGTGGCCGAAGGTCTGATCGATCGTCTCGAACGCTTCCTGACTGAGGGACCACTCTCCTGGGTCTACTGGCTCAGCCAGTCTGCCCGTACGTTTGTAACCCCCTTGATGTGAACTGCTACCAGGGATATCAGATTACATTCTGCCCATTGGAGCAGGAGTGATTCCTGTAGATGTAGGGATTTTGACCGGGATCCTCCCTGTGGCTGACATATGCCTTCACTACCGTGTTGTCTGTGTAAACAAGAACACGTTTTCCTCTGATCTCTTGAGCTAGGCCCTTTAAGGGCTAGGTAGCTTGCCCACAGTTCCAACCAGTTGATGTGGTGTTTGCGCTCCCATTGTAGTCACTTGCCTTGCATGGAGTGCTGCTGAGTATGAGCTCCCCACACTCGGAGGCTCGTGTCCATAGTCACTGTGATCCTGTCCGGTTCGGACAATGGGACCCCCACCTGAAAACAATTCTCTGCTGTCCACCAGCGGAATGATTCTTTCAGTTTTGTGGGTACCTCTATCTATGGGGTTTCTGCCCTCTGTAAGGTTGTCCTGCTATGGACGGAAGAAGCACTATAGGGGTCTGGAATGGAATCTGGCCCATTGCAGAATTCCCAGGCACGATATCATGAGACCAAGGAGACTGGAAAGTGTCTTCAGGTGCACCTTGCAGCGTGAACTGTTTTGGTGTAGAAGGCTTATCAGTTTCTCTTGTCTTGGTGTCATGAGGAACACTTTGTACCTGCTGGTGTCCAATATCACTCCGAGGTGTTCGAGGGATTGGGATGGTGTCATAAGACTCCTTTTGACGATGACGAAGCCATGATCTTGAAGATATGAGATCGTTCTCTGAACATCCTCTACCTCCTTGTCTCTGGACTGTAACCGGATGATGATGTCGTTAAGATATGGGTGGATTTTGATTCCCACAGTTTGCATATTTGTGATGAGGGGAATGAGCAACTTTGTGAACGTTCTCGGCGAGGTGGCAAGTCCAAACAGGAGAGCCGTGTATTGCTGGTGACGGCAGGCATAAGCAAATCTGAGCCACCGTCTGTGTGATAGTAGGATTGACACATGGAGACAGGGCCGGCCCCAGGAATGCGCAATGTGCGGTTGTACATGGCCCTGCAGGAGTCAGGAGCCCTGCGCCTAGAGTCTGTTGCACCGTGCCACCACCTCTGAATCAAAATAATCCAGCCAGGCTAGCCCCGCCGGCGCTGCTGTGTTGGCGAAAACATAACCAGCTCAGCTGTAGCCCCACAGCACTGCTCCCACTCTCCTCTTCCTCACTCTCTTCCCCCCCCCCCCTTTCACTCGCAGCAGCGGCGGCGCGGGGCCACAGATGAAAAAAAAGATTTGGGAGGTGAGGCTACCTGTCACCTGCTGTGCGCCTGCCCGTATCAATTGCTTACTCTCCTTGGGCAGCGCTGCCCCACCCCTGCCACCCAGCACCTCCTCCAATAAACACCAAGCACAGGGAGTGGAGCATCTGAGCAGGGACACCAGTTGGGTGGGCGGACTGAGCCTCAGGGAGGTCTGCGCGTGCAGGCAACTACACACGTGCCGCATGCCTACGCACACACGTTGACGTGGTCAGCCCTGCATGCCCCAGCCAAGAGAGAAGCAAGAAGAGAACGAAGGAAGAAGGAGGAGGGAGCAACGCGATCCGAGCTGCCTGCCATGCAACGATGAGGACGACGAGCTCAGCACAGAGCGCCCATCACACACAACCCTCTCTGGGTCCTCAGTCCAGGCTCCAGGAAGGAAGGATTATGAAATTTAGGTGAGAACTAGCCACGCCAGGACTGGAGAATGGAGGAAGGGGAGCCAGCCCACGGGGGGGGGGGGAGGGGAAAGGGGCGTGCAGCTGCAGCCAGGGGGGAGGGGCGGGCTGGGGATGCTTGCTGCTGTGGCGCTGCCTTCAGTTTTGGAACATGCCCAATTGCAATTTTCCCACCATCATGGTGGAGGGGGCAGTGCTCTCTTCCCTCCCACCCCCCCCAAACATCCCTTCTCTAAGGGAGGGAGGCAGTAAGCAGGGGAAAGTCTGCTCGGGGGGGGTGTCATTCAGCTGGGGGAGGGTTGTTCAGTGCTGTGTCTGTTAGAGGATGGGCAGATCCCCCCTCTTATCTTTGTGATCGCCCCATAGAGAGAAATGGGGGTGCAGAGAAGCTACAATGAGGCAGAGAGCCATCTCAGCAAAGGGGAAGATTTTTTCCTTGGCACCCTAGCGCACAAGAGAATTCACTGAAGAGCAGCCTTCCCTCCTTCCATCCCCTGGATCAGCATCAGGAGTCAGGTGCTCACCGCTGCTCGGGGATCCCTGCACTCTAAGCGGGGCAGCAACAGCAACTAGTGAACAAGGAGGGACAACAAACATGGCAGCACCCAGAGTTGAGCTTTGAGGGAAGAGATCTTTGTTGTCCCTCCTTGCAGGAGACGGGAGTCACAAGCCCTGTCTTCTGGCCCACAACACTTCGCTCAGGTTGAGTCAGGTAAGGCAGACACGGTCCATCTTGTTGGGGAGAAGCGGAGACACAGTGTCTCGGGGTGTTAGGAGGAAGGGGGTGGAGGAGTGGCGAATTAAACTGCTTGCCCCAAGTTACAGATGGGGGAGGGAACGTCTGTTGGCAAAACTGCAAGCATAAGGGAGCAGGAGGAACTTACTGCCAGAGAAACTGGTCACAGCTAGTACTGTAGTTAGTTTTAAAAAGGGATTGGAAAAATTCTTTCAGGATAGGTCCATTAATGGATATTTGCCAAGCAGGTTTTGGGAAAATAACCTCTCTCTGTTGGGTGCTGGTCGGGAATGGATTGCCTATTGTGATCTGACTGTTGGGTACTTCACCCAGAAGACAGAAACTGGCCACTGTTGGGAGACAGTGGACCATTGGTCTGACCCAGTATGGCACTACTTTGTGTTTTATGTACGTGAGTCACCAATCGTTTGAACCTGGAATTTTATTATTGTTTTCCCTTTCTTCCGTTAAAATCTATAACACAAAGACGGGTTCAAAATCCAGCCCTGTTTTGCTAATGGAAGCTTCCCACCCTGTAATGTGAACAAGCAGCCTAAATGAACAGATGAATATCTTGTTGGTGATTTTGGAGGGATAATACTGTTGGGAGAACCATGGCCTGAAGTGTGGGGTAGGGGAGCGGGTGGTTGTCAGTTGCCTGATGGGGATATGGTTATGTGTTCTTTGTTTTAAACTTGGGTTTGGACTTTAAATGTTGTGTTTTAAGCATCTTGTCCCATTTCTGTTGCTTTGGTGTGTTTCTCGTTCTTGTTTTGGCATGCTTGCTTGAGTTTGTTGTGATGGTGGTCATTGTGGTTGTTGGGAGTTCTGTAACATAGTAAGGACACTCTTCTTTTAGGCAGATCCCAACATGCTTTAATGGAACCCTACTGCCATTTGTAAGAGGTCTATTCATTCCTATGGCCATTAAGGAGAGGTCTATTCATTCCTATAGCTATTTAACAATGTCCTTCTTAAGAATGTCATGATTTCACTTTTCCCTGTGTGTTTGGGGTTTGTATTGTATCCTGTACTAGGGGTCTAGTGTTACCTGTCCCTTTAACTCAGGAAGACTTTGAGAAGTCTTTTTGGGATGTGAGCAATTCTTTCTGGCATTGAGCAATTCACCAAACTGAAAAATATGTGGTTTGCAGGTGTGATTCCCAAGGACAACTGATTTGCTTGAAACATGTCTGGCAGAGACAGGGACAAGTTTAGAAAATATGCTTCTAAAGCAGAGAAAGCAAAAAAAAAGAAAGCATGAACAGGCATTCTTAGAAACACAGAGAGGATCTTTGGAGAAGTATATGAAGAAAGATGTAAGCAAGATAACTCAGGCTAAGGATGATACAGAACCGACGAGGCAAAGTGAGGCAGAGAAGGATGTCGGGTATACAGCAAAGGAAAGTGATGCATCATCTTCTTCTCATCCTGGCAGCAGTAAGGAAAGTGACTGTGAGACAGGGGTTTTGCAAACCGAGTCACAGTGCAAACAAAGTACTTTGGAGACTGAACTGATTCAGCCAAGTACAAGCTCCAATGAAAATATCAGGAGTACCACTGAAGAAAATATCTTTCCAACCGCTATCAGTGATTATGAGGGCCCAGGTTGTTGGCCCCCTATCCACTGACTCAAAATTACAAGACTTTCTTGTGGTAAGAGGTGTCACTCAGATTAAGGATTACAGTTTTCTAAAGGACAAGTACAAGAGACGCTTCAGTGCAGCTCATTGTGCTCGTGAAATGCCTAATGGTGAATATGTTGACTGGCACTGGCTTGTATATTCTAAAGAAAAGAACTCTGTATTTTGCTTTTGTTGTAAATTATTCCAGTGTGGTCTGCGCACATACAACTCACTAAAGATGGGTATAGTGATTGGTCGCATGCAGGTGTAGGTTTAGGGGAACATGAGCGATCTCCAGTCCACGTTGATTGCATGCTACAGTGGACTGAACTTGAATCAAAGTTAGCAAGCAATACAACCATTGACAGAGTAAGTCAGTCTGTCATTAAAGACAAAGATGGTGAAATGTTCTTGAGCATCTGTTTGCTATTAGTCAGCCTTTGACAAGTCATAATACTGCTTTTCGTGGCAGCAAAGATACTCTGTACACACCAAATAATGGAAATTTTCTTGGTCTAGTAGAGTTGTCATCACGTTTTGATCCTGTGATGCAGGATCATGTTAACAGAGTGAAATATGGCACGATTCATAATCATTACCTACGCCACAGAATTCAGAATGAAATTATTGAAATCATGTCAGGAAAAGTTAGAGGGTATTATTCAAGATGTGAAGCAAGCTAAGTACTTTTCAGTTATTTTGGACTGTACACCTGACATAAGCCATCAAGAGCAATTGTCTGTGATTTTAAGGATTGTTAATGCTGCAGCAACTGATATAGATGTTGAGATCATGGAGCATTTCATGGATTTTATAGTAGTTGATGATACTACTGGAAGAGGAGTAGCAGAAGTGCCGGCCACAGAACTTGAGTCTTTGGGACTGACATTACAGGATTGTCGTGGCCAGGGGTACGATAATGGGTCCAACATGAAAGGACATAAGCAAGGTGTTCAGACCCGTATCTTGCAAAAGAACCCAAGAGCATGTTTTTCACCATGTGGCAGCCATAGCTTGAACCTGGTGCTGGGAGATGCTGCAAAGTCACCTGCAAGAACAGTAACATTTTTTGGTGTGCTGCAGAGGATTTACACCATTTTTGCTGCCTCTATAGGCAGATGGAAGATTTTGAAGGGCAATGTGTCTTCACTGTTTGTGAAACCTCTTTCAGATAGTCGGTGGGAGTGCCGAATTGAAAGCGTGAAGGCTGTTTGTTACCAAGCACCTGACATTCAACAAGCCCTGTTGGAAGTTGCAGATACGGCAAATGATCCCAAGGTTCAAAGTGAGGCCATATCTTTAAGCCAATAATGAACTTGGCTCTTTCGAGTTCCTGGTCAGTTTAGTAGTGTGGTATGATATTTTGGTTGAGGTGAATGTGGTGAGCAAAGTTATGCAAGATTCCAAGATGCAGATTGACATTGTCCTGCAACATATTGAACATTTTTGTTCTTTTCTGAAGAACTACAGGGAGACTGGTTTCATTTCTGCAGTCATTAAAGCCAAAGAGATTGCACAGGAGATAGATATAGAGCCCATATTCCAACATAAGCGACAGCGTATAGTGAGAAAGAAGAAAGCTTTTGAGTACGAGGGAAGAGATGAACCAGTCACGGATGCAGAGAAGTCTTTCAAAGTTGAATATTTTCTCACCACTGTTGACAGGACAATAAATTCACTAGAAGAACGATTTGAACTTTACAGACAACACAGTAAAGATTTTGTCTTCCTCTACAACATTGGCCAACTAAATGAAAGGACAAAGATGAACTTCTGAAATGCTGCAAAGACCTGTACCTCCTACTGAGTGATGCTGATGGCCAAAATTCTGATATAGATGGTGAGGATCTCTTTGTATAACTCCAGAGACTGTCCAACTTTGTTAAAAGATAAGACACAGCTCTAGAGGTCGTAAAAGTACATTCAAAAAACATCTGTTGGATGTGTGTCCTCACACATCTATCACACTGAGGATCTTGTTGACTATTCCAGTCACAGTGGCATCTGCAGAGCGTAGTTTCTCCAAACTAAAGCTAATAAAGACCTATCTCAGATCCACAATGAGTCAGGAGCGCCTTGTTGGTCTTGCACGCCTTTCCATCGAGAGCAGCATTACTCAGACACTGGATTTCAATGATCTTCTTGATGACTTTGCTGCGAGGTAAGCTAGAATGGTTGCAATTTAAGCAAATTCGCTGTTACAATGACCATGACACTCAACTGACCAGGAACTCAAAGGAGCCAAGTTCAATCTTTTATTGTTTTTATGTGCAATATTCCAAAGGTTTTACAGGGTGACTTGGGTATATTATCCCCCATGTTCCAATGTGCAATGTTGAATGTTTCTCAGGTTGACTTGGGTGTTAGTCCCCATAAAAAATAAAACAAACCCCAAAAGAGAAATAGAAAATAAAAGTTTGTTGAAAAAGACATTTGTTCTGTTATTACTATGTATGAACACCTTTGCTTGATTATTTTCATTTGTTTTGACTATTACTGCCAAATTATTGCAAAAAATCAATGCCGCCCTGCCCTCCATCTCCTGCTGTTCCCTCCCTGTAGGGCAGGAGGGGAAACTGTGGGAGGAAGCTGGGGAGAGGGGCTAGATGAGGGGGTACTTTGGCATGTTTGGGGTGGCTTAAGCAAGTCTGTGGTGGATTCTGGAGGGTGGATGGCTCTGTGGGACAAGTGGCAAGGGGGGTGCTCTGTGTGGGAAGCTAAGGAGCAAAAAGTGCTGGGACTAAAAAGGGCCTAAGGCATGTGTGCCGATATGAGGGACATTTATGCAAAATTGTATATTTGCATAAATGGATGGTGCCTAATTATGCAAATTAGGCCTCACACCAAGACTTCACACATGGCCCCACAAACCCTAGGGCCGGCCCTGCGTGGAGATACACCTCCTTGAGGTTGAATGATGTCAGCCACTCGTCCTTGGATATTGCCAGCTGGATGGAATGAAGGGTCTCCATCTTGAACTTTTGGACTTGAATTGACCCGTTTAGGTTTTTGAGATCTAGTACTGCCCACCAATCCTCTGACTTTTGGGGGACGAGGAATAGGATGGAGTACTCTTCTTTCTTCTCATGGAACGGGCTCCATCGCTTGTATGGAAAGATGCCTCTCTTTGCCTGCACTGTTGCATGCTTTTTCTGGGTTGCGTGAGACTGGAGAGACACAAATATAGTTTACTGGGGATTGCCTGAATTCTATTGCATATCTGTTGAACTGTGCAAAGGACTCATGCATCTGACATTGCTGCATGCCATTTTTTTTTTTTTTTGCAAACAGTTGTAGTCCGTCCCCTAGGGTAGTTGGGTTCTGACCGCACAAGGGTATGTAGTCATGCCTCGGTTTTAGAACCAGAGGAGCCTTGGCCCTGCTTTGACCTATCGTTTCCTGCTTTTTTTTATCTGTACCATCTGGGCTTATGCTCGTCTGGTGCCACCTGCTGGTGAATAGCCTGAACTGAAGGGATGACAAGGCTTTTTTGAAATGCCAAACTCTGCAGGGTCTGCTTTTTTGTTTTATCAGACGCATCAACCAGGACTTTGTCCAGGCATACTGCAAATAGCTTAGTTCCTTGGAAAGGGCCACCGATCAAGGTGTTTTGGGCTGTAATGTCCCCTTTCCATGATCTGAGCCATAAGTTGCAGCATACAGCCACACTGGATGCTGCTGCTCTGGCTGCTCAGCGTAGAATGTCTGTAGATGAATCAGCTATGAAGGCATAGGCTAACTGCATACATGTGGCCAGGATTCTAGTCATTTTCATGGATACGGCTAGGGTCCCTGACCTGTTTAACCCAAGTCATTAGGACCCTAGAAAAGTAGGAGGTAATGGTAGCCATGTTAATAATGAAGGAGATCTCCTCAAAGTTCCTTCTCACGTTAATCTCGATACCCTTATCTGTAGGGGCTCTAGGGTAGTATTCTGCCTCAGTGGGGAAGACAGAATTTCGGGCCAGACAGACCACAGCTCCATCCACCTTAGGGGTGGCTAGTACGGTTTCCTTGCTCCTAGTGAGGGAGTAAAAGGATTTCTGGGCCTTATTCATTTTGCAGGCCCTATTAGGGAGCTGTCATACTTTTGTTTATTATTTTCTCATATGCTTTATCTAGGACCATGCCCTTGTCTCTGGATCTGGGCCTAGGGATGTATTCTCTTTCTGCTTCATCCTGCAAAAACTCATGTTTGTCCTTCTTTTCTTAAAAGGTAGATGGCTTTGATTACTAGTTGGAAGATTTGGTCCTTGTATTTAGAAGGAAATTCCCTGTCTGGGTCTGATGAGGCCTCTATTTCCGGCTCCTTTATTTATCCTTCTTCTGGAGAGGAATGACTATCACCCTGCTCCGAGGCCTGCTGGTCCTCTGAGTTTAGAGCCTCAGAGTTTTCCTCTTCCCCCTTGCTGACCTATCTGGGAGCACCATCGCTCCTTTTTTCTTTCCCTTTGGGGCAGAGGATGTGCCCCAAAGGGAAAGTGGCTCAAGCTAAGCTGGCACCCTTCTCCTCTTCAGAGGAATCAGGAGACACTACCTCTCCTGAAGCCGCCCTTGAGGAGTGAGGAGAGTCCAGGGGCCTAGCCCCCTTGCGGGACTTCTTTGAAAAGGAGAATTGGTCACCTACCTCGGTGAATTCTTTTCTTCTCTTGCTAGGCAGACAGTCCTCTGGATGGGTAGCTCCTCCTCTTGACCGACAGGGGGCAGAAGATAAGACGATCTGCACATGCCTACTGAGCTACTCCTGCTCTTATCACCAGGAAGTCCCAAGCAGAGGACCAGCTCTTGTAGACTTACAAAAGGACCAGACCTAACCCTGAACTTGAAAGAATTCTGAAACCAGGGAAGAGATAAGGCTCAACAGAACCAACCATTTATAAGAGACGTCGGGTAAGATGGAGAAGGTCAAATAGAAGAAAAGGGGAAAAACACTCCCCTCCTCCCCCCCAAACTAGCCAAAGTTGCTGTTTGCTTGGGTGGGGCTGGTGGACTGTCTGCCTAGCAGGAGAAGAAAAGAATTCACCGAGGTAGGTGACCAATTCTCTTTTCTCCCCCTGCTGCAGACAGTCCTCCGGATGGGACATACCCGAGCAGTAGGAACCCTAAGGGTGGGAACAAACAGCGCCAGAAGGATCTAGCACCACCTGTAGAACCCTTCTACCAAAGGCTGCATCTGCCGATTGGAAGGTGTTGATCTTATAATGCTTGACAAAGGTATGGACAGAGGCCCACATCGCGGCCCTACAAATCTCGTCATACGAGGCTCTTGCCTTAAAGGCATACGAAGTGGCTGCCCCCCACATGGAGTGGGGCCAGATTTGCAAGGGAGGGAACTTCCCCTTGACCTTATATGCCTCAATTATCGCCTGTTTAACCCACTTCGATATCAAGGACTTAGAAGCCTTGCTACCCCTTAGGCTTGCCCACAAATTAACGAAAAGGGCTGTGGACTTCCTAAAGCCTTGA
The DNA here is from genome assembly GCA_003113815.1 of Sphenodon punctatus. Classification (NCBI taxonomy): domain Eukaryota; kingdom Metazoa; phylum Chordata; class Lepidosauria; order Sphenodontia; family Sphenodontidae; genus Sphenodon; species Sphenodon punctatus. The sequence continues at coordinate 5,736,952 of QEPC01002403.1, read as the reverse complement.
GTCCGTGAGAGATAAATTTTTAACGCCCAACGGACGTCCAGGGTGTGCCACAGCTTCTCCTTCGCGTGCACTGGTTTCAGGCAGAAAGAAGGAAGCACCAGTTCATGGGATCTGTGGAAGAGAGAATTACACTTTGGGATAAAGGCCTAATCTAATCTGAGGGTGACTGATTGATTATGGAAAATACAGAAATTTTCCTCCATCAACAGAGCGCCCAACTCTGACATTCTCCTAGCTGATGTCATCACAACCAAGAATGCCGCCAAGAATGGATAGCATATACAGAGATACCTGATGAAGGGGTTCTAAGGGGGATTTTGTAAGAGCATCAAGGACCAGATTCAAATTCCAGGATGGGCATCTATGTACCACCGAAGGATAGAGGTGTCTTGCCGCCGGTAGAAATTGACGGACATGTCTGTGTGCCAAGAATTTCTTGTTGGAAACAGCATGCAGCACCAAGTATAAAGCTGCCGCTTGTCGAGCTAGGGTGTTATGCTTGAGACCCTTGTCCAAGCCTGCCTGAAGGAACTCTAAAATGTTGAGAATTGAGGCTTTACAGTGGTCCTGAGCCCTAGCAACTGCCCACAGCAAAAAAACCTTCCAGGTTGCCCTGTAGGAGCGCCTGGTTGCCTGTCTCCTAGAGGCCAGGAGTGTCTTAAGGACTGCCTCCTAATACCCCTTCCAAGCAAGAGCTAGGCGCTCAACCTCCAAGCTGTCAAATTTAGAAAATTCATGCCCTCATGGAATTCATGGCAACCATTGATTTGCCCCAGGAGGTTATCTGCCCAACCCATGTGGGGGGGG
>QEPC01002403.1:5709070-5719869 GCA_003113815.1 Sphenodon punctatus | reverse complement strand
TTCCTCGAGATTGTTGGATGTTTTAGTTGTTTTGGATTTTATTGTGATTTTTGTGGTTTTATACTTTTTAATTCTGTAAGCCACCCTGAGCTGCCAATGGCAGGATGGGGCATAAATATTGTAATAAATAAATAAAATCTATATGGCAATGTTCTGGGGAAGCTGGCTTTTCAAGAGTGTTTCAATGAGAATCGTACTCCTCAAATCACTTACATCTTCATTTAATCTTTTAAACTTACTGGGCTTGCATCTACAGAGCACATTTGTACTGTCATCATTGATAAAAATTAAAATTTCAAATCTATCTGACCAATTTCATTTTAGAAATATAAACATTACCTAGTCTTCCAAAGTCTCCTTCACCCCAAGTATATAATTCACCATCTTCTGTGACAGCAGCACTATGTCTGTATCCTGCTGACACACAGACAACAACCTGCATTACATCAAAAATGTGTTATTAAAGTGAAATTATTGCACATACTAGCATCATACAAATTTCTGAGTCACCAATGAACTGGACAATGAACATTTGCTTTCTGTAAGATAGCTGGAGTACTACATTATAAACCCCCTTTGGTCAGTCTTTTAAGTCATATATGAAACCACTAATATTAGCATTCATGAAATCATTGACAGATTCTCTTTCATCTTAGCATTTAACAAATATGAAAAGGGAGCCAATGATGATGGAGACAAACATAGAATTTAGCATGAAACGGCCTTTATCCTCCATGGGCTAATCAAAGCTACAGGTTTTGGGAACAGTCTTTAAAGGACACCTTTACAGCAAGGGCTGGGAACTTTTTTCTTCCCAGAGGTCAATTAATACAATCTTTGAGGGCTGCATAAATATTGGGGGCTGGAGTGCACTCAGGAAGAGGAGGGTCCAGATCATGGACCTGTGCCATGGATCTGTCCCCTAACCTTGTGTACACACACTCCTCTCTGCTACCTTACCCTGAGCTCAGTCTTTCAATGCTTGGGAGTAGGAACTAGCTCCAGCCACTCGGACAAATAAGGCAAACGTACAAGCAAATTTGAAATACTACTTAAGATATCTACATTTATCTAAAGAAATAGCAGCATTGAATAAAAAGGTACTACATGTACAACAATTCCATGGTATAGAGCATACCTTTCCTTGCAGAGGTCCCTGAATAAGTTTGGGGTATTTTTGTGTTGAACTATTCCCATGTCCGAGTTTTCCATAGTCACCATCACCCCAGCTAAAGACTTCTCCTTCTGTTGTAAATGCTAAAGTGTGACCATCAGATCCTTTAGAAGATGATACCTTTTTGATTGACCTATGAGGCTCAAAAGTCAGTTTTTTCAGAGTGGACTGATTATTAGAGTCGCCTAGTCCTAGTCTGCCATAGCTGCCTTTGCCACAGGCTCTAACTCAGCCATCCGTAGAAATTACAAAAGTACAATACTGTCCAGCTTCAATCTATAGACAAAACAAAATAAGGAATATTACACAAATAATTTCAAATGGGTTGTTCAGAGTTAAAAATTTGCACTTAACACTGTGTTGGTTCATATTCCTTGTTTATGATGCAGTTTAACAACTAAGGAACTGGACTAGATCAAGCTTTGGGCACTCAAGTCAAATGCATNCCACTCCCTACTACAGTCGCATGCAAAAAAAAGCATTAATCCTATTTCATCTTTTATTAGAAGCTAGAAAATATTTTTTTTATGCTTGTGTTCTCGGCCGTTTACTTAAACATAATTTCTTCCTCTCAACTGCTATTGAAGAAATAGGTAATCCTGTTTCTGCACAAAAATTTAGAATCACAGAATTGGAAGGGACCTTGAGCATTTAGAAGCGTTTTGGTATTGTTAACTATCAGGACTTGACATTTAAAATTAATAACGTAACTTTATTAAGAACCAGCACCAAAAGATTTTCAAAGAAGAATATGAAAATTCCTAGTTCACGGTTAACAGTTCAGTAGACACACTAAGGAATCACTCACTGTCTGTGCATCAGAAAAACTTGGGGCTAGTTTGGGCTGCAATATTTTTTCTTGTGTTCCTTCCACCAGTTGGTGGCTGCTGTTGCTGCCCCAAACATACACTTCACATGTCTCAGAAACAATGGGAGAATCGCCTGTTTGTATGCTGTCAGGACTGGCACATGTTCTAGAATAGTCTGATGCCATTCGACAAACCTATTAAAATAAATATTAAAAAGCACTTCACAACTACAGTTTCCTACTTAGTAAGGGGGGTAACTACTACATTAGGCCTGTCTCTTATACACATCTAGATGTGTATAGAGGACCCGCACGCCCCTCTCCCCATTCCAACAGTTGATCAGGAGAGGAGGGGCCCAAAGCAGCGCTCACACAGTCCCTGCTCTGGGCTCCTCCTTCCCTGATCAACTGTTTGTTGGGGTGGGGAGAGAGGCGCACACTTCTGTGGGCTCCTCCTCCTCCTGCTGATCAGCCCAGCTGGACTGAGAGCCCAACTCCACACAGTACACCTTGCATGGCATGTCATACGAGTTGCCCTGCCTTGGGAAGCCATATCCCAGTTTGGGGAAGCCTGCTCCGTGATGTGTCCTTGGGATTTTCCCAAGGACGTGACACAGAGCAGCTAGCTGCTCGCCCTTTCCCAGGGCAGGAGGGAATATCTGGCAGGCGCCGGGCACACAAGTCACTGCATCGTGTGGCTCATTTTCCGGGGACGCGTAAATCTACCTAAAGCGTGGCAGCCTCCCTAGTCTGTCTTGTCTGGCTGCACCCTATGATGATTCAAAGAAAGAACATACTGTACCCTAACTTTTTGAAAGCGGAGTTTGCTGAGCTAACCAACAAAACCTATTTGACTTCTGACTTTTGACATGAGCAAATTTGATATGAAAGACAGACAGAATCTAAAAAATAAACACACAACTTGTGGACTTATTTAAAAAAAAACAAAAAACCTCCACTCCCTACTACAGTCGCATGCAAAAAAAAGCATTAATCCTATTTCATCTTTTATTAGAAGCTAGAAAATATTTTTTTTATGCTTGTGTTCTCGGCCGTTTACTTAAACATAATTTCTTCCTCTCAACTGCTATTGAAGAAATAGGTAATCCTGTTTCTGCACAAAAATTTAGAATCACAGAATTGGAAGGGACCTTGAGCATTTAGAAGCGTTTTGGTATTGTTAACTATCAGGACTTGACATTTAAAATTAATAACGTAACTTTATTAAGAACCAGCACCAAAAGATTTTCAAAGAAGAATATGAAAATTCCTAGTTCACTGTTAACAGTTCAGTAGACACACTAAGGAATCACTCACTGTCTGTGCATCAGAAAAACTTGGGGCTAGTTTGGGCTGCAATATTTTTTCTTGTGTTCCTTCCACCAGTTGGTGGCTGCTGTTGCTGCCCCAAACATACACTTCACATGTCTCAGAAACAATGGGAGAATCGCCTGTTTGTATGCTGTCAGGACTGGCACATGTTCTAGAATAGTCTGATGCCATTCGACAAACCTATTAAAATAAATATTAAAAAAAACAACGTTTATATAGAAGCAACTGAAAGAAAAATGGTAGTAAACCACTGCACTTTGATACAACTCAAATAACCAAGTCTCATCATTCGGATTGGTTCAATTTTCTAATAAATACCACTCACTGTTGGTTAGACAATTAAAGTACAAATGGCAACTAAACACACAGGTTTTGTGCCCAGCTGTTCTGCAATTAGCTGTCAATGTTCTGGGGATATATGTTTTCTTCTACCTCATAAGGAAAATTAATTGATAATGCCAAAAAATGTTTGTGCTAAACAAGTATAAGCAGCATTATAATGCAAAACAATTTTTAATTTGTTAGACTTACCTCCTCAAACAAACACAAAGCAGCTTCATAAAGGGAGCATAAGCCATCAGATGTTCTTGTTGGCTCCCTCCACTGACTTCTATCAGCAGATGATCCCTATAAGTAAAGAAATGGGGATATGAGAAAGCAATTACTAGAATGTAAAATTCATATATACATTTACATGGAGATACTTTTAAGCTTGTTGAACAGTGCATGACTTATTTCTAAGTTAATTTTATACCCCAGAGAAGCCATAAACTTATTATCTACCTTAAAAAATAAAATAAAAATCTATATCCAAAATAGCTAATCAGCTTCATACAAAATATTAATGATCAATTCCAAACTTCTCTTTCCAGGATTCTGTTTTAAAGTAGGTGGTTTTTTCTTCTTATACAGCAGATTTCTTATATCGCTCACTAATTATGGTATGACCAGGGACCTGCATTCACTGACTGAGATCAGGCTGTTTATTGCAGTCTAAGACCACTTTCACACGAGACTGGGGAGACAGGGAAACTTCCGTCAGAGAAATCACGGTTCTGTTCTCATGGCAATTAGCACATATAGGAACACGCCATTCCACTTTTATCCCACGAAAACACTCGCGCATGACCAGTTCCCAAAATATAGCACTTACAAGGTCGCGTGTTCTCACGGGATAAAAGCAGAATACGTTCTGACATGCGTTAATTGCCGCAAGAACAGAGCCGCGATTGCTCTGACAGAAGTTTTCTGCAGTCTTTCTCCAGTAAAGTGTCCTCAGTCACTTTTCACAGTGATTGAATCAAGCTGTGGTGAAGCTATGCAAGAACTGGCACTTTAAGTCCTCCCTTTCTAAAAATCGCTGGTTAATAGAGACTGGTTAATAGGCCACTTGATTGCCAAGAAGTTCTTGTTAACACTTTGTTTGGAGCGTGTAGAACAACTGCTTTACCCCTTTCCCGCTGGCTGTTTCCCACTGAAAGGCGAAGACAGCCTTGCCCTGCAGGCCACAGAGAGAAGGCAGCCTTTTTCCTGTTCCCAAGGGCACTAACTGCAATGAACACAGTGGCTGCTTTTACACAAGATGGTTAGTTCAGCAGAACACCAACTCCCCTGCCTTACTGTTGATCACATACGATGGGAGATGCACCAGCTGTAGGTGTGAAAAGCCACAAAACTAAGGGTTGACAGTTGGGCCAAAATCCCTCTCCTGAATTTCCCTTATTGTGTGAATGAGTTAATTCTGATATCAGCCAGCATTAATTGCTGTGGAGGGGAATAGAAGCAATTTCTGCTTCAGAGTATGAATCCCAGCTGTCTGCCTGGAGGGGACAATGTATTACTGATAAAAAACAAAACGAAAAAACAAAAAACAGCCTAGACCCACAAATAATGGGACACCTATACTCATCACAGCACTACCACAATAGATTTTAATGCAGAAGAACTTTTGAATCAGGGGAGGGAAGCATGTGAACAATTAAAATGCAGGAATGCAAACTTCTGCATCAAAGAATACACCCAAGAGAAAAGTCGGGAGCGATCTTCTGTGAACACAGCCAGTCTGCCCCTGCATCTGTGCATGGGTATTTGGGGGGAAGAAAGGGGATGTGTGTGTGTGCGTGGGGACAGCTGCTTCTGGGTGCAGGGTGGGGTCAGGAGGAGGGTCCTGAGTAGGACAGCAAACACAGGGTCCTGAGTAGGGCATAAATCCAACATTGTTTTCAATGGTACTGATCACTTTTACAAAACAAGTCTCATCTAATGCATCTTTTTATATAAAAAGATCTTCTATCACAAACACTAATCTGAACAGAAAAGGAGTTGCCCTGTCTCTTATACACATCTAGATGTGTATAAGAGACAGGTCCTGAGTAGGGCATAAATCCAACATTGTTTTCAATGGTACTGATCACTTTTACAAAACAAGTCTCATCTAATGCATCTTTTTATATAAAAAGATCTTCTATCACAAACACTAATCTGAACAGAAAAGGAGTTGCCACTGTTGAATGTCTGTCACAAAACAGGAGCTCAACGGCAAGGACTATTAAAATCAATAAAGCCCAGTTTAAAGCATCTGTTTTGACACAGTAGTTGATATAATACTGAACTCCAGCTGCAACACAATGTGATCAATTTTATCATAACACATACAAGAGCAACTTTTTGAATCTACTGTAAATATCTGATGCTCTAGGGAACTAGTCTCCAACCTTGGCAAGCTCCATTGTTCCATATTGCTTGTAAACCCTTTACAAATCACAGGTAGGGGACCACTACCCTTCCTAGGGAGTGCTATTAATTATATTATTATTATTATTATTATTATTATAAAAGCCCCAATCCTGCAAATAAATCTCATTAAAAGCATCTTCCTCCCCGCACAACCCCCTGTGGAGAGCAGAGGTTCTTCAATTTTTTAACGTCTTTCAAAAATGACTGAACTTACGCTAGAGAGAAAAAGAAGGATGGTTAATTTGTCAAGTCGGGTGAATTACATTGTTTTAGCCTGTGCATAAATAACTGCAGCCTGGTGAAGTTCTGGATATATATCCCACAATGAGGGAGAAAAATGTCCTAGAAAGTTAACAGCTGCAATGAAACTTACAAGAGTATCAAATTCTTTGTTCAGAACTTTACACAGGGTGTAAAGGGAATAAATTATTTTAAGGTTTGCTCTTTTTCTCCCAGCAGAAGCTTCGGTTGATCAGGAGAATTTCAAAGTCACACAGGATGCACACAACTGTGAACAGTGAGTGAGTGAAGTAGAAGACAAATCCATTTTTATTCTTTTTACTGTTCATTTATTTGGAAATAAATAGTTGCAAGTGGATAATGTAGCTACAGCATAATCATGAAACATATTCTAGTTTTCTTGTACTACAACTCCACAAGTATATATAACAGTCTTGGGGAGACAACAAAAGGTATCAAAACAGGTTACTTTTAAAGCCAATATAATCTATTCAGTTTTTACTGCTTCATATTAATCAGTAGAAGTTTGATATTTAGATTCAGATTTTTACTAATTTAATTGCATTTTCATCTTAAAATTATAAAAATCAGTTTTGAGTACAATTCATGTATACATACCAAAGATCTCCTCATCTGCATTAATATATTCATAAAACAGTCAAAACTGATCATCCCTTCTTGACTTTGCAGCATTTTGTTTTTCTCCATGCTGTTTACCACTGCTGATGCACCTAGAGCCATTTCTATCCATTCAAGAAGGTACCTCAGAGAACCACGCTGAGCTGCTAAGCCAAGCAACAACTCAGAAGCTAGTCTTCGACCTAAAGTGTCTGCCCCAGAGTTAGGAATTGTTACTCCTTTAAGAAACGTTGTCACTTGGGATAAGCAGTCCAGTCCCATTGGTGGAATCTTACTTTCATTTGCTAGAGATAATGGTGGCAAAGAGCTCACAACTTCTATTGCAGTGTGGATGACATCGTTGCAAAGACTGAGGCCAGGTCCTGAAGCAGGCATCATCCAACTTTGTCTTAGTAGTGCAAATAACAAGCTTAGTCCAGTCCGGACCCCCATTTCTATGAGAGCATCTGTACTTGACCTGGGACGCTCACTGACAGAATGGACATCTGTTGATCCAGAACTGCTTTCTGGTGAATGTTGTTGTTGTTTCACCTTGCCCTTATCATGATATTTGTTAGAAAGTGCATAAAAGACACGCTGCAACACAAGCAGACGTTTACGAAGTGCTCCAGCAAATGGTGAGTCTGAACATACCATCTTAGCCAGAGCCAGCTGGCTGCTAAGAAGGGCATCCAAATAGTGGTCTTGTTCATCGCTAGAGAGGGATTCACGCTCAAAGTCTGGTAATTGAGGTCCTTTGAGGCACAGAACCTGTTGGGGCAAGGGTACTACTTCCTTATTACTGACTAGTTTAGAATATAGGACAGAAACTCCCTCTCTTGTAGCGATAGATTCACTATCTTCTGTGATCCACGAGCTGTTTAGATGTTCAAGCCATTTCAGCTTCACTGGTGGAACCATAGCTGCCATGTTTGCTTATTCTTCCGCCATTAGTCCTGGAAATTTAAAAATATATTTAAGAGATGCAAGTTCTAAATACGTGGATTCGTTTTAAATACAAGTAACACAGCAAAACAAAGAACAAAAAAACCCCACCACCTAAAACAATTTGCTTTTATCACAGGCTCATGAGATTTAATACAGTAATTTTTGTAATTGCAGTCCACACACTAGTCACGTCTATACACATTTCTCTCACTTTCACAAGGGAGAAATTGTGTGATTGCCATGTTGGTCCCAAGTGACAGAAAGGGAAGCAAAGAGGTTCGAATGATATCTTTTATTGGACCAACTGTTGTTGGTGGAAAAAAGCAAGCTTTTGGGCCACACAGGGCCCTTCCTTGGGCATGTAGCATAGCCAGTCAAAATATATATAAACTGAGCAAACACAGGGGCAGTATATAAAGAGGCAGGAAAGGGTGGTGTAAGGTAAGACAAGGTGACTAGTTGGGGCAGGGGTATATTGATAGGGAGAAACATGCCAGATGTATGCAGTTTCTTATGCGATTTCATTTCACCTAGCTGTTCTCTCTTACCCCCTCCCACGTCTATCTCCTACAACTATACACATCCTTAACAGCTCTGTTTTTAATGTCTGGCACACAAAAAAAAAACAAAAAAACAACAACACCCATTTACCTTATCTTATCTAAGGCCACTTTTTCCTGCCTCCTTATATACTAGTTCTTTCATATTCTATATTATTATTCCTAATCTGTGTCTCCTTCTCTGCCACTCTCAGACCCTGTCATACGTAAATTCTGCGTTCCCAGATCCTTTCTTATGAGATGTCATGTTAGCGGTTTCCCCTTTATTCGACACCTGTGTCTGTCTGTCTTCTACATATCCTTCACAGCCCTGTTTTTGCTTTTTAGGTCTAGCACTTTTCTCCCTACCAATATACCACCACCACACACTAGTCACGTTGTCTTATCTAACCCCACCCTTTCCTGTCTCTTTACATACTGCCCTGTATTTGCTGTTTATATATTTTTGACTAGCTATGCTACATGCATGAAGAAGGGCCTTGTGTGGCCCGAAAGCCTGCTTATTTCCACCGATAAAAGATACCATTCAAGCCACTTTGCTTCCCTCTTTAGCGAAGGAGACAAACAGAAGAGGGATGCAATTTCAGAGAAAAAAATATTGCTTCTAGTCTTTTTATTGCTTACATTATTTCAAACTGTTTGGACATGTTAACACAAGTTACAGAGCTACATTGTTTTAAGTGGGCAAAATCATTTCTAAATTCATATTTTAATCCAACCTTGTTATACAAAATACAGCTGCCTGCCAAAAGGAAGGAAGAATTTGCCAGTGAGATCTTGGTGCTTTAGACCAAACTGGGCACCACAGAGCAGGTCTTAATTTCCCACACAAGGATACAAATCTATAAAGCTTTCATTAGGAAAAAAACAAAACAATTAAAGATTCCTTAGTAGCAGAGGAATTATAAATATCCACCAGGAATTATAAATATCCACCTATGAGCAGATACAGAAAGCCTGTCATGTACTAATGCTCAGGACCCAAGTACGACAGAGGTTTCCCAAGCTATCTATGGTGTACCAAACGCACCTTTTGCAGATGGAGTCACACAATCACAACCCACATTTGATATATTTTGCCGATCACTGTTGCTGTCTAGGGACATTGAATTATGTTTTAAGTCTCAAAAAACGGTCATGTGGGCAAAACATTTTGTAAACCACCATGGTACTGGAAATATTTACACTTCCCTAGCACATGCGCCATACCCATGCAATGCCCAACTCTTCGGAGAGTGTAGCAGAGAGTAGTCACGAGTGGCTGCTGCCCCTGTAAGAGGGCTGAGCGTGGGCACCAAGAGGAGTGAGACTGGTGCTGGGCGTGGCAAAGCCAGTCCTGAGGGCACGCGCCAGCCTTTGAAAGAAACTGGCTGAGAAACCCTGACAGAGTGGGTAGGACGCTGGCCCTTTAAGGCTCAGAGATGGAAGCCTGGCCATGCCCACTCTGCCTGTATAAGAGAAAGGCTGAGTGAGGAGTAACGCAGTCTCTGCCTGGAAGCCAAGGAGGCAAGTTATTCCCAAACCTGGAAGGAAAGCCACACACTGTTGTAATTGTAGGCCAATCTCACTTACCAATAATGATGTCAACATTTTTTAAACTGCTTCATACTTAAACAGTGGAGGTGTGATATTTAGATTAAGATTTGTACAAATTTAATGGCATTTTCATCTTTAAATTATAAAAATCAGTTTTCAGTACAATTCATGTATACGTAACCAAAGATCTCATCTGTATTTAATGTAGTAGCAAAAATCATGGCTGAGAGGTTAGAAAAGGTCACAGGATCAACTGTACATCAATATCAAGTTCGGTTTATTAGAGGTCACCGTGACTCTGATAATATTCACCAACTTACTGATATTATAAGCAGCAAAATCTGACAATTCTGAACCACAGGCCATCTTAGCATTAGATGCAGAGAAGGCTTTTGATATGGTATAAAATATACATGTCCAGCACACCCGACAAAACTTGTGGATTTGGACCTGGATTTTGCTTTTGGACCCAACTGTTATATTCTAGCCCAACCTCTCGCACTGTCACCAATAGTGCAACTTCAGATATTTTCACCCTCTTCAGAGGAACTAGGCAGGGATGTCCACTGTGTCTATTGCTTTTTGATTTGGTCCTTGAGTCTCTGGCAACAGCTGTGCAAGCTCATGCTGACATTCGGGGTATACAAATTGGCCCCACAGAATATAAATTGATGCTCTCTTATACATATCCAAGCCAGAAACCACAATTCCATCCCTCCTTTCATTAATTCATAGATTTGGATTAATATCCGGGTACAAAGTCAACTGGGAGAAATCAGAGCTGATGGAAATCTCCTGACTACCATGTAGTGGAGTCTTTTCTCAATGGAATTTCCATTTTAAAAAA
>QEPC01002403.1:5645023-5703114 GCA_003113815.1 Sphenodon punctatus | reverse complement strand
CCTTTTTTTTTTTTTTTTCCCTCTCATCTTTATTTTTATTTTTACATTTTTATTTTCATTTCACTCTTTTTAAGCCATTTTATTTTCATTTTAAACTTCATTTTTCTCATTTTTCACTCTTTTCAAGCCATTTCTCTTTTTGCCCTAAAGTTAATTTTTTTAAATTTCTTTTTCCATTTTTCAAGGACAATTCTTACTTTCTTTAAGGTTTTGCCCCCAGATGCAAACTTTATTTTTCTTTTAGGGAAGCACTGCATTGGTCTCAGATAACCTGTTTCTTTTCCATTTTTCTTTTAACTCTGTCTGGTGGGTAGAGTTCCCCCAAGTGCTTCTCTGTCTTTTTCCTTCCCTTTTTGGAGCTTCCATGCTCCTTGACTGTTGAGGCGCCATTCCTCAACCTCTGGACAATCTTGTTTTATATTTTTCTTTGTCTTTTCTATCTTTTTATTTTTACTATTTTTTCTTTAATTCTTATCAAATCTCTGGTATAGCTGCAAGTTAACATCTTATCTTCCTCAGCAGGACCCCACAAACCCTAGACAACTTTTTGGGACCTGCAATATCTGTGTGGTGAGAGATATTCTCAAATTATATATATTTGTAATCAATAACCAAAAAAGGTTATTTTTTGCTTCCGTAGTGCTTTTATAGTCGTGTGTAAACCAGTTTGGCAGGGTAATAAATTTTAGTATTTAGTCATAATAATTGTCTATTGTGACTTTTTGGTGAGGAAACTTAATTTTTCCTACCGAGATTCCTGACCCTATGGTGGAACTCATTCCTGGGAGAATCTCGGGGTAACAGGGGGTGGGGTGGATTTCTGCATGCAGTTGCACTTTTCGGGGGTTGTCTTCTGGAGCAATTGTCCCACTCTTGCTAGCCTGCTTTTCTGGGTAGTGCTTTGGATGTGGGTTCAAGAACTTTGCAACAACTTTCCAAAGTTTTCCAATGTTCTGTGCTTTGGTCTCCGAAGTTCAAAGCTTCAGCAAGAAAACCTAATTGCCTCCGAGTACTCGGACCGGCTATTAGGAACTTTGAAAAACGGTCCGAATACCCGGAAGTACTATTTGGTTCAGCACTAGAATTAACCCCCCCAACTCCAAATTCAGTCACTGCTGCCAAAGCACAACAGAACAAAATGGTCTTACATTGCCTCTGGAAGGCCACCAAGCTTGAACACAGGTGGACCTCTTTGGAGAAAGAGGATGAGGGCTTTATGTTGTTAAAGTAAACCTATGGCCTACTACCTTCAGCAGAGTGGCAGTACAACTTAGGCACCTACTAACACATACGTTTAGACCCGATGCCCTGGCACGACCAGACGGCCCGGAATTACTGAGAACGTTCGATATGCTAAACAAATTCTCTCAACCTGCATCCACTATGTATGCATTATTAATGAAAAAGGACTCCCCTATGTTAGATATTTTTATGAAAACATGGGAAGGGGAACTGACACAGCCCTTAAAGGAATCCCATTCGCAAAAGATATTGTGCAATGTTAAGAATGACTCTGTGGATGGATCTCAGGTCACGCCTGATTCAACAAAAAAAAATCTTATTCGATGTATTGGATGCTGCACAGACTCTACAAAATAAACACCCTACCTTCTGATACCTGTTGGCACTACAATGCAGGGAAAGGTATCCTAATGCATATGTTATGGAAATGTTGAATAGTTAGACACTATGGAAGGAAGTATTTGGGAGAATTAAAATGGTGCTTAATTTTAGTAGCCAAATGGGTGCTGAAATTATATCCTGGGCTACTTGCCTATAAAAATGGGATTAGATTAATCACAAAGGCTCTGGTTCTTGAGGGCTGTGATGGTTGCCAAGTGCATGATCTTACAAAAATTGAAAAGAAAGACTATGCCCAGAATAGAACAATGGTATTTGAATCTAGCAGAATTAGCAGCTCAAGGAAGAGTTGCCTACTGCCAGAGAGAACACACTGACAATTTTGAAGCAATCTAGACCCCATTTCTAGACACCTTGGATAGGTACATGCACTATCAAGGTTGCCAAATGTGAGACCCAAATGCCAGAACCTCAAATAAGCCAAAGCACCCTCCACCTAGCCCCCCTTCTTCCCAATTCTCTTCTTGACTCCAACCCCTTACTCCAATTGCTTCTAATGTATTATTTCAACACCCACCCTAAATTGCTCTGTTTATTCAAGTTTGTTAATAGCTTTCATTTTGTTTCAGTAGTATTAAGTTGAAAGCATTTTGGTATTTCTATATGGTATTGTATGCAAAACTATACGCCGCTTCCCCTTTTTGTATTTTCTGCTATCATTAGACTCTCTATATATACACATACATTTTTACAAAGAATAAAAGCCTTTGGTAAATTCCAGTAATTGATGCACATAGACCTGTCTACAGATAATTTTGGCAAGGTCTAATGTTCTGGCAAAGAACTGGAAAAAGCCCTATTATCCCCTCAGAAGAGGAATGGTTAAACAGGATCTGGTACATCATCACAATGGAAAAAATCATTGCTGACTCCTCTGATCAACTATAGAACTTTACAATACATTTGGCCCTGTTTTGACATTCTGCGACACAAACAAACATCAGACACAGCTGATAAAATATTGTTTTTTGAAAACATGTAAAAGGGTAGTACTACAGATGGATAAGGCATGATTTGGATTACTTTTCAGTGTACTGATGGGGGGAGGGGGGAGGTATCTGTTTTTCTCCCTTTCTTTAAAGGATGGGAGTGGGGATTGTGGTTGTTAGACGTAATTATCTGACTTTGAGTTCTGGATTGTATTATGGTCCTTTGTTTGAGGCTAACAATTTGATAATGTCAATAAAGCTACTAATAAAAGGAAAAAGCCTTCAGTAAGTGCTAGAGAGGTCAATTGAGAAATAATAACTTCATAGCAAAAACTGCCATACCCACATTAATACCTGTATAATTCATTACTACACAGAGTGTATTGAACGCATGACATTTTAGAGGATCACAAGCCAAGAACATGAAAAAAATAAGGATGGCTATACGTTTGGAAAATAATTCTTATTGATTTATTTAATGCATATACATAAAAGGATTAAGATTAGTTAACATGCACAAAAGCAGAGAAAATATTTTAAGAATGCAGTAAAAATTCAGCAGGTCCTGCTGCTGATTCAGTCAACAAACAATGAGGAAGGAGTCCTCAAATAATGTTTCCAATTTCTTTCACTGCCTATTTAAATACATAGTCTTAGGGCTTGTCTATAACAGAAAACTCTCCTGGGGAACTTTTACTCAGATGGTAACAGTAGCTCCAGCCATAACACACAAATCCAAATTCAGGACAGTCAGATCCACTGCCCGAAGACTTCTCCCTGATCCAAAATGAGGTCATTTACTCTACAGTAACTGGCAAGTCCTCGTAACAGTAATATTTCTTACCTCTAGCAAGCTAACCCAACTGACAAAGCAGGGGAAGCTACTGGCAGAACATTCTCCAAAGCCCCATGCCTTTGGAATCTCTATTTCAGATTTCCAGAAGGCATTTTACTTATATCCATTTGCACTGACAAAGCCTAATGTACAAAATATATAGTCAATTGACATCACCAAATCTTTCCTAAACACTACTTATTTGCATTCAGAGCCAACTTTCTGCAATTTTCTTCAGTTGCCCAACAAAGTTTTGGGTTGTATTTTTTTTTTTTTTTTTTTGGGGGGGGGGATTTAAAGACAACTTTGTGCACAGAGCACAATTTAAAGCCAGAGTCACTAATTTCATTACTTCTTATTCAACGTGTATCTAAGGCCCCTGAGCGAGACTGTGCTTAGATTTGGGGTGCATCATCTACAATATGCGGATGACACCCAAATGTACTTATCTTTTTCATCTGACCCAGGCCCTGCAGTCTCAGTGCTTACTCAGTGCCTGGCTGCTATTGGAGACTGGATGCAGGTGGGTCGTCTGAGGCTGAATCCAACAAGACTGAAGTGATGATGGCTGGCCAGTGTTGTGGCCTGGGCAGGATTGGGAGTCCCATCATTAATGGGGTCCAGTCTCGTCTCACTACTCAGGTGAGTAGCCTTGGGATACTCCAGGATCCTCAGCTGCACCTGGAAGGTCAGGTTGCGACTGTGGCCAGGAGTGCCTTTCACCAACTCCATTTGGTGAGAAAGCTGCAGTCCTTTCTTTCAGATATATATCTGGCCACCGTCATCCCTGCCTTCATTACAGCAAGGTCGGACTACCGCAATGTGTTCTACACGGAGCTGCCCTTGAAGACTGTTCAGGGGCTGCAGCTTGTGCAGAATGGGGTCTGCCTCTTGATGGGGGTGGGTCGCTGGCAGCACATTACACCAGCGTTTAACTGGCTTCCTATAGCATTCCAGGCACAATTCAAGGTGCTAGTCTTGACCTGTAAGTCCCTAAGCGGCTTGAGCCCTACATATCTGAAGGACCACCTCTCTCAGCCCTTAAGACCTGCTGAGAGTGCCCTCTTGAAGATTCCGTAATTGGCCCAGTTTTATTTATTTATTTATTTAAGCACATTTATACCCCGCCCCTCCTGAAACAGCTCGGTGGGGCATTCTCGGTGGCTGCCCCACAGCTTTGGAACTCCGTTTCCTTCGAGGTTCACCTAAGCCCTAGTTTGAATGTCTTTCAGAGGCAGCATAAGACCTTTTTAATCAGCCAGACATTTAATGGACATGGATAGATTTGGAGATCGAGGCGGATATCTTTAGTTTTATTATGTATTATACATACATAATATATGTACGCTATAATAATTTAAAGAGAAAGGTCTATCACCTCTCATAGCAGAATTCTAACCATTCGTATCCATGCATTGTTACAACTGCTAATGCATTCCTTCTGTTTAGACTATGAAACAAAGAGTTGTGATGCACTTACACTTTCACATCTTCTAAGCACACCTTAATATGCATATGACCAGTACATTGTGTGCATTGCCTGGATACATCACCACCACTGCAACAGTATACGCAATCCTACAACATCTGAATAGGTTTTCAGAGTTTGTTGTTAATTATATTGGAAAAAGTCACAATGTAAGTTCTCCTGCATGAAATGACTAAACTACACTGCAAGAAAACATCAAAACTGAAACTGATATTTCTATTTTCGTTGCTCAACCAGAGAGAAACGCAGAAGACAATACAGCAAAGTGATTTTTTTTAAAAAAATCAACACACACCAGTGTTCAATTGAACACTGTACAAATCTGTAAGTAACTGCTCACAATGACCGAGACCTTATGAAATCACATGCACACCCCCACACCCCAGACTAAGGCCAGCCTTAGCAAAAGTAGGGCTTGGGGTGGGGGTAGAGAAACACCCCTCCCTGTAGGAATCACCAGCTACCAAGTGTTTGGGGGGTGGGAGTGAATGAAGGTGAGGGCCATCCTTAGAAGCCATAATAGCAGCACAGTCCACCCACAATAGGGGCCTGCTGTCAGGCCCCTGTCTTTAAGGGTCCCAATGGTTTCCCCCACCCACCACTGACTGGAGGAGCCCATTAGGGCTAGGGGTGGAATCTGAACAGAATTTTGAGGGGCAGGCATGTAGCAGCAGGCCTCTGTTAGCAGGGGTGGAAGGGGAGGGTAGTATGGCTGTGGTTTCTGAAAGCAGCCCTCACCAGCCTCCCTGTGCTGATGGGTTGCTACTGGGGCCCTGGTGGCTGTGTTGGTTGCAGGGGAAGATCAGACTGCCACTAAGCTGGCAGTCTAGATTGCAGGCAGAAATCCAACTTGCCTGGCAAAAAGGCATGGCTTTTCCCTGCCTCTGCGAGTGCGATTCACTTTAGTAAGAAGCTCCTGTGTGTGGCTCCGTACAGTGTGCAGTTGTGTGGATCGTGGCCTACGTCACCGTCAACATTTTTAAGAATAAATACATTCCAGATGCTGAAATATTTTAAATTTGTGTTAAATACATCATATAAAACAAAGAGAAGTCTCGTAATTCATAGCATTTCCTTCTCTCTTCACTTGCATTTCAGTAGACCTTATCTATTTTCTAGCATATGCAATGACTTGGTGTCAGTTTTGTTTTCAGACTGTCATGCAGGGTGCTAAATTTGCAGATGCCTTGGAAAACTGAGGCTGGTGCCTGGTTCAGGGGTGTAGTGGGGCAGGAGCGGAAAGGAGCAGAGACCTGCTATTAGTCTCCCCCTGCCCCATAGGACCAGTGAGGATTCTGGGAAACAAACCCCAATGGAAAGGAAGACTCAGCAAGCCACCATAGCTACTGCACGGGGCAGGGGTACAGCTATAATAGGGGCCACAGATGCACCTGCACATGGACCCAGAAGCATGGGGGGACCCAAACACAAGACAGCTGCATCAGCTGTGCCTGTGTCCCATCCTGCTGTGCCACCGCGACTGCCTGCCCCGTCCCTGCTACTTCAGCTGCGCAGCCTGTGACCGCGTCCCTGCAACACTCAATACAGTTAAGAGGGAGGAAGTAGGAGGTGGAGAAGAGGGCAGGGTCAGTCTAGAAGCCTAGGCTACATCTCCCAGAGTTCCCATGCTGATACAGCCCCATCCCTTTCCTTCTGCTATGCAGCCAGCTTCACATACCTGAGTGTTTCTCCTTGCTGTGCACAGCACCACTTTCCTGCCTTGACACATGCTTGCCCACACCCATCCAGTCTTATTGCCCATCTCTTCCATGCCCACCACTTTGCTTACCCTGCCAGTTAGCCCTCTATCAGTCTGCCCCACTGCCTTCTCCAGCTAGAAATGCCTCCCTGGCTAGCACTGGTCTCGACAGCTGCTCATCTGCTTGGATAAGGAGGCTCGGGGACCCTGGCCGGCGGGGGGAGAGGGGATCTTAATGGGGAACCTGGCCAGCTGGGTGGAGGGAAAGGAGGGTGACTTAATATGGATCCTGGCTGGGTCCTGAGCTAAACCAAAATGACAAGGTATTTAGAAGCAGTGTAAAGCTAATACAACAACAAACGAAACGGCTTCATAAAATGCAACGTGTTCTAAGTACAGTAATGGTTACATAAACACAGAAAATGGAATACAATGGTGTTTTAATCAACACATTAGAACCAGTCCAAAGATGCATAGAGAAAGAAAGTCCAGATAAATAACAAATTCTCTGTCCAACGTTTCGCTAAAAAATAGCTTCTTCAGGGGTCCTCAATGACTCTCTTTATTTCTTCCCATTTGCGTACTCCTTTCAAAGCAACCTCCTTTGCCTAGAAAGACTGCTCTCCTCCTTCCCCGAGATCCGTTTCCTTGCTTAAGTCTTTTGCAAGTTTTGAGCTCTACATTGTTGTTTTTCATATAATCTAACGTTTGTCTTTGGCTTATATAGTTATAGTGGTTTCATTATATTTCCAAATTGTGATTACTTATGTCTTATCCATTGCAATCTCGAGTGTATTAATAAAGCAGTTTTAATAATAGAAAATATGAATGCCTTATACTAAGACTAACTAGTTTTCCTGGGTTGAGGAAAGCTACCTTTTTCCCAGAACAGTTAAAACTACTGCTGAAACTCTTTCTCGGTTATCATCAAGAATCACGGTTCTCGACTCATTTTAAACGAGAAACTATAATGGAGAAAAATGCTGATTCTCGACATTTCTCGGTTGAGAATTTTTTCTTGAAATACTGTTTACCGCAATTTATTGTTTACCATATACTGATTTACCATATACTGCTTAGCGTGTACCACATTCATCCCAGTCATGTGCAAAGTGGCATTTTGTGCATGCGCATCACTGGGATAAAGGTAGTACATGGTAAATCAGTATACGGCAAACAGTAAACGGTAAGCAGAAAACGGTATTTCAAGAAAAATTTCTCAACTGAAATCTCAGTGTTATCGAGATTGTACCAAGATCTCGGTGACAATTCTCAATTCTCATGATAGTTTTGTGAGAAAAAAATTGCTTCTCATTTCAGCTATAGGTAGGTAGGTAATATTTATTTGTGGGTCACATAGTCATACAAAATAAGTTAAAGTGAGATTAAAATTGAAATCAAGAAAGGAACAGAACATAATAATACACAAAATCACCCATAGCTCAGATAAATCAGCAGGAACTAAACACAATTCATATACATAGCTTATATACAGATATTATAATTTATAACATATGAAACAATACAGGCTATAGATAGAGCCACATAACCCTATGGGGCAAGTAACCCGCCTGGAGGCATATAGCATCATATAAAACATAGTTAATCAAGCTTTAACCCTTTTCCAATGGATCAAATCTAAGGGTTATCGGGGGTTTACTCCTATCCTACCTGGGGTACATTCAGACTATCAGTCTCAGTCAGTAGACTCAATCGGATAAATTCGTCCCGCAGCTTAACGGCTCTAAAGGCAAAAAACGCCATTGCTTTAATTCTTATCGGGGCAAAATCCATTAACAAAAAAATTAGCTATAGTTAGAACCAAGTTTTTACATAGTAATACACACCACCAGTAAATACTATGCCAACCCTGCATCTAGCAAGCTAAAGGTGCAATTCCTGTCATATTTAAGCTTCCTTATTAAAACCATCACAATATTAGGCTCCTGTCCTATGTGGCTGGTACTCTGTGTCCAAATGATTATTATTATAATAATAATAATAATAATAATAATAATAATAATAATAATTCACAGACACGCATCTGCATGCGCAGGCTTTGCAGCGAAGCAGTTGAATTTGTCATATACAATATTGGTTTTTGTATTGTATGCATTGTATTGGAATTAATTTCAATGCATATCCAACTTAAACTTTAAGTTAAACATTTGTATACGACTGTACCCAGCTTCACTGTGCTCTGGGAGGGCAGTGGGGACTAGCGGGGACTAGCGGGTAAAAGGGAGGGTTGTGAGACATTACTCAACTGTCCCATTCTCCCCAACCAACATGTAAAAATAGAGGAAATGGAGGGGGTGAGGGGCCAGCTCACACCCTCCTGTCCGCAGCTTCAGTGTTGCCCCCAACCTGCAGAGGAAGAGGATTGTGGCTGAAAGACGAAGGCAAAGTGTGGATGGCATGGAGCCTAGGTTTTAAGCAAGCACAATATTTATTTATTTATTTATTTATAATAAAATTTGTATGCCGCCCCCTCCTGCTAAAAGCATCTCGGGGTGGCTAACAATCAGAACAGTAATAATAGGACTTAAACACTATTAAAACACAATATAAAAACAACCCACCCTAACCCAATCCACCCACCCCCTCAGGAAAAACACGGCGGAACAGGCAGGTCTTACATTGTTTACGGAAAGAGGGGAGGTCGGTAATCAGGCGGACCTCCAACGCGAGGGAGTTCCACAACCACGGTATGGCCACAGAGAACGCCCTCTGCAAGGTCAACACCCGAGAAACCTGGGGAACCTCGAGGAGGGCGCCCCCAACCGACCGCAGGGGCTGATCCAGGACCCGGAAGGTGAGGCGGTCCCACAGGTAGGCATGGCCCAGGCTGTTCAGGGCTTTAAAGGTCAACACCAACACCTTGAATTGGGTCCGGAAGACTATAGGCAGCCAGTACAGAGAGCAAAGCACTGGTGTAATGTGCTCGCGTCGGCCCGTCCCCATTAGGAGAGGAGCTGCTGCATTCTGCACCAGCTGCAGCCTCCGAACCAGCACTAAGGGTAGCTCCACAGAGTGCATTACAGTAGACTAATCTCGAGGTAATAAAAGCATGGACGATCGTGGCTAGGTCGGAGTCCGAGACATACGGCTGAAGCCGACAGACCAGGTGTAATTGGCGAAATGCCCCTTTCGCCACAGCCACCACCTAGGCATCCAGGCAGAGTTGCGGGTCCAGGAGCACACCCAGACTCCAAACCTGAAGTACCAGGGTAGGACGGACCCCATCAATGATGGGAGTCACCACTCCCCCGGCCTTCCCCACGACCATCACCTCCATCTTGTCGAGCTTTAACTTCAGACGGCTCGCCCTCATCCAATCCCCCACAGCTGCCAAGCACCAGGTAAGCACAGAGACTGCTGGGCCTGAGTCGGACGAAAATAAGATATAAAGCTGGGTGTCATCAGCATACTGATGACACCGTACGCCAAACACCCTAACAACCTCCCCCAAAGGCTGCATGTACACACTGAACAAGAGAAGGGACAAGATAGAACCCTGTGGGACTCCACACGAGGCCACAGGGAGAAGATGAAAAATCACCCAGGACCACACACTGACTCACCCAGCCAGGAAGAAGCGGAACCACTCAAGAACGGTCCCGCCAATCCCTGCCCAGTCTCGCAGTCGAGTCACCAACAACTCATGGTCAACGGTATCAAATGCAGTGCGGATAGGGAAGCTGCCATAATGGTGGGTGCCTGGTATATCAGCAGTATCCCTAATCTGTCTCCGGCCAAATCCAGCACAAAATACAGGTCCTCTATCCCCATGATGGTTTGCAGAGGAAATCTCCTCGCAGACAATGTATCCTTAAAAACAATGGCTATACCGCCCCCCCACCCCCGGCCGAGGCTGATGCTGCATGGAGCACCCAGCAGTTTCCCCCTCCCTCACACCAAGGGAAGCTGCCCCTGCCCACTAACCCAGTCCCTTCATCCCTCACCCAACCAATACCCCCTCCACCCTATCCACCCATCGCCCCCTCACACCAGGCGACACCCCTCCCTCCATATTCCCCCACCTCACACCTGGGCGCATATGTCGGGACCTCCTCCCCCCAACCCAATCCCTACTGCCAACACCCTTCTGGTTTCTGGCGACGACGGCAGTGGTGGGGCTGACAGTCCAGCTGGTGTCCCCGGCACCCAGCCCCCACGCTGGTCTGGGGTTCCAGCAGTGGCAGGGCAGCAGCAGCGTGATGGTAATCCCACTTGTTAGGGTGTCCACCTCCACCCGCTAATGTCTCGCCAACGGCTCTTCGTCCTTTGGCGCCGCGCTCAGGGCAGTGCCCCTTTATGGCGTTACCTGGGGGAGGAGAGGAGAATGACACAGCTGCAAGGGATCCAGGCAGTTTGTGCAGCCAGCTCTTGCAGGATCCCAACCCAGCCCCCTCCACGTGAGACTGTACAATGTCTTTACTGCTAACATGGCACAGAAGTTAAGGTGAGCCTTTACTTGCAATTTCCATGCTTTTTAGTGCAGGATTCAATTTGCAAGAGCCTTAATTCTTCTTGTAAAACGGAGGTTTTACACACTACGGAGTATCCAAGTTTTTTGTTAAATACAAAGGGCCCCCTTGTCCTCGCTGCCTTGCCCCCCCCACACACACACACCCACACCCAAAGAGACCCCTCTGCCCTCACTCCCTTGCCCTCACTCCCTGGAGCCTCGTAACCCCCAGGGACAATTGCCCCAAGCCCCGCTCAGGCAAGGGAAAGAAAGGAGAAGAGGCGGTGAGCAGCGCTACTCTTCAAAGCAGCCCCGCCCCTCTCCATAGGCTAACATGTTTTTTTTCACAACCCCATAACTTTAAAACTACTAATCAGATTTACAAATAAATCACCAAAGGCACCCCCGGCAGCCTCCTTTAATTTTCTAAAAGTCTAATTCCTCCTCCCCACCAACACTCAACCCCGCTACCCAGTCCAGATTGAGACAGTCTGACTAAACGAAAAATCAGGTTTGAAAGTGCAGTTTACAAACTAATCTCACCTTTTGTCCAACGAATTCAGCTGAAACTTTCACAGCATGAACCATTTACACCCCAGTGATACTCGACAACAAAGTTCACAATCCTAACGTTGATCATGACGATTTTAGAACAAATAGAATATTTGGGCTTTATAATGTAGCATGCAACACACCTTAACTATTAGAGCACTCCCACGCTCTAATAATGGATACTAGGATTTCAATCAAAAACCATATAGGTATTAATAGTCTAGCAGAAAGTGTCCTTATCTTTAAAACTTATTTATACTGTTATTTCAGTGTTCAACGTTTTTTGCAATCCTTACCTAGTTCACCCTCATAAGAACCCTGTGAGGTAGATCATCATAATTCCCATTTTAGAGAGGGAACTGCGGCTGAGTGACTCAGCCAAGGCTATCCACTGAATTAATATCTAAGATGAGATCTGAACCTTAGACGCTTTCTCACGTGAATTAATATGGACCTGTTGGCGACGCAGGGAAGTCAGGGACTCAAAAGATACGCAGCTTCCGTCTTGTGAGAATGGTGGAAATGCAGACCTTTGACTGCAAACATGCATGTCGGGCAGGGTAGGGAAAAGGTACTCTGCCAGACACGCATGTTTGCAGGCAAAGATTCGCATTTCCGCCATTCTCGCAAGATGGATTATGCGCGTCTTTTGAGTCCCAGACTTCTTCGTGGTGCCAACAGGTCCATATTAATGCACGTGAGAAAGTGGTCTTGGTCTCTCAGGTACAAGTCCAACCCTTACTCCAAAACTTACAAAATAGGAGTTTGATTTTTTTAAAGCAATCTTATTTTATTAGATGTCTCAAGATGTTAGATCTTTGTAAAAATGTTACTTTTAAATTAAATTGCAACATTACAAATGCATTAAGTTAACACCATTTGACATTCAAGCAGAGACAATATAGGGACCCGTGTTCACCGAGTTTTCCCCACTGTATTAAATGGAGAAAATGCAGCGAACACAGACCCCTGAATATGATCAACTCTGTACAGGCAATTCTTACATTTGTTTAAATCTTGTAACAAAATTAAACGTGCTCCTGTTCATTCCAGTTAATCGTTACATCAATTGAAGCATATATGGAGAATGAAATTGTTATGTTTTCTAATAGAAAACAGCAGATTATTTCAAATAACCAAACAGCAGAAATGAAACCTCCAGAACAGCAGTATAGTACAGATTTGGTATTACAAGCTATTTGAACCGAAGAATCAAGCATGCTCTAAGTTGAAGTTCTGTTCCCTTTTCTTCTACTACAGCCATTTTAACAAACACATATTTTAAAAGAGGAACTTCAGCTTGATAACCAGAGCGTCTTCATTTTGCACATGCAGTACCTAATCACTGGTTGCATTAATATATAATTAAGAGTCCCTAGGATTGAAAGTATTCAACCTCCATTATTAACTCAAGTTTTTAACTAGGATCTGGCAAAAACAAAACAATGTCATGTATTGTTAGATGAATGATACAGGATTCATCTAGAATCATGCTAAACAAGATTAGATGATAAACATGATTTTATAAAATATTTTTATATGTATTTTGGTTTCTAAGTCACTGGTGCATATTTTAGACATGCTTTCAACCTCTCAGCAACTATAAACGTATAAAAAAAAACAAATCTGAGTGCCTCACAATATGATTTTTAAGAAATCAAGAGATAACAGCCTTAAATATTATTCATCCTGGTGTAAGTGCCCCACGGATATTATTTTACTCAAGGTGTGCCAGTAATTCAAACCTTTCTACTGGTGCAGCACACAATAAAAATATAAATAAAACTATAATCAGCACAAAACCAGAATGAACTTACACTGGTTTGAACTTTCCCAATATAGATATGGCCAAAGTCTCTTTTTCCCCCCTAATATAAACTAGATTGCTATAGAAAGAAGTCAAGTTTATATTTGTGACTGACAAACGTGAAACAAGCATCCAAGACTATGCAAATATACTTTTGTCTAACAAAGACATCTTCCAGTTGGTGTTAAGCAACATGCAGAAAGTTCTCTCCTGTCTAGTAAAATAGTTCATTGCTGTTCTTCAGGTTAGTTGGAATGAAATGTGAGAGCAAGCTACATCAAGCTTCATTAAATATTGTGTATGCCGATAACTTTTGAGAGATACAGAATAAGATACAGATCTGAAATTTCTACTCTCTCAAAGCCAATAACTTCTCATGCTCCCTTTGGCCCAAACCATCAATCATAACAAAAGGTGGGCAATTATTTTGTTACGAGTACATTTTCATGATAATTTTGTATGGCTAGACTGTTCAGAAAAGATGCCTTGATGTGTGATGTGGCAGTGTCGAGGTGATCACAGGTAAGCAAAGGAAAAAACAAATAGAAAGGGCAAAAAGCAAGGAAAATGAGTAGTAGAAAGGATTTTCACTAACACATTTATTATGCTAAACCACAAATGCCATTAAAAAACACCACCACAGAAGGTTGTCTGACCATTTGCCAAAGGAACTCCAATTAAGTAGGACTAAATTGACACAAAAGGCTAACTGCAAGATTGTACCGTATCAGATGAAGTTGTCACACAAATTACATATGGACAACAACATTGGCTCTCTACCTTTTTGAATCTTCAATCCTCACAACGACAGAGGAAAAAACACTCTAAACATTCTGCAACTGTAAATCCCAGAATGCTTGTGGTTACAGAAGAGATGCATCACAGAAGGATTTTTTGTTTTGTCAGTCTGGTGTTGCTGGAGGGGCGGGGTTAACTGAGGATTCTATTTGCAGAAGCTGAAAGCCAGCTCAAGAGCTCCATTAACAATCTCCCTAACCCAGGGATGTCAATCTGTTGACTGGGAGAAGAGCAACACTCCAAAGTAAACTTGATTAAGAGCTGAAAAAAGTAGCAGAAGGGTGGAAAAGCAAATTAACTGCTCCATCCTTGCATTCTAATTGGATCATAACAAACCAGAAATTTGGCTGCTCTCAACTGGCAGGTGGAACTCATTTGGGACCCTCCGGGAAGTCCACTTCAAGCAAATAAACCAACCAGTTGGATAGCACTGGTGTATATCATTGACCTTCCCCTTTATCCTATGTTTAAACTTTTCTATTTGCATTTTTTAAGGTTGTGCTTACATTTTGTTTAATACAATGAACCACGTACTACAGCAAGGAAGAGATGTAGGATGGGAAATGGCCCACGAGACAACACATTCACAATTTTATAATTTTGCTGTAGCTGCTACATGTAGAAGTCAGATATTTAACTCTCTTTTACATATTGACAAAGGCAGCTTGAACAGACCGCTAGTAAGCATACCAAGATTTTAGCAGTACTAGATCTTAATAAATCCCATCGCACTACATGTTCTCTCCCTGATCTGACTAGAGCAGTGGTCAAGGAAGGACAGGTGTGGCTGAGATAATTTGCATTAAGGGTATTGTTTTAATGTCTCCACTGAAAATCAATTTTAAAAAAAAAATGCTTTATCAGAAAGGACAAAAAAAATCCATGTGTTTAGAAAACTGCAAGTCTTACAATTTTAGTTTTTCTGCATTTTTAATGCAAAATCTAAGCCTTCATTTAAAAACAGATCTCTTTCTACTACAAAATAGAGCTACTCACATAACCCAACACAAAACTGTCTCTTGTCAAACAGCAAAAAGTAGTAAATCATCATCCCATCATCACTGCATGCTTAAAACCTAAAATGCTACCAATAATCATAGGTGTGGTTTTCACTTTTGGAAAAGGCAACTAATTCCAGTACATTCGTTAGTAAACTAAATTAGTACAGTATTAACATTTGCAGTCAAACACTAACCAAAAAAAGTAATGCAAAAATTAATGATGTTAAAAAAATGATGATGAAAAACGCATTACAGAATTCTCTGTTATTGTCTTTCACTAACTTCCAAATTATTACTCCATTTTCAAGTTTTTTTCATAACAGTCAGCAGTACTATAAGTTCCCAGGATCTGAAGATCTATGGGCCTTTTTACACGGACCCTGGAGGCACCTCAGTGTGGGGAGGATGAGTGGAGGCGAACGGTGGGTGTGTGGCGCACAGACAGCCCATTACACAGACACCCACCCACCTCCACACACTCAGACACCTCCATTCTCCCCAATGCCTCCATGCGTAGGCGACGGGTGGATATGGGTGGCACGTGAGAGCACGCACACACACCCACTCATCCCCACCAGCGGTCACACGGATGCCCCTCACGGCCGGGGGGGGGGGGGGCATCTCGCGTGAAAAGGGCCTATGAAAAACTAAACCTTTTCAATACCTACTAACATTTTAGTTCAGTCAGTATTAACTAACGTAGGCAGTACCACCAATACGCCACCCTCTGCACTTTTTAGATATACAGTGAAGCGGGTTTAGAAGGCAATGTTTAAAATGAGAGAACATTATGTATTTCATCTCAATGCTGCTAGCGGCAGTAGACATTTCTAGAAAGGAGGACGTGATAGTCAAGCTGAGTTCTTTCTGGCTCATACACCAGTAGGAAGAGATTTTGCAATCAAACTACAGTTAATTCTGCTGATTTACTAATAATCCATCTCAATCTTTTGTTGCTAAATATGCACTGCAGTAACTACAGAAATGAGAGAGAAAAATTTAGGGTTTGTAACTAAACAAGCAGATGACGCTGACTACATATAGGCAGACACCCATATCTATTGCACTTCCCCATTGGTAGAAAGTGCATATAATGAGTTCTGAAGCGCAAAAAAAAAAAAAAAAAAAGTACCAACGTTAACAAGTTACTTTTCAGACTACGTAACAACATTCCATACTTTATCTTCCTCTAGTTAAATGTGCTGCATATTGTCACTTGTCCAAAAAAAAAATACATACTGCAAGATATGCCGGATTACAATCACCCTCAACTACAAATGGGGTTGCACAGTACCCCGGAGGTTGTACAAAAAAATTCATAAAACTTTTTAGCAAACCTGTATCACTTCATATTCTATGTATTCCTCAAGGATATGAGGTCTGTTGTGTCCCACTGGTTCATGGCCCCCACCCCCAATTACAGTTTTTTTATTTTATTTTCAGTGAACACTAGAACATTAATGGGGTATAATGGACCCCACATTGGAATGAATGGGAAATGGAAGCACCACACACCCAGGTTTGTGGGGTCATATTCGCCCCAAACACAACATAGAATTTTATCTGTTTTCATAATATTTACATTTCAACTTATGCATTTTCCTGACTAATTTCTACTCTGATCTAAACATGGCATTAATATAGTTTTCAGCATACTTCATATGAACATAATTTACAATGGTAGTGAAATATATAAAGCCACACCTAGAAATCCATTTTAGGATCTTAAGGACTCCAATAGTGGATCAGTTAAGTGATCCATCCATGCCAATGTCATATTTCAGAGGGTTAACAAAACCAATGTAGTGCACTATGGAATAATCTCTCATAGAAAGAGTTTCTTCCTTATCCCCATCACTTAGTGGTTGTTTTATGCCCTAAAACAGGAGTCAAAGTATTTTTACCATAATTAGACTAACCATGGATTTTCCCATAACTGCCTACGCCATTTTAAAATTCTAGAACATTTCAACCTCAGTAGTATCTTACAATAAAGAGTATTTTAAGTTAGTTACACAAGGTGATTCAAGAATTAGTTCCCTTTATCAAGTATTAAAGTTCTTCATTTTTCCATGTAACCAAATGATCCCTTACTGTCATTTTAGGAGGAGGAAAAACAAACAGTTTACCTTCTTTCCTCTTTATTTTATTTACTTCAGGCACATTCCCTCTTATCACCTCTCTAAACAAACTGTCTTTCCAATCTCTTTTCATACGCAGTTTTTTCCAAACCTCAATTCTACTATGGGAAGGATCTACTCCTGCAACTTACAACAGTCTGGAGGTTCAGAAGGAGGTGGATTTCCTTCCAATAACCAACACGGGGTAGGAAGAGGGCTACAAATTATACCTTAAATATTAACCTGAGAATTATGCCAAAGATGAGGGCCCCCAAACAGGGTTTAGGGGAAACAACCTTGTAAACATCCCCATAGTTAGTATGGAAGCAGGGGCTGATTCTTCACTTGAGCGTTACCTTGGATAGTGTTTCCTTCCATGTTTCCTATACTTGGGTAGTAGGTTTAGTTCTACATTAGATATCTGTTAAAACATGAACACAGGATCCCCCATTAGATGGCTGTGGGGGACACACACACAAAAAGAGGGAGAAGCTGAAAAAGTAAATACATAAGAAATATTATGGGGAACAGCAAAGCAGGAGAATAAAGGAGATGAAAAAAGTACACAGATAACAATGTGAGGATATAATGACATTAATTGATGGCAGGAGAAAAAGCAAACATACCGGAGAAGGAAATACACCATTATCTATGAAAGGAGAGCCGGGATGGTGTGGGTGGGAGATAAAGAGTATGCTGCATGTTAAAGGACAAAAAGATTCAGACATTATAAAGTACATTACTTATTTAAATTGAAATAGGTATCTGAAGCACAAATTTTTCACCTTAGCTCGTAGGCTGAGTCCTCAATCTTAGAATACTAGCATGCACGTGGATTGGCAGAATTAACCTATTTAAAATGAAAATCCTCCCTAAATTGCTATATACAGTGTCCGTGTTACCTATCGCTCTCCCTCGTACCTTTTTTTGCACAGATGGACAATAAATTAAGAAAATTCATATGGATAAACAAAATACCCAGAATCAACCTAGGTACACTGAAAGCCAGTTATGAATGTGGTGGCCTTGCGGTACCTGACCTCCAAACTTACCACATAGCCACAGGCTTAACAACAACTTGAAAGTGGTATCACAACCCTAGGGATGCGCAGTGGATTGAGCAGGAAAAACACCTGCTCCAAGTAGAAGACTTTAGAGAATGTTTAGTAGGTTCAGAGCATATCAATAAAAGGAAATGGAAAGAACATCCATTTGCATCCCAGGCAGTAAGGTCTTGGGAACAAAATATGAAAAATATATAAAATTCAAAGAGGGGTATCCCCCTTTACGCCCATCACCCCACGAAATGTGGACAAATGCAAATTAGCATCACTATTAGTGAGCATGCTTCCAACAAAAAGAAAAGAAAAAAAAAAAAAAAGGCCTCACTAAGGTGTCATAACTCTTTAGAGGAGAGGTTTTCATGGCAAAGGAGGACATTAGAGACTTACTATGGAAAAAATACTTTAGCAGTCAGCTAATCGCAAAGGTATTTTGTCCCGAATATACAGAGAGTTGAAGGCAGGTTTAAACGCACAAAAAGATATGGAGGGCTGGGGAAAAGAATTTGAGACTAAATTCACCAAAAGTGACAAGTCCCAAATGATGAGGAGACTATTTAAAAGCTCCACATCTTGGGAAATTACACACACAAACTAAACTTTTAATGCGTTATTACCTTATGCCTAAACAAATAAGTATAGCCGTGAAAGGCTATAGCAATAAATATTGGAGGGGATGCAACAAGGAAAGTGACCACCTGCATTGTTGGTGGTCATGTAGTGTGCGCTCAGACCATTTGGGGGCCGGTGTGGGAGGAGATTAATAAAGCTGTTGCGATTTAATTGTATGTAATATACTATGAGAATTAATATACTGGAACCAATGACCATATTTGAAAATGCATGTAACTATTGTACCAAAGCTCTGAATTATCTGTACTGATCCAGTAGGCAGGATCTCTAGAAATAGCCAGGTAGGCTATGTGTGGGAAATAATCTCACATGACTTTCACAAACTCCCAACGTATCACCATGTCTTGCAAGACCAGTGATTTACATCATATTGCTGACCAACCGCACCCAGCCTGGAACAAAGCACTGACAAAGACTAAAACAAAGGGGCTTGATGAGAGGGTGCTTGAACACCCCTGAAGAATATCTCCTTCACGCCTGGAGGGGAAGGAGGAGATGTTTCTGCTCAGGGAGTTGCCAACTGACAAGCAGAAGCCATTCAAGCGGCCATCACCCTTTTTGCACCAGCACAGATGATAAAGGCATATCTACTCCCTGCCTGAAGGGAGGGAAAAAGATGTCCTGTTATCAAGTGCCCACCCTGACTAACAAACAAACTGGGAATGTGACCATTAGCACCCAGGCTCCAGATGGATGGGAAAGGGAGATGACAGCCAGACTCTGTAAGATGAATACCAGCAAGCACATTGCACAATCAAGCACCCTGGAATATGCATACTGAAGAACATCTTCTCCCCAAAACACTATAAAAGACTGAAGCAGAGACCAGAACGTTGTCTCAGCGCTTGGCATCTAACTTGGTGTTCGTGGGCTGTTGACCCTTTCCGGGACCCCTCCATAGGGGGTCCTACAACCCTATCTCCTGCTCCTGACAGATGACATCCACCGTTTTGAGCTTTCAAGACATGTAAGACTGACTTTGGGTGTGGGATATTGTATAGCTAGGTAACTGCTGCTGGATCATTACAGACTGGGTTTTATAAATGTGTGAACAACTAAATAAATCTATAACTATGATTTAAGATCCCTTCTATGTGAATGTCTCATATGTGCAAACCAGGGTGTGTGGGTCCCCCGATCCAAAGAGAGCTAATTCCCTAAATCCTAACAAAGCCACAAACCTTCATCTGCCACGTGCACCTACAGTTGCATTGGGATATACCCCGACATACGTCTAATCAAATCCTACCAGAAGGTATGTGATATAAAGTTTGTGGCAGCACTTCAAATGATCGCAAAACGATGGAAGGACACAAAGCCCCCTACAATGAGTGAGTGGAGGTCGAGACTATGGTACATTTTCACCAAGGAAAACACACTAACAGGACTCAAAGAAAAAACGGAGGAATTTAACACAACCTGGTTCTCTTGTCTTAAAGTGATACAGCGAGAAGATGCCCAGCTACATCCACTAAACTTCTCTCTTTCAATATGACTTGTGACAGTATCAAGGATAAACACAGGACTTGCCGCCAGAAGATGAACTGCCTTATTTTTATACAATGTAGTTAATTTGTTATTGTAAGGTTGTGGTTTTATATTATTGATGTTGTGGTTGTTAAGTTTATTTATAAAATAAAATTTAAAAAAAACAAAAAACAAAAACTTAGCAGGAATAAATTGGGTAAATAAATCCAGTCCCGGTTCAAGGTTTTCCTTCCAATGGTTATTACTTTGTACAGATTTTACATACTCGTTTGCCTACATTCTATCTAGTCACCTAATTGTTAAGCCCCTCTGAAGTTTTGCATGGTCTAAGTTTTATATAACCTAAGAAACCATCTAGAGAGAGCGTAGTTGCCATGTTTGTTCCAAATATAAGAAATGGAGACAAAGTAGTTCTGATGACATCTTTTATTGGACCAATATCATTGGAACTACAGTTATTTAGATGGAAACAAAGTATCACCTATAAGTCATGCCACTTCACTTTTCATGTAGAAATCTTCATCATCTCAACAAACCCAGTTCAGTTAAAATGTATGTGTTTCAACCATAGGTTATAACAATGACAGCACACAAAACAGCATGGCCATAGGCCATTACAACACAAGAATGACATAAGCAATCAAATTAACAACAGAAACTAAAAATTAAAAATAAAATTCATTCCAAAACCCTTTCAAAAGACCCAGAGTAAGTCAAGTACAGCCATAAATGCATATTCAGTAATCCAATTGCCCCAAGATTATTTATTCAAAGCTGACCTTCTTTTGATAGCTGCTGCCAGAAACCTAGCAACAGAAGCAATAATAAATGGAACCCTCATCCCTCAACAAAAAGCAAATATAATTCATATGACCCACCAGGATAAGTGTTCAGAATGGGGGAAATTAAATTGGCCCTGAGTTCACTGTAATACCTAGTTAAAGAATACGTGACTCATTGTTTCTACTTCCCCTGACCCACATGGGCAAGTACAGTCCTCAAATGGGATCACCTTATAGTGTCCCTCCAAGACTGCTGAAGGGAAAGCATTAAGGCAAGCCCAAGAAAATGACTTCCTATGCTTGAGACACAGAAGATTATGGCATACAGACATGTTTTGGACTCATAACGGCACAATAGTAGGCAGAAGAGGCAGTAGAGCTAACAATGGTAACATCGGTCTGGTGACCTACATACCGCAATCGCCGCCGTACTTCATGTTTAGCCCCAAAGAAACCCAATGAGCAAATAGGGAGGGGAAAATCCTAAAGACACTACCTTGGCCTGGACTTGTTCGAACCAACAATTTGGTGGTCTCGGGAGCTGTGTTTGGGGGGTGGCTTTGTTGTTTGCACCAATCCCTGCCTGGCTAGAGGGAGTATCGACAGCTGGCCCCCTGTTTCTTTCCAGGTTTTTACTGAAGGGCTGGCCCCTGGGAAGCAGTGGCCTGGGGAGCTGTATTTGGGGGGCCCTGTGTTCCTAGTTGCAGACACTCACTGTTGCTATACCTCCTGTCAGAGAAACAGACACGTTTTGGACTCATAACGGCACAATAGTAGGCAGAAGAGGCAGTAGAGCTAACAATGGTAACATCGGTCTGGTGACCTACATACCGCAATCGCCGCCGTACTTCATGTTTAGCCCCAAAGAAACCCAATGAGCAAATAGGGAGGGGAAAATCCTAAAGACACTACCTTGGCCTGGACTTGTTCGAACCAACAATTTGGTGGTCTCGGGAGCTGTGTTTGGGGGGTGGCTTTGTTGTTTGCACCAATCCCTGCCTGGCTAGAGGGAGTATCGACAGCTGGCCCCCTGTTTCTTTCCAGGTTTTTACTGAAGGGCTGGCCCCTGGGAAGCAGTGGCCTGGGGAGCTGTATTTGGGGGGCCCTGTGTTCCTAGTTGCAGACACTCACTGTTGCTATACCTCCTGTCAGAGAAACAGACACGTTTTGGACTCATAACGGCACAATAGTAGGCAGAAGAGGCAGTAGAGCTAACAATGGTAACATCGGTCTGGTGACCTACATACCGCAATCGCCGCCGTACTTCATGTTTAGCCCCAAAGAAACCCAATGAGCAAATAGGGAGGGGAAAATCCTAAAGACACTACCTTGGCCTGGACTTGTTCGAACCAACAATTTGGTGGTCTCGGGAGCTGTGTTTGGGGGGTGGCTTTGTTGTTTGCACCAATCCCTGCCTGGCTAGAGGGAGTATCGACAGCTGGCCCCCTGTTTCTTTCCAGGTTTTTACTGAAGGGCTGGCCCCTGGGAAGCAGTGGCCTGGGGAGCTGTATTTGGGGGGCCCTGTGTTCCTAGTTGCAGACACTCACTGTTGCTATACCTCCTGTCAGAGAAACAGACACGTTTTGGACTCATAACGGCACAATAGTAGGCAGAAGAGGCAGTAGAGCTAACAATGGTAACATCGGTCTGGTGACCTACATACCGCAATCGCCGCCGTACTTCATGTTTAGCCCCAAAGAAACCCAATGAGCAAATAGGGAGGGGAAAATCCTAAAGACACTACCTTGGCCTGGACTTGTTCGAACCAACAATTTGGTGGTCTCGGGAGCTGTGTTTGGGGGGTGGCTTTGTTGTTTGCACCAATCCCTGCCTGGCTAGAGGGAGTATCGACAGCTGGCCCCCTGTTTCTTTCCAGGTTTTTACTGAAGGGCTGGCCCCTGGGAAGCAGTGGCCTGGGGAGCTGTATTTGGGGGGCCCTGTGTTCCTAGTTGCAGACACTCACTGTTGCTATACCTCCTGTCAGAGAAACAGACACGTTTTGGACTCATAACGGCACAATAGTAGGCAGAAGAGGCAGTAGAGCTAACAATGGTAACATCGGTCTGGTGACCTACATACCGCAATCGCCGCCGTACTTCATGTTTAGCCCCAAAGAAACCCAATGAGCAAATAGGGAGGGGAAAATCCTAAAGACACTACCTTGGCCTGGACTTGTTCGAACCAACAATTTGGTGGTCTCGGGAGCTGTGTTTGGGGGGTGGCTTTGTTGTTTGCACCAATCCCTGCCTGGCTAGAGGGAGTATCGACAGCTGGCCCCCTGTTTCTTTCCAGGTTTTTACTGAAGGGCTGGCCCCTGGGAAGCAGTGGCCTGGGGAGCTGTATTTGGGGGGCCCTGTGTTCCTAGTTGCAGACACTCACTGTTGCTATACCTCCTGTCAGAGAAACAGACACGTTTTGGACTCATAACGGCACAATAGTAGGCAGAAGAGGCAGTAGAGCTAACAATGGTAACATCGGTCTGGTGACCTACATACCGCAATCGCCGCCGTACTTCATGTTTAGCCCCAAAGAAACCCAATGAGCAAATAGGGAGGGGAAAATCCTAAAGACACTACCTTGGCCTGGACTTGTTCGAACCAACAATTTGGTGGTCTCGGGAGCTGTGTTTGGGGGGTGGCTTTGTTGTTTGCACCAATCCCTGCCTGGCTAGAGGGAGTATCGACAGCTGGCCCCCTGTTTCTTTCCAGGTTTTTACTGAAGGGCTGGCCCCTGGGAAGCAGTGGCCTGGGGAGCTGTATTTGGGGGGCCCTGTGTTCCTAGTTGCAGACACTCACTGTTGCTATACCTCCTGTCAGAGAAACAGACACGTTTTGGACTCATAACGGCACAATAGTAGGCAGAAGAGGCAGTAGAGCTAACAATGGTAACATCGGTCTGGTGACCTACATACCGCAATCGCCGCCGTACTTCATGTTTAGCCCCAAAGAAACCCAATGAGCAAATAGGGAGGG
The DNA here is from genome assembly GCA_003113815.1 of Sphenodon punctatus. Classification (NCBI taxonomy): domain Eukaryota; kingdom Metazoa; phylum Chordata; class Lepidosauria; order Sphenodontia; family Sphenodontidae; genus Sphenodon; species Sphenodon punctatus. The sequence goes on along the minus strand of QEPC01002403.1, from coordinate 5,678,836 downwards.
GAAAATCCTAAAGACACTACCTTGGCCTGGACTTGTTCGAACCAACAATTTGGTGGTCTCGGGAGCTGTGTTTGGGGGGTGGCTTTGTTGTTTGCACCAATCCCTGCCTGGCTAGAGGGAGTATCGACAGCTGGCCCCCTGTTTCTTTCCAGGTTTTTACTGAAGGGCTGGCCCCTGGGAAGCAGTGGCCTGGGGAGCTGTATTTGGGGGGCCCTGTGTTCCTAGTTGCAGACACTCACTGTTGCTATACCTCCTGTCAGAGAAGCTACCTCAGGGTAGGTGCAGAGATTTGTCCAAGTCTCACTGCCCCAGCAGCTCCTATGTTGCATCCCGATTCCCCACTGCATTTGTCCCTCTTCCTGCCCCCTCAGCCCTATTGCAAATTTAAGCTCTAGCATTCCTTCTTCCTGCTTTCAACCTGCGAAGGCATGCAGTTATACCAGCACTACAATATGAAAAGTTTTGATATTAAAATCACGTATTTTTTTACATCCCCCGGTGGTTCGTAAAATGTTTTAAGATGTATTTATATTTATTTATATTTGTATTTATTAATTTTTATATTTGTGTTTTTATTGAATTGTTAGCCACCCCGAGCTGCTTTTGCAGGAGGGGCAGGGTATAAAATAGTTAAATAAATAAACATAAAATTGTAATTTCTGATTTTATGAAAAACTTCCAAGATAAAATCGACTAGGTATTAAGGTACAAAATAGTCACTCCTGTGGAAGTTCACTGCATACTTTCTTGCTTTATTAATATATAAAACTGCAAACAGCAGACAAAATAAACAAGAATCACATTTGGCATATCTAGAAATATAGAAAAGGCCTTTTCTGGAGCTACTCATGGGGTGTGGGAACATGAGATCACAACAGAAGCTGAGAAAGCAGCTAGAGGGCTGGGACACAAGTAGCGCAGCAGACACCACACAGGCACACACAATCGTCAAGTAACTGAGGGAAGGGCATGCAGGAGTTGAAAAAGGATTCAAATTTTATACAGACACTAGCCAGACTTTGGGACAAAACATGGAGGCTGTAACGTGTGGGCATTTGTATATGCTCCTATTAGTCTCATAGGAATTAGCACATGTAGGAATGTACTATTCCACTTTTCTCCTGCAAGAATACGTGTGCATGACAGGGTCCACCAATGTAGCTCTGATAATCATGAGTGTTCTCATGGCAGAAAAGTGGAATAGCGCATTCCTATATACACAAATCCCTTTGAGAATAGAGCTGCAACTGCCCTCGCAGAAGTTTCCCCCTCCTAGTCCCAGGCAATATGTGCAAGCTCCCTGTATTACCAGTGCTTCTTCCAGCAGTTGCAAGCAGGGAATTGGTCTCATGAAAGCATATCCCCAAACAACCTGCAGGTTCCACCCACATCATCTCTCTTATCAGCCTAGAGCTGGAAGGCACATTGTTCAAATCCAGCATAGAACTTTCAGGGGGGGAGATAAAAAGCATATTTTCTGGCTTTAGTACTTTATTTTCTAAATTTAGAGGCAAGTGATTTTTTGAAACTTTGAGAGAAAATGACTAATTTTGTTTCCAGTTCAAACAGAACGAAATATCTTGTGCTGTAACCAATTAAGACTTTACGTATAACACATTTGAAACAGTTTAAAAGTGTAAGTTAAAACTTCTCTAGTGTCTAATACTATTTATCATTTATAGAGCACATTACCGTCCGAAGTCATTTACAGTCCTTATCTGGTTCCCCTCACAACAACCCTGAAGGTGGGTCACGATTATTCCCATTTTACAGAGGCTGAGGAACAGTGACTTGCCCAAGGACAGCCAGTGAATTCACAGGTAAGATGGGACTTGAACCTTCGTCTCCTAAGTCAAAGGCTGGGAGCTTAACCTTATCCACTAAATAGACTAGCTCTTCTTAAACAAGTTTAACTCGCCTACGTTACCCTTTCAAGGAACTTTGAAATACTTTTAGAACATATGGCTTAATATAGAATAGGCCTTAATTTTGCCATCATTTATGCAAGCGTTTATTCCAATTCAATTTAATCAGACTGGAATATATATATTTCAGAGCTTGATTAGGTTCTTCATGAGCAAAGTGAACCCATTAAGATTACAAGAACCTTAACTTCTGCATTGCTCATCTTAGTTTTTCAATAAAGATTTGAATAGTTGTACAAGATATCCCCCCAAAAAAACAAAACACCAAAATAGTGACCAGACAATGGATGTTAACAAATGAGATGGTAGCCCACACCAAGTGGGTGTCCGCCTACCCGATTAATAAGTGTTCACTTCCACCAGGCCACCACCCACCAGACACACAGCACCCACACACGGCAGGGTCCTGGAGGATGCGGAGCCCACTGTACAGGCATATGTAGGGTAACATGCTCCGACGTGTCCATGTCATGTCAATTAGGTTGCATGCAGCTTCTGCGCATACAGATCCACCAGCACCATAGAGTTGTAGGCAAAAAGCCTAGAATGTTCCAAGGAGCAACCACTTCTCTACTCTTGCTCTCACTGGCATGCATGTAACATCTGCCTTACAAGCTCACCACACCATTTTCAAACATGCATTCTCCCAGCTCTTCCCGACTGGCAGTATGTGCCCAATGCTTGCTCTTTCCCAGCCATTGCATTCTCTGTAACAAGCTGCAGAGGATTACCATTGCTGGGGCCATGACCAGGGCCCCAAGCCAAACGCGGGTCTGCGATTCGCAGATTTCCCCTCCCCCCGTGGAATCTCCTGCCCCGCTTACCCGAGCACAGAATTTCTAGCCTGCGCTGGGGGGACACGGGGCAGGAGATTCCACGGGGGAAGGGGAATGAACAAACCCTCGGGGCTTCCCCTCCCCAGCCTCTCCAGTTGCCAGGACTTGCCTTCCTCCCCCCGCCCCCCCTCCTTTTAGATAATTAATTAACTTACCAGTGACAGCAGCAGCAGCTGCTCCGTCCAGCGCACTCGTACTTCCTGGCCCCTCCCGACGGGGCCTCTCAGGGCGTCGTAGCTGGATGACGTCATCCGGCTGCGTCGCCCTGAGACACCCCATCAGGAGGGTCCAGGAAGTATGAGCGCGCTGGACGGAGCAGCTGCTGCTGCTGTCACTGGTAAGGCAATTCCTTTTCTAAAAGGGGGGGTGGGGGGGAGTCAAGCAAGCCCCTGCAGCTGAGATGGGGAAGCCCTGAGGGTTTGACCAGTGCGCGGGGGGGAGGAGGAGGAGGCAAACCAAGGGGCCCCCCGGCATGGTAAACCGCGCTGAGGCGCAGAATTGGACCCTGACTCCCGCAGAATTTTTTTAAAAATTCCACGGAAGAATCGGAGCCCTGGCCATGACTCAAACCACTGCAAGGCTCACCACCACCACAGCGCAATCACAGTCATACTTGCTCTCCACCTACCGTTCTGCCTACCAGCACTGCATTCCCTGGACCAAGGAAAAGACTAAGGCTTTCATCAATCTACGGTAGGATCAAAAGGACCAATATGCCCCTGGTGACGCACTACAGGAACAAGGCTGTGTTCCAAGAGATCTCAGTCCAAATGGTACAGTTGGGCTACACCCAGGAAATGAACCAGCACCGGCAGTGGGCCAAGGACTAGAGACATGGATACAAAAAAATCTGGGACAACTTCACCTCTGACCACAGGAGACAAACCTCGCTCTATTACAAGCTCCTTCACCGATTCCTCTGTGTGGATGGAGCCTGCATAGCTGCACCTTTACGAGGGGCCAGAAGGGGTTGGATATGGCTCCCGCTCCTGCTTCATCTGCTCCTGCTGCAACCACAGAAGTAGCAACCACCAGCAGCCATCCCTCCATGCCCATCCCATTCTGGAGCCAGCACAGGTCTATGCAGACATGGACACCATGACTCTCAAAGTGTATCCCCTCCAGCTCAAGAGCCAGGCCTTGTTGAAGGAGCCAACAGAGGTTCTGGTTGAGGGCACAGAGGACCTGGTTGCCACCTTTGCAGAGGAGACAGTGGAAGCAGAGAACAGTAAGTGAATGCACCTGGGGTCGGGGTCATTTTTACACAGCTGCACGATAAAGGCTTCTATTTATTGTTATCTAATTGTGTTCTTTATTGTTTACCGTGTTTCCAAAAAGCCAAAAGAATACGGAGGAACAGGAAAATTACCAGGAAACAGCTCTGTAGGTTGGGAACGGTATGTGCATGAGGAGGTGGGAAGATACCATGGCAGGCCTACAGGCTGGTGAGGGGAAAGGCACCATGGCAGGACAGTGGGCTGGCAGGGAGGGGGTAAAGCCAAAATGTTAGCCGGGGCACATGTGCATATGGTGGTGCTTGATTTCTGTATGTTCTTCACTCCTCTACAGTGATCATAGAAGAATTGCGTGGTGCTGGGATCCTGTTGCAGCAGCCACCCAGGTCAGGTTCTCATTCCTGCTTCCCTTTGAGTGGGTGCAGGGCTGATAATTGGGCAGGTGGGAGTCTGAAACACTGGGGTGGGAAGGTGGGTGGTCTGAACTAATGGCTTTCCTCCTTGTTGCCTTGCTATAGGTCTGCCAGTGCATCTGCCACAAGCGCACAGTGGAACCAGGACCTGCGGGTCTGCAACCTACAACACAGGGAAGATTTAGCAAGAGCTGCTTGGGGAAGCCACGCGGTGGGTGGATGAGATCCGCAGCACCATTAATGGCATGGCCAGGGAGCACAGGCAGCTAGTGCAGCGGCAGAATGCTGCTGAGGCCCACCAGTGGGAAAAATGGCAGCAGTTTGAGCAGATAAGACAGCATGATCAAGCAGGCAAGCAAGGAAATGACGGAGATATGGGTATAGATGTAAAGCAGCCGTGTCCCAGTCCATTCAGCTCCAGAGCTACCTGCTTGAGCATGTTGCTGTCATGACAGAAAGCATTGTTGGTCAGAGGCAGGCATCATTTTCTAACACCGATTGGTCATTCATATTCCATATGTGGAACCCGACCAACAACCCCCACACTCCACCCATTAGGGAAAGCATCCAAGCCCTCTTCGCACTGCACTCATGCCAGGGAATAGTTCCTCGGCCAGACACATTTCCCTCCCCCCCAAACCAATCATTCCTGCATGACCCCCATGAACACTCCGCTGCAGCTGGATCCTAGGGAAGAGGATCAGGAAAATGTCTCCCCGCAGGTTCCGCCACCCAAGTGAGAGTGGCAGGACCAGCAGAAAAGGAGTAGACGGGGTGGAGTTTTAATTTTATGTTACTAAAGTTATTTAACTGTCCATAATCTATGCTTTCTGTGCTTCTTCTGGGAAAGGAGGCAAGTTTGAGGAGGGAAGGGCCTGTGGAGAACGGTGGTATGCCACCTTGGAGGCTTGAGATAAGGGGCGTGCGGGTGTACTGAAAACGGGATGGGAAGGCTGCTGGCCATGAACTTGCACTTGAGGCGGGGATCCATAGTAAACCAATAGGGGGAAAGCCCAGGTGCAAAGGAAACTACCGTGGGAACGTCAAAGGCCAGGTGCTGGCCAGTCGCAGAGTAGCCAGCTGGACACCTTTGCCACTGCCCTTTCTATTGCCATTCTCAGACCCAGCTGTTCTGCAAATGCCAATAGGAAATGCAGAGGTTCTGGCCTGCAGTCAGCAATCTACAAATACCAACAAGGAACACACAGACAAAGGCTGTCAGCCAGTAAATAGTACCAGGCCCGGGGGGGGGGCGGGCGCAGTGTTTGGGAGTCAAGGAGGGAAAGTATGCTGTCACAGTGCAGGTTGGGGGGACTGGACAGGCCAGAGGAAAACACAGTGACACACATTAAATGTTTTTTAAAACTTTATTGATACCACAAAAATTATTTAATACCATTCACTTATGCTCATTAAACCGTTACTGATGGTGGGTGTTGGGACTTGCATTGTGGTTGATGCGTCCCAGAACTCTCCAACCATGTACTACTCCACTCAGTTCAGCTGGTCCTGGAACATCCGCAGGGATGGACAACTGCATCACCATGCTCGGTTTCTCCAGTCATTGCCTGAGGATCTCGGCTATCCACAGAACAAGGCAACAGGCCATCCTGAAGTTTGCAACCTACTCCGTGTCTCCCCACAAGGACAGGACGTTTTCCCCATTCTCTGTGCTTTTCTTCTTCACCCAGACAAGCCTCCCATTGGGTACAGTCCTGAGCATGGCATCAGTGACTAAAGCTGCATCTCCTGATGGTACCTCTCTGCATGCATCAGCTACCCTTGCAAGGCTTTGATCCTCCCCAGCATGGTCCATTGTGCACTTGCCTACCTCCGTTGATGGCACCATAACAGGAGCTGCCTTCGTAGTGTAGTAGTAGTAATAAATTTATTGTGAAGCCGAAGCTATTACAATCTTAAGATTTAACACTAAAATTACCTAGAAACAAGGTACAAGAATATAGACATACAAAAAATACAAAAGTACAGAATACAGAAGGTACTCTTCAGCGTTAAATATATACAACAGCAAAACAAGCTGAACCATTAACACCAAAAATCCAACCCATAAAATCCATACCAGACAAACAACACACTCTAAACAGGTCTAAACTAGGCAGTCTTTGTATATAAAAAAAAGTTGTGCGCCTACGGGCAACAGCTAATCAAAACCGTGCCACCAAACACGTCAAGTGGGAGCCTAGTGGACTAAGAAACACCCTCAAAAGAGCATTTGGGCAGTCAGCAGAGGACAAAGGGAATAAAGAAACTCACAGTTTTTCCTTAAATCAGCCAAGGCAGGGCACCGAAAAAAAACCCTGAAAAAGGGAATCGGGATCATGAAGCTCACACGGTGAGCAATACCAATTCCCCCTGGGGATCCCAGCATATTGGCCCTCAAGAATGGCCGGCGAGAAGGAGTCACATCTGAGAAGAGTAAATGCCTGTCTTTCGGGAGCATTCGACCAAGTAAATAAATAACTGACTAACTCGGGAAGGGTCGGAAGGAAAATAAGCGGCGGCTACTCTCTGTGCACTTAGGAGAGATTTCTCCGTTTGAAGTTCTTGGTTCGCCAAACTCCTTAGTAGGAGAAATTCAGCAGATTCGGGACCAACTCCCAACAAGTGCTCACGAGAGAGCCCCAGCCTTTGAATCTCCAACTCAACCACTGAGTCCCAGGCACTCAATAACCCATGGGCAGCCACTAAGGAAAGTAGTGATCGGTCCTGCAGCGGGAACAAGGCGATCCTAATCCAGTATCTAAGCAATGACCGCAAGGCAATTTGCCTAAGCATAAGGCTACATGATTCAGCCCTTAAGATCTTCTGCGGGGTACCCCTAGGAACTCCCATAATTGAGCAAAGAAATCCGTTCTGGACTACTTCCAGGTTATTCACATGAGCCATGCCCCGAACTGGGAAAGCATAAAGGCCCTGGGGGATAACTTTTGCCCTAAACAGGCGAAGAGCAGGCAAAACTAAATTGCCTTCAGGGCCAAAAAAGAAACTAATAATCGCCGCAGATGTACGCTTGGCTTGGGCCTTAGTTGCCTTAAAGTGCGGCTTCCAGCTGCCATTACACGAAAGAATCACCCCCAGATATTTATATGAAGGAACTTGCTCTACTGAGTTGTTCCCTACAGACCAATGATATTTGTAGTGCCTAGTGTTCCCCATTACCATTACTTTTGTCTTGTCATAATTAATGAAAAGGGCCTCCCTACTACAGTAGGCCCCAAATTGTTCCATAACACGTCTCAAGCCTACCAATTAATATGAAACCAGCACAGCATCATCAGCATACAGGAGGGCTGGGATAGTCCTACCCCCAATAACAGGTGCATGAGAATCACTGCACGTTAAGAATGGTATGACATCATTCAGAAACAAGTTGAATAGAACTGGGGCCAAAATGCACCCCTGTCTAACACCCGCCATAACCTGAACTTTACCTGTCAGACTACTAGAATAATTACACCTGACCTGGAGTGAATTGCCCGTATGCAACTTCACAATTAGGAACAAAAGGCGGGGATCGATTGAAGACTTACTCAATTTAAGCCCTGCACACTGAATCGAAGGCAGCATGGAGAGCAACAAAGCAGAGGTAAAATTTCTTCTGTCGGGCAAAAGATCTATTAGCTAAGGCTGTGAGGGCAATCACATGGACCAAGGTAGACTTGCCTTTCTGGAAGCCAGCCTGCTCAGGTTCTAGAATGTTATTGGTATCCAGCCATTGTTGCAGCTTCGCCAGCAGAAAGCATGCATATAATTTCCCTGCCACACTTAATAGACTGATCGTGCGATAATTCCCAGGTAATGAGGGATCCCCTTTCTTAAAAATAGGGACCACTATGCTATTAAGCCACGAACTAGGGATCTCACCTGACTCATTGATGGCTATAAACAAAGGGGCCAAAATTTCAGCCCACCAATCAGGGGCAAATTTCAAAAACTCTGGGGTAATGAAATCATCAGCCGGCACCTTCCCAGTTTTAAGCTGCAAAATTAAATCCAAGATATCCTCCAGGGACACTGGTTGCCAAATTGGAAATCAATCCTTCGGGTAGGTCCTTACACTAAAACTTAAAGGGGAGGGGTTAGAAAAAAGATCCTTATAGAAATGTTCCCACACTTCAGAAGACACTGAGGGTGAGCCCGTACGTTTACCACCAAGCTTAGCATTACGGATTGCCTTCGCAGTGTGGTGCAACTCACTATCCCAGCCAGAAATCAACCAAAAGTCTTTCTGTGCCTTGACATCACATTACTCCAACAACAGCAGTAGGCCTGGATCTGTTTGATCACTCACAGTTCCTGCTCAACAGCAGAAAGGAAGGTCTGGAGTGTGATAACGAGCACAAGAAAGTTCTTGGCATGCATCCCCATAGCTGCAGTTCCGGCGTCTATGAACCTTGCTGACCACACAACCAAATGTTTTGAAGAGCATCAAGAGCTGGGTTGATGCATAGCCAGGATTGGCTGCATGCTATATACAAGCTGCAATTGGCTGCTTTTGGTCATGTGACCCTAGGGGAATGGCAGCATGCCATTTGTGAGCTCTTATAGCCTGCTGTTGGTCACATGGTATTGCAGGCCAGCTATTAGACAAAAAACTTTTCACCAAGCTTCTGGTGTGTGTGAAAAGGTGGCAATTAAACTGCAGACATATTCCTGTCACAACCACATCAGTGCATAAGCAAACTTGTCTACAAAATATTGCGTATTTTAACACCATATAAGCATCTCATTTTTTCATTGGGGGGGTGGGGATCTGCAAGGTACTGAAGGTCAATGTGCTTGGAATGCATGTGGGAGCAGGGCCAGGACGCTATTGCCCATTGGTTGAAAGTTACTTATAATTTCTTATTATTAAAAAGTAATATTTTTGCTTGGAACGAGCATGAGAGGTCATAACAACATGGAACCTCATTGCAGCGGGTTGATTGTCACACAGAGCACATGGCCAGCCAGCATCCCCTGGACTGAGAAATTAGGGGGGGGTCAGGAAAAGGCTGGCCTTTTATGACATTTGGATGAGACCAGATGTGCAGAGAAAACTGGCAGACCAATAGTAAGTCTGCCCATGCACTTATAGAATGGTACAAGCACTTAATGTTCTATGGATGCAGAGAACATGCACACGATAGGGTGGTACATGCACACAATGTGGTTCTATGTATGCATAGTGGAGTGCAAACAGCGCACAACCATGCTGCAGTTGGATGCTTGGCAGAATGCAAGTGTGCGCCCCAGACACAGTGAGAGAGTGGGATCCAAACAAGACCGAGTGTTTCCTCAAGGTTTCTGCAATGCCAAAATTAAAGCTTTCAATACTGGGAGCCAAACGTTCTTTGCCAGTGTTTCTCATCACTGCCATGATGACAGCAAGAAGATACCAGAGGCTCAAGGCTGCTCACAATCCACACACAAAAAACTTAAAAACATTAAAATACATACAATAAAAACACCCTCCCCTCAAACCCTCATTCTCCCTCACAACACCTCCCCCAAACCCAACCAATGCCCACCTATCCCTACCTGTCAAATGCCTTTCCAAATAAAAAGGTTTTTCACCACCTCTGGAAGATAGCCAGGTTTGGGCTCAAGCAAACCTCCTGGGGAAGGGAGTTCCACAGTACGGGGACAACAACCAACACTACTCTCCTACGCACCTCTGCACCATGGACAAGGGTAACAGATGGAACGTGCAAGAGGGCGCCCCCAGCCAAACTATAGCGGCCAGAAAGGAACATGGTAGGATAGGCGGCTTTTCAGAGATATGGGACTCAGAATTATCTTCAGGAAAACTAGTGCCTCAGGGTATTGAGAATGTAGTGACCGCAGGGGAACTTACTGCCCTATATGAGGCTTCTGCACTTCTTTGAGTGTCCAAAGTCCTTGCAAATGGGGATGTTTTCCACCCACACTGTATGGCGACGCAAAAGACAAAATATAAGGAGTAAGATGCATGTCTGACTGGTGGTTTTATGTGAACCAAGAGGGATTTCCAACACCATGGAAAGCAAGATCCCATTAAAACTGTGTGCTGATTCCTGTCAATGCACTGCTGTGAGCGGTGGACACAAGAAACCAGATAACAGCATTCAAAGATTGATTGCTTTCAATATCAAATTTTTACTTTCATTTTCACTTTTAACTATAGGCACTCAAAGTATGCTATTTGCTACTTAAACTCAGCATTATGTGCATAGCAACTGGTTAATTACAATCACCAACTACTAGCAGGTATAAACCCAGGTATGAACCATTGGGAGTGGGCAAGGATAGCAGGTGCTAGATTGCCTCCTGGAGTCATAGCCCAGAAAAAAAGAACAGCTGGGGCAACTTCTTGTTCCCATGTTTTGCCGTGGCTGCAAGTCATGACAGGGGGCAGGATGCTGAGAAGGCGGGGTTGGCGGGTGGAGCAGGAAGAACATCTGCTCATGTGTTAAGCTTGTCATGCTAAACCTGTGAGTGGGGGCTGAATAAACACACATGAAATATATGCTGGGGGCTGTCCGTTTATTAGGCTCTACACACTAAGCATGCAAGTGGGTGCTGCACAGAATGAACCCAGACTCCAGCGGCTATGGTCTCATTTGTTTACACCCAATGTTTTGTCACAGATACTAGAACTCGGGCACCATACAAACTCTTCTCTATAAATACTACTACTGTAAATCATTTCCAACCTTCCATCAGGGAACACTCTTGCTAGAGCTGCCTGGAAACACTCCAACTGGCTTGATGACATCAGGTCAATCACAACAAACAGTTCTGGAGAAAAGTAAATTGGCCAATTCCCAGGCACCGAGTGACCCGTCCTATTGATTGCTAATCTCCATAGCTTTTCGGTTCAAGGATAAACTCTTTCATCTTCAACAATTATATGAATAGTTCCTACACTTTCTTAGTCTCTGATGAAGTGTCCATAGCACAAAATGAAGGTACAAAATTACTTCAGCAGCCCTTCCAGAGGGGGTGGAGGAGGAGTATTGTACTTTTTGAAGATAATGAGGGAAAGAATTCTGAGCTGAGCATACCAGATACTCCAAGGGCATGGCATCACAATGGTATGTCATTCCACATGGAGCACTCTAACCAAATGGAGCTAGAAAAGAAGAAAATGCATGGGGAAGTTTTTCAAAAAGTACGGAGTGCTGGAGAAACATCAGCAACACATCACAACGTTTACTACCCACATCAGACTCTCAGCTCCAGAATTTTAGTCAATGGACACTCAATTTTAAAAAAACAACAAAAACAAATACAGCAAGACAAGAGATCAAGGACCACATAAGTTGTCAGTTCAAGCATCCAGGTGGGGTTATGCTGTGCCTAAACAAAGTAACGCACTAAGATGCATTAAAGGTGAGCTTTCAAGGAAAAAATTGTGCCTTTGCATCTTTTTTTGCTTTGTATACACTTAAAAGAGCCAGGATTCGCCTCCCTTCAACCCTGAAAAAAGTATTTTGAGAGAAACTGACATTTTTCTGGAAGATTATGGATACTTAAAGAGCGGTAGTAGTATTTAAACCTAGTTCCCCAACATTTTGCCCACCTGACCCCATTTTGAGACTTAAGGCATAAACTTGCAACCCCAAACAGTAAAGTATATGAAAAATCAGTCATGATCACAATCCCATCTGTTAATGACGTGTCCTCATTTGGGTCCAACCCAGAATGGGAACCCTGGACCACATTCAAAGTATTAAGGCACTTGTCATGAATGGGACAAGAACTAGGAGATACCTTCCATAGCATACATTTCAAGCTACACAGGCTGAGTCAAAATGAAGTCTCATGAACAACCCACCAAGGGTTAACTTGCTCAAATATGTTGCATCAACATACAGAACAGGTCCAGTATGCCAAGCATAAAATTGAGATTTTACCTCAATACTCGGAAACACTCCCCACTCTACTTTCACTTGTGTGCATGTTGGGGACATCACAAGTATGCCTAGAAGGCACCCAAGGAGCTGTACATCTAGAGAACAAAAACAAAAAGGAGTTGTATGCAGGTTGCCATTACGGTACCATTCAACTTAAGATGTGTAAAAAATAATAATTTGGAAGTGGGAGTACAGAGATATTTTTTTCTCTAATGCAGCTGGAAAATAGCCAACAGGGAGACTATGCAGGTCAGGAGATCTTTAAAACGCTTAAGTGTATACATCTCACTGATAAAACCCTTCATGACTAATTTCTGCATACGTTTTGTAAAAAAAAAATAACCAGGACAGCTTAGGAGGCAAACTAGAATACACTGAAGTGGTAGACAAACAGAGACTGGGTAAAAAAAAACCAGGTGGCTCTTGTGACCATCAATTCATGGTTTGGAGGAGGAGGGGTAAGCAAAGGGGCTGGAGAGCTTATCCCCACATTAGAACAGCAGTTCATTATGCTTAATACTGAAAAAGGAGGGAGTGGGCAGGGGTGCCCTTGAGGAAAAGGGTGCAGCCATTTTTGAGGATAAAGGGGTGACCCCCATGGTGGACAGAAAGGGGGAAGAGAATTATGTGGCTTGGATCTACCTCTCTCTCAACCCTGTGCACAGCGTTGTAAAATCCACTTTCCTGATTGCTTCTTGCAAGTATATTCTGAGTTGGCAAGTAGATTTTTACAAACCTGCTCCAGTTCCCCACAGCAAGAGCCTGGTGGGCAGATTTTTTGGCCTGGCTGGTGAATGAATACAGTGCAGCCTCGCTAGAATGCTGTATCTGGAAGCCATGCCTCATGCCATGTTATCAGGAAAGTGCTTTGTGCACATAAAACCTACCCGCGATGTAATATAGTGGTAGCCATGCCTCACACTGTTCTAAACTGGAGGGGGGGGGGGTGTCTACACACACGTGTGAGCCCTACCTACACCTTCACTGGGATGAGGATAGCTGGTGCTTACCGCAGGAGCGCCTAGGTGCCCCAGTCATGGACCCGAGTCCCATTGTCCTAGGCACTCAGCACAAAGAGCACCTCTGCCCGCAAGGGCTCGCTGACAGGAGACGTGGGGCTTCACCTCTCGCCACTACTCCCCACCCCGCGCAGCACAACAGCTGGGGGTGGGGCTACCTCCGCTCCCATCAAGAGGGGCATAGCTGCTTCCCCCCCTCCCCCTTGACTCCTACGGGCTCAAGGCTGCTTTCCCACCATGGGGGGCGGTTTGAATGGCCGCCAATGAGAGGAGACAACACCCCCGCCACCCCAGTCCACTCAGGCCTCCCCGCCCACCCCCAGTGGGGGGTACAGCGGGACCGGGCGCGCGCGCACCCGCGAAAGGACTAATGAGAGAAGATGGGGCTGTTACCGAGATTCGGGCGGAGCAACGGCCGGTCCACGGAAGCTGAGGAGAAGTGACTTGCCCCGACCCCAGAGCCCGCGCGTCCTTTCAGTGGCGGCGGCGGCGGCTTGTCAAAGAGAAAACATGACGCGAGAAGGTGGGCGGCGAGATCTCGCGATGCTTGACTCCGAACTCTCGCGAGCTCTGGAGGCGCTTTCTCCCCCCCGCCCCCCAGCACAGGGACAGCGCCTGCTGCTGAGCGGCTTGGCAGCGCGCCTGCCTGTCGCGATTGTATCGCAATCTGAGGCCGCAATACAAGATTGAGATTTCTTTGTGTGTGTATGTAAAAAAGAAACTTCTCGGCCCGAGGGGCTGCTGAGAAAAGGCGCTTAAAGCCGGAGACAAAAGGCAAGTGAAAATCTCATGATTTTCAGGGACCTGACTCCTGATTTATTTTGTAATATTCAGGGTACGATCCTTTGGCTGTTGAACACCAACGCTAGCACTCAAGGTAGGTATGTGTCCCACTGAAATGAATAGGACTTGCACTGGCGCTAAGGGCTAGTGCTAAATCCCTAGAGCTTCATGCGCCTCAGCAAATTTGGGAGGGTGAAGACCAGTGTAGTTACAATTAATAGGTGCAGGTGGTGTCGCTGTATCAGAGCCCAAGAGCCTGGAGGGGTGTACTTCCATGTTAAATATACGCATAGGCAAATGGGTGGTTAGAGCTGACTTCACCCTCACAACTAGCCTGTGAGGTAGGCCATTATTAATCCCATTTGCAAGATGGGAAACAGTCTGAAAGCTAGTGGCTTGCCCAAGGCCACCAAAGAGAGTACATGGCTGAGACTGGATGTGTGCCCTGGTGTCTCCCAGGTCCAATACCTCACCCACAAGGATCCACTGGCTCTGAACGTTTGTAGGAGTCCTGGTAGTGGATGCAATCCTCAAACCTAAATTAGGAAGTAGTTTTCCCACACTTCCTCATTTCTGGAAAACTTGGTTAGAAAGTATTTCTCTGAGTGATAAACTTACATGCTGGGCTGTGGGGGAATGGGGGTGGGGGGTTGGCCAGGGAACTGATATGCACCTGACCTGGCTGGCTGGTGAACACTCCCCCACCCCTGGTAGGGTGGGGGAACAGAACAAACGTGGCTGGGTGGCCTGCCTCCACCACCACCCCGCCATGGTGACCCCTGATCCCCAGTGGGGGATAGGGCTGCAAACAGATGCACTGGCTCGCCTGGGTAGCCCTTGGCATAGGCTATGGCCCAGGATCATCTGGGGGCCCAGTTCCAGGCCAGCCGCTCACCTGGCCTGAGACAGCAACAGGCTCTCATCTGGGGGCCCGGAAACCAAAGTGATTGTGAGTCTCTGAGCCAGACAGGCCATAGCGGGCCTTTATTAAGTTTCTTGTCACCCTCTGTATCAGCCTCTCTGGCATACTGGCTGCACAATCATTCCTTTCTGGCTTTGGGATGTGGCTTGTGCCCCCCGTTTTTCACCTCTAAGCTGCAGTCAGTGATCCTGTGTTTGGTGAGAGTTTGTCATAGTTTTGTACAACATTACATCATAACGAGGTAGTCTGTTAGTTCCTTCCAGCGACTCATATTGCTGTTTCAGTTGTTGGTCCAGCAGTATGAGTATCTTTTGGGACTGCTTAGCCTGTGAAATTATGATATAGAAAAATGTATTGTGTTTTCATTAGGATCTAGGTTTTGATCCCTTGCTGCTTTGTGGGTGAGGGAGTGTTGCTGCTTTGGCTGAGGGGGCACCAGAAGGGAATATTCTTTCTGTATCTTGAGCAGCAGTGAGAATTTATCTGATTTTGTTCTGCATTTGTTGCTACTGGAGTTCTTGTATATGGGAAATGATCATAATAATACCAACATACCCGTCACTGAACATCATTCATTAGAAATCAGTCCCTGCCCTGGGGGGCTTACAGTCAGGAGGGGTAGGATATAAATATGTAAAATAAAATACAAATAAAATAATAAAATTGACACAGGAGAGTACACAAGGGGGTGAGTGACAGATAGGGATATGATCATAAAGATGAGAAATAACAGATGCAGTTACAAGGGAGAAGGGGACAGAAGAGGGAGCATCAGTAAGCAGTCTATGGGGGTGAGGAGCTAGGGAAAACCTGGTAGAAAAGGTAGGTTTTTAGAAGGGATTTGAAGGAGCAGAAAACAAGAGGGAACCCAGTGAATATGTTCAGGTTGGGAATTCCAGGCATAGGGAGAAGGGATGAAGATGTGTTAGGGATCAGGAGACTCAGGTGAGTGAGGATATTGGTCATCAACATGTCATGTCTGTGCCCCACTGTACATCTGGACAATGTGCACCCCCTTTATAACATTCACTCTCCATTTGTCATAGCCCAGTTTAAATTCAGCAATCAATAGCCTCCCATGGGAGGTGAATAAATATTGGTAATTCCCCATTACAAAGAACATTATATGGGGTGCAATCCTGACTCCATTGGAGCAAGTGGCTAAACTGCCATTGACTTCAGTAGTTTGCACCCACAGATAGGGAAACTGAGGCTGCTATCCTCATATAACTTAGTGTATAGTAATAGTGCTAGAAGCCCCACTCAGGTATGGGGGCTTTATTCTGCAATGCGTTTTACAGAAGGCATACAAAAATTAAAACTGTCAAAAAGCTGATGTCTGAAGCCTCGATCTTTCATTGACTGTGAACAGATGTACCCTGGCCTGAGTCTGGAGAGAGTGCTGCTAACTTGCAAACCTGAAAGACTTTCTGAGAACCTGTCCCCACAAAATTCTTATGCACAAATGACTCCACTGAAGTCAGCGAAACTATTTACACATAAAGAGTGAAATTCTCCACCATTAAAGTTGATGGAGGTTGAGCCATTGGGTGTTTTTAGACAGACACGGAGGCAGCCGCCCCCAGAGCTGCTCTGGGGGTGCACCCCCGTGTCCGCAGGGAGCAGCGTGGTATGGGGATAGTCCCACATTGCTGCTTACTTAATCTTTGTTGCTCTCCTCCGAATCCTTTCCATTTTGTCAACATCTTCAAATGTGGGGCCCAAAACAGAAAAGGTCTTCAAGAGAGGTCTGACCAATGCGGAGTATAGTGGTGCCATAATTACAATGCTTCTGTTTCTGCAACCCAAAATGGCATTGACATTTTTTGCAGCAGCAGATCACACTGTTGACTCATATTCCGTTTTGTGATCCGCTATAACCCCCAAATCCTTTTGGCAGTGCTGCCTGGCCAGTTATCTCAAACTTATACTTGTACATTTCATTTTTCTTTCCTATTTGCAATACTTTACATTTGTCTTTATTTAATTTCATTCCACTGATTTCAGCCCAGAATCTCCAATTTATCAAGGCAATAGAGACAAAGTAGTACAGTATATATTTTACTGGACCAACTACAGTTGGTGGAGATCAATATTGGTGGTCCAGTAAAAGATATCACTGTATTACTTTGTCTCTATTACCTACATTTGGGACCAACATGGCAACGTTACTTTCTCTACACAATTTATCAAAGTTGTTTTGAATTTTAATTCTGTCCTCTAAGGAGTTTTCAGTCCCCACCACCCCAGTTTTGTATCAGCAGCAAAACTGGTACATGTACTGCCCATGCCTTCATTTAAGTCATTAATGAAGATATTAAACAGTACTAGACGGACCCAGGACTGATTCTTGTGGAAACTCACTTTGACAGGGTGGATGCGGCCTGTCCTGCCACAAGGGGCTGAAATGGTTGATGAGCCCTTTAAACAGGAATTAAAGCTGCTTGTGGAAGACTGACAGGGGAACTTTTAAAAGGAGCTGCTCATTGGAAGCAGGCAGGTGTGTGATAGAATGGAAGCCACCTGCAAGTGGTAGCAGGGCTACAGTATAGAGCAAGAAACTCTAGGCTCCTAACTGTGATTGCAGGCTAGGTGGTGAACCCCAAGGGGAGGGGAGGGAAGGAGAGGGAAAAGGGAAAACCTAGTCTGGTGGGGAGCCACTGAGCTGAGAGAAAAAAGCCGGGAACGTTCAGGGAACTGAACGGAGTGGGAAACTTCAGATACTTGAGCCCACTGGTGGCCTGCAACACACTGGAGAGATGAGAGGAGACACCCTGTTGTGAAGGTTTTTTGTTTGTTTGTTTTTAAAGGGGGATTGAGTGCACACCTGAGAGTGAAAGTCTGAAACAGCAAGCAAGCCAGGCAATAATTAATAAGGGAGTTGGTGTCCCGGTAAGAGAGTGGCGAGGCACCAAAAGGAGGCTGGCTAACCAGAGGCTGCAGAGAGGTGTCCGAGTTACAACAACCGTTTGTGGGGGGTGAGCTGGGACCCAGGGTGAGGGCCTGCTACAACCCCTTCTCAGTTCCAAGTTGATCCATTGATTTATTGCTCATTTAGGGCAATATCCAGTAATTTTTTTCTAGACTATGTTTCTCCATCTTGCTTAGGAGACTGTCCTGTACAACTAACTCCAAAACCTTGCTGAAGTCAAGATATATTACATTGATTGTATTCTCCTTATCTACTAAGCTGATAGCTTTATGAAAGAAGGAAACAAGTTGGTTAGGCATGTTCTGAATGAATTATGTTGGCTACCAAAAATCGCCCCACTTTCCACTAGATGTTTACAAATGTTTTATGATTTGCGCTAGTATCTTCTCAAGTATTGAAGTCTGGCTAACTGCTCTATAATTCCCTGGGTCGTTGTCTTTTCCTTTTTAAAACTGTTTTCTTCTTTCCAGTCCTCCTGGACCTCACCAGTTTTTCATGAGTCCTCAAATATAATAGCAAGTGGCCCCAAGATTTCAACTAGCTCTTCCATGATCCTAGGATGCATATCATCAGCCCTCGGACATGCTTAATTGAATTTGGTCAAATTGGTCAAGTAACTTTTGATGTCCTCCTTAGTTATCCTGACATGTCTCCTCTTCCCCACTCACGTTTATATCAATTTTGCTGGTTATCTCACCAAAGCTTTAATAATTTTTTAAAAAGACAAAAACAAAGTAACTTTCAGCCTTCTTTGCCTTATCTGAAATATAGCTGTCTTTCTACATTAAGCAGGGCGACCCAGTTTCCTCTGTCTTCTTTTTACTTACAACATACTTATAAAACCCCATTTTATTGTAATCTAGGGTGAAAACAGACATGACGCTAACCACCCTTTAACCACCCTTGGTGGTTATTTATGCATGTTGCAGGGCTGTATTGGAGCCCTATGCAGCCCTGAAACATGCATAAATGACCACCAAGGGTGGTTAAAGGGTGGTTAGCGTCATGTCTGTTTTCATCCCTAGTTTTCTAGTTGTAACTCATTTTGTGCCTTTGTCTTTCTGATATTTTGCCTCAACACATTACTATTTCTATATATCCTTTCCACTTCCTGCATCTTTGCCTCTTGGTGGTTTGTACTTGTGCTTCTATTACTTTTTTCAGGGACTGCCAGCCTTCCAGAACTCCTCTTTCTTTTCACTTTTCCCTCCATGAGACCTTGCCTATTAACTCTGAGTTTGCTGAAGTCTGCTTTTCAAAGTACAATGTGTGAACTTTGCTTCCGTAGGATCACAAACTCTTGTCATGATCTCTTTCTCCCAAGGTACCTGTCACCTTCACACTCCAAATCCAAAATAACAAAGCCCCTACTTGTTTCTTCAGCTTTTTTCAAAGAGAGCGTTTTCCCCCAACACATGCCAAGAACATCCAACAAATATCAGGGCAACTGATGTCCTCCCCCCTTAGTACCACTTCATGTATACCCTCCAACAGTACCTTTTTGCCTGATATAGTAACAAATTGAGTCTTCTTGTTCTGTACTGGGCTCCCAGCAGCGTAAGGTTTGTGCCAGGTTCAGCAGAAAAAAAGGCGAAAACAGACATAACGCTAACTCCACTTTAACGTTGCTTATGCATGTTACCAGGCAACACTGGAAGTGGGTGGGGATAAAGGAACCCTCCTCCCTCTTCAATGTGGCCATGCCCCTTTGGAACATTGTCACTCTGCAGAAGGTGGGGCCACATCAGAAAAGGGTTGGGAGAGCCTCTTAGCCGCAACCTTTTTCACCATGTCCCCACTGAAATCCGAAGTCCTTTTAATCCCTCCAGATTAAAATGGTAGAACTGCAGCATAGCCTGGAGTTGATTAATTAAAACCTAGAGAGGTATACTAACCCTACCAGCTCCAAATTAGCAGCATATAAATATAAATAAAGAAATAAATTTATGCAGATTATGGGTGACGTGAGGTGTACCTATTCTCTCCATCAGTTTTTTTTCAAGGGGGGGCGGGGAGGAGATGCTTTATGGATGTCTGAAACCTTGGTTACCTTCTAAAAAAAAAAATGCTTTAGCCACCACCGCTGCCTGATTTGGTGGTTTATAATAGACCCCCCAACCATGACGTCTTTTCTACTGTTTTCCCCTTCTTTAACACAGATACTTTAAGTAGCTCTGCTACCTCCCACATCCTGGAACTCAGATGAAGTATATTCATGTTCACTAAACCCCAGCTTACATATTAGATAGTTTATGGCCCTGGTGGTTGCAAAGAAAATCTTGAAGTGATGTCAGTGCAGACTAGTGGATCAGAAAATGAGAATAGCAGCTCATTCTTTTTTCTTTTCTTTTTTTTAATCTTATTATTTGGAGGCCCGATTCATAATTTTTAAACATTTGGCGCTGATAGGGTTAGTATACCTCTCTAGGCGTTAACCCATCGACTACAGGTTCAAGGGCCCGTCGGCAGCATGCCTCATAAAGGCTAGACTGTCATGCACATACATGTTGGGAAAAGGCTTGTAGTTCTTTGAGGCCTGCTTTTATCTTCCCCCTTCTAAGTCTATCAGTAGACTTAGAAGGTGTAAGAGCCTCCACTTACTGAATAGAGCAACTGGTGCCTCAGAGGTGTTGTAACCTTTCTACAAGGCTGTAGGGAGATATCCTCTAAAGACCTAAGACTCAATCTTCCACTACTGAAATCAGTAGAAGCTGAGCCACTGACTTTGATGGAGAATTGTGCCCTTAGTATAAAAATCCCCCTCCCACTGAAATCAAACATTATTGGAGCCAAAATCTCAGCCGTTTGCCACAATCCTCAAATCAATTAGTTCCAGAGTAGTCCCACTGCTCTATAGTAATTGTGACCAGAGTATTTTATATGCATGTGGAGGTAGGAAGGAGGAGTATGGAAGACTGGAAAAGTAAAAGGGAGGGAGGGGAAGAATTATAAAGGGAGATGTGTTCAAGGAGTTCCACCAGGACATTCTCGTGCCTCCTGTCAGGAACACAATGCGGGATGAGGTCTAGGGTGGACCCATGGCAGGATCTGGTGCAGGATGAGCTCTAGAAGTGGAGTCTGAGGGTCCAAGTGAGTAGTACAGGATCAGCATCCAAGGGTTCAGGAGCTCAAAGCATCAAAGTGGGGGACTGGTTCACAGACCAGTGGGCAGGATGGGCGGGCAGGCAAGCAGACGTGGTCAGAAGGGTGGGCTCATGGCAGTCATGTAGCAGGCTCATAGCAATGGTGTAGCAGGCTTGTAAATAGTCACAGCAGAAGTTATAGTTGACTCAGAGCGGGGTCCCAAGCAGGCACCAAGCCTCAACCCAGGAACATGGCAGGCAGACAGACTGGCAGGGATAGAAGGACTGGTTTCAGGACAAGAGGCAGGAGGACTCCAAACAGAACCAGTCCAAAGGTACACACTAGGTTAAAGGGGAGCAGAGCTGGTCCAAAGGTATGTAAAGGGAAATGGACAGGAACCAGGGAGACAAGAGGAACACAGGAATGTGATATTATCTAGGATGAAAAAACAAGAGCCTTAGGGAAAGGGTGGAGTATACATTTAAATAAATAGATATTCCAGACGGATGTTCCACTTAGCTTCCTGTGGCTGCAGACCTGTCTTGTATATGGCAGCCAGTCAACCAGGAAGATGGAAGCATGGAACAAAGCTGAGGAGGGAGCACTGGGAAAGGTCTTCAGTGCCAACCCTGATCCCTGGCCAGAGTGAGTTGGTGGTGCAGCGAAGTCAGTCACTACAGTGCCCCAAGTGTGCCTGTTCAAGCCTTGGTCCTTGCACCTCCCAACATTTTAAGTGGCCAAAACAGGACACGCCCTGTCTCCTTTGACCAATAAACTCCACCCCTCAGTGAACACTCCCAACACTTCACATGCATAAAAATGGACAGAAGCTCTCCTGCTTCTCATTCCATTTAGGCTTCTTATCATTCCATCATCTCCCCATTGTCCTCTTAAGTGTTTTTCATGGGAGTCAGCCAAGAAAGAGGTGCCTGGGGGTTGAATACCATTTTTTGTCTCTGTCCTAAAAGACTAACCCCCTGAAAGAGGGACAGTGGGATTCAGCATCCAAAGGGGGATTACCCCTCTTAAATAGGGGCTGTGGGGAGGCATACATTCTCAAGCGTGGGTACACACTGCCCCTCCTGCTTGGTTACACTTCTGTCCCACATGCTCCCTTGCCCCCACCCCCATTCCGTTTACATCCTAGATGGGGTGGTTTGACAGTGGGTGTGAGCAGGAGACAACACTGCTTGGATGGTACACATCACTCCTTCTGAAGAGTCTGGTGGGGTATAGCAAGACAGGAATAGCAAATGTATGCTGTTGGGGATTTGAGGGCACAGCTGAGGGGTTTGGGGGTCCCCAGCCTCCCCCTGATTGTGCTCCATTTGTACCTGGTCTCAGCAGTGCTATGTGGGAACAATCAGAGGTAGGAGACAAGGAGGCATCATTGTGATTTTACATGGGGTCTGCAGCGCACACACTATATTTACTATGGGTGAAAAGACGTTAGAGCAGCGAGGCATCTCCCCGGGCCACCCCAGGGTAAACCACTACAGCTGCCACTCCTTGGGTTGGTGGGGAGAGCTGTTCACACAAGCAACCCTCCCACCAAAACCTGAGCATGGGGACTACCATCACAGGTCCTTCCTCCCTTAGGTTGGGCCGAGGAGTTGTCCACACAGGGCAGGACTCCCAATCTCCTGCTGCTCAGCAGGATCAGCCCCCTGGAAAGAGCTGCTGCAGCTCCTAGGGGTCCTCCATCAGCTGTTTGGTGCACTCACTCAGGCAAACAGCTGATCAGGGGACCAGCTGTGCACGCTCCTCCAGTGCCCCCCCCCCATCAGCTGTTTGGCAGGGCCAAGTTGACCGCTCTCCTCTGGGCCCAGTCCACCAACCTCACCTTGAGCTGGGAATGGGTGGGGGCCCTAACAAATGGAAGGGAAACTGTTAGCCAGGTGTAGCCTGGGTGGCAAGGCCTTAGCCTGGGTTGTGTCTCCAACCACTGCCACCCAACGCATCCTGTAGCAGCTGGCAGCCCATCTCAGGACAGTAGCAGGCAAACCTCTGGTGGCAACAGAGCAGATGTGCAGGTGAGTCCTGGGCTAAAGCGGGCTAATGTTGCATCTGTTTTCACCTTCTGATATGAGTGAGATCAACAATCACAAAGGTCTCTTTCAGCTACTTTAGAGTAAAATAAATTATTATTCAGTACCTGTTACCGGGAAGTAGGAGATTTCTGAATGTAGTCTCTACAGGCAAATAAATTGCTTCCTTTCCTACTAGGGGTAATTCATCTTCCGTTAAGAGGTTGAAACTAAGGAAGATGTTGAAAATAATACTTCTCCACTTATAAGTCGCACACTTTTTCAATCCCAGAGAAACACCAGATAGGAAGAGGAACTGCGCATGCGCGAACCCGCTTAGACGCGCTTCCTGAAGCTCCTCCAGCCACGCCGCAGGAAAAGCCTCCAAAACAGCCAAAAACCAACTAAAAACCTCAAAGAAAGGTAGGGTGAGATGGGGAAACCAAAGGGGTCCCAGGAGAATAAATCTGGGGCAGCAGCAATAGAAAAACTGTTCTAAATAAAAACGCCCCCCCCCTCCCCCAACGAACTGAAAGCGGAGCCAAAATGGCGGCCGCAAACACTCCCTCTGAGGAAGAGCCCCAAGTAGATAATAGGGGCAGGACACTGGATAAAGAAGATAGAATCCTCTCAATATTAACAGAAATAAAGGCAGGAATAGCAGCCGCAGAAGTAGCCAGAGAAAGCAAAATGGCTGAGATTATAAAACTGCAGCAAGCTGACTCTCAAAACAAAAAAAGAACAGAAGGATTGACTAAAAGAGTAACAAACGTGGAGAATAGAATCTCAACGCTTGAGGATAACACCTTAAACAGCCAGGATCAACAAAATAGAATGCTGGACCTAATTAAAACATTAGAAAATAGGTGCGAAGATCAAGAAAACAGTGCCAGGAGATCAAACTTAAGGCTAGTGGGCATCCCAGAAAACTGGGAAGGGAGAGACACAATACAATTCATATGCAAGGTTTTGGAAACCTCATTCCCAGGGGAGCCCAGTGCACAAGACCCTAAAATTGAACGAGCCCACAGAGCTAACAGGCCCAAACCTAATGAAGAGGAACCCCCGAGAGCCATTATCATAAAATTTCTTGAATATCAACAAAAGGAAAAAATTCTACGATTGGCCAGGGGCAATAAATCTCTGGAATATCAAGGACAAAAAATAAAATTCTTCCCAGATTATGCAGGAGAGACAATGAATAAAAGAAGAAAATGGGCCAAATACTTCACAGAATTAAATCAAAAAGAGTTGAAACCCCAATTGTGGTTCCCAGCAAGGATGACCATTCTATGGAATGGGAAAAGAAAAATATTCATGGAACCAAACGAGTTAGAGGGCTTCTTGCACAAACAAGGGAGAGAACAAGAAGATAACACTTGAAAAACAGCTGCCAGAAAGAACAGTAAAAAGGAAAACTTAAAGGTTTCATAATGAGATGCCTATGTTCATGTTTATAAAAATGAGGTTTATGTTCATGTTTATAAAAATGAGGTTTATGTTTATTTTTATAAAAGTTAAACTTATTAATTAGATTTGAAGTATAAAGTTCCCACAAATATTAGAGATATAGAAATTATAAGGTTTATGTTTAAAACCAAGAAACACTCATGTGAGTGTGAAATATATGATGGAAAGTTATTGGCAAAGTAAAGTTTATTTTTATAAAAGTTAAACTTATCAATTAGATGCAAAGTTTCTATTTGAAATATAAAGCTTTTATAAATATTAGAGTTATAGAAATTGTAAGGTTTATGTTTAAAATCAAGAAACACTCATGTGAGTGCGAAATATATGATGGAAAGTTACTGGTAAAGTAAAGCTTACGTTTGAAATTATATATATGTGAATCACATGTTTATTTTTAAAATTAAGAAACACTCATATGAGTGGGAAATACAGGAAGGAAACTGACTGGTAAAGTAAGCGTATCTTTGATTTATATGTTTGCATGATATAAATGTATGTAAATATGAGAACAACAGGAAAAGGGAATAACATGAATATTAGATTTATGTTTATTTATAATAACTGAAATAGATAGGTTGGTATAAATAGAAGGTTTAAGATAAGAAATATAGAATAAGAGGCTGATAAATAATAACAACAATTAAGGGAAGGGCAAATAGGCCCAAGGAAAAAGGCGGAGAAGGTGGAGGAGGGAGCTGAGAGGTTAAGTAAAAGGCAATGAGCCTCACACTGAAAAAATATAATGATACAGTTCCTCCCCAGGAGAAGAAGGTTAATAAAGTTGATAATGTAAATAGTTGGTTTAAAAAGGAAATGGTTCAGGAAGGTTGGGCAAGGCAACAGAAAAAGAAGGAAAAAGTGTTCATAAAGGAAAAACATAACAGACAGATATGGTAGAAGATATTAAAACAATGTCCCTTAATGTAAAGGGACTAAATGAAGTCATAAAAAGAAAAAGAATAGCACAAGAGATCAAAGAAATTGGGGCAGATGTATGTTTCCTACAGGAGACACACTTTAGAGATAAGGATAGCAAGAGATTCAAAAACAAATATTTTGGGGAAATATTTCACGCATGCAACCCACAGAAGAAAAAGGCAGGGGTCTTAATTGGGATAAAGGCTAACAAAACATTTAACTTGGAAAAAATATACAGAGAGGAAGAAGGCAGACTGCTCATCGTAGTGGGAGAATTAGAGGGCAAAACTACAACAATGGTTAATATATATGCACCGAATGAGGGTACATATGAATTTATCAGAGGGATTCTCCCCCTGATAGAACAATACAGAAAGGGTATATTAATAATGCAAGGAGACCTGAATGCGAGCTGGTCAAGTAAAGATCACTCTAAAAACAAACTTCCTGGGAAATGGCAACTTAATTTAGAAAGCTTACTGAAAATAAATAATTTGATAGATGTATGGAGACATTTAAATCAAACAGAAAGAGATTACACTTTTTACTCACCCGCACACAATACTTACACGAGAATCGATTATGCCCTCATGTGTACAACAGAAATACAAAAATGTAAGAAATGTTTTATTAAAACTAATGTCATTTCAGACCATGACTCAGTAGTTACAGAAATACAATGGGCAGAAAGATCAAAAACCTCGCAAAACAGTAATTGGCAATTATCCAGGGGCTGGTTGAAAAATAATTTTTTTTTAGAACAAACCCAAAAAGCCCTGAAAGAGTACTTTGAACTTAATGAAGGAAGTGTAGACACACAAGCCATTCTATGGGAAGCTGCAAAAGTAGTAATCAGGGGGAAAATGATAGCCATAAAATCAAAACTATGCAAACAAAATAGGGAATATTTGAAGGAATTACAACGAGAACTAAAAGCAGTAGAAGCAATTAATAAAATTAACCCCACAAAACAAAGAGCAAAGAAAATCATAGAAATTAGAGAACAAATTAACCTAAAAGAAATAGAAAAAACCACTGCACAACTGAAACAAATTAAAGGATTTTATTTTGCATACAGTAATAAGCCAGGAAAAACACTGGCACGATTAGTTAAAAGGCAAAACAAAAAGTCACACATAATTTCATTACAGACAGCAGACAAAATCAGGATAACCAAGGATGAGGAAATCAGACAGGAATTCTTCAATTACTATCAGACGTTGTACTCCTCATCAAATCCAGAACCTAAAAAGATAACAGAATTTTTGAATAAATACAAATTACCCAAATTAAACTCAGATCAAATTAAATACTTAAATAGCCCTCTCCAAACAAAAGAAATTGTAGAAATAATTAAAAACTTAACAAATAACAAAGCAGCAGGACCTGATGGATTACCATCAGAGTTCTATAAAAAAACAGCAGCATTAGTGAGTCCATACCTAGTTAACACATATAATGAAATTTTAAAAACAGGAAAATTACCCCAATCATTCTACGAAGCAAATATCACCCTGATCCCCAAAACAGGAAGACCTAGTGACAAATGCGAAAACTACCGCCCTATATCATTATTGAATGTAGACTTCAAAATTTTTTCAAAAGCATTAGCAAACAGGTTAACAGCAATAATAAAGGATTTGATAGATCCCGACCAAGTAGGTTTTATACCTACAAGACAAGGATCAGACAATATCCGCAGAGTAACTAATATAATGCACCACCTTCACAAGACAAAGGAAAAAGCAGCAATTATAATGTTGGATGCGGAGAAGGCCTTTGATAGGACTGAGATAAAGTGCCTGGAACAAATACTGAGCAAAATGGGATTTGAAGGACCATTCCTTAATTGGATTAAAGCAATTTATAAGGACCCAGTATCTAAACTTATAATAAATAATGGACACTCGAAATCATTTAAATTAGCCAGAGGAACTAGACAGGGATGCCCCCTATCACCCTTATTGTTTAATTTAACATTGGAAGTTTTAGCAATTGCAATCAGACAGGAAACAGAAATCAAAGGAATACGCATTGATAAAACAGAACATAAAATAACAATGTTTGCAGATGACACTGTATTATTTATAGGAGATCCAGTAACCTCTACCCCACCCTTACTAAAATTGATACAGGAATTTGGAGACATCTCAGGGTATAAAATTAATGAAAGGAAATCATACGCATTGATATATGGACAAACGGAAAGACAAAGACAAGACATCAAAGCAATCCTCCCTTATCCGGAGGAAGAGAAAGCAGTACAATACCTAGGAGTAAAGCTACCAAAACAATTAAACCAAATTTACAAAGAAAATTTTGCAAAACTCCCCCAACAACTTAGCAAAGAAGCAACAGATTGGAAAGATTTACCTTGCTCCTGGTTGGGAAGAGTAAATTTATTTAAAATGATATTACTACCTAAAATCTTGTATAAAATGTTAGCATTACCCATTCAATTACCAAACCAATTTTTTACAGAATGTGACAAATTAATGAAAGAAATAATTTGGAAAGGAAATAAACCAAGAGTAAATAAGCAAACATTAATGAGACCTAAAGAAAAAGGAGGTATAAATCTCCCTGACCTGCGCCTTTATCACAAGGCTGCAATATTGGGAACATTAAATAACTGGTATTACCAACCAAAAGATATTAAATGGGTAGAAATAGAACAACACATTTTAGCCACACACAGTCTGAAAAATATAATAACAGACGAGGGCACACCAAACAAAAAAATATGGAAGGATCATCCCTTTGCCTGGGGCACATGGATGACATGGCAAAATATAATTTAAAAAATCAAAATTAATCAAAACCATTTCCCATACTCACCGATAGACTTATTGTGCCTCCAAACACAACAACAGGCTCAGAAACTGAGGAAAAAATTAAAGGAGAAAGGATTAGGAAAAATTAGTCATATAATTAAAGACAAAGAAATAATTAGTAAAGAGGACATGGAAAAAATAATTAAAATACGAATAAACCCATTTGAATACATGCAACTTAAGCATGCAATAAATAGTAAAGACAAAAAAGAACAATATACTAGAGACCCCAACAAAATAGAAAAGGTATTGTTTGAACATACTAATAACAAAGGAAAATTATCACGCATATATAGAACTTTAAAAGAAATATGGTATCCCAAACAGATAGGTTACATACAGAAATGGAAAGAGGAGTTAGGAATAGAGATTGCAGAAAAGGAAGAATTAGAAATAATAGATTACATGCATAATAACGCCCACTCACTGGAAATCAAAGAATGCCAAATTAAACTAGTAATGAGATTTTACTTGACCCCTATGCAACTCAGACATATGGAAGAGGGAGGGGAAAGAGGTTTATGTTGGAGGGGATGCGGAGAGCAGGGAACGCAAAGACATTGTTGGTGGGATTGTGACCGGGTACAACCCCTATGGAGAGGGGTATGGGAAAAAATGGAAGAGATGACGAAATTGATCATACCGTTTAAACCGGAGGTAGCTCTGTTGGGTTTATTTCCAGCAGTTGAGATATTACAAAAACAACGGGAATCTTGCTCGGTGTTTCTCCAGGCTGCAAAGAAGGTCATCGCCCTACATTGGAAAGACACTAAAGAATTGTCGACTGGGGAATGGATGAATAGATTGTGGTACCACCTGACTATGGAAAAAATAGCAGCGAATTTAATGGACAAAAAAGAATCCTTTGCTGCAAAATGGTTCCCCTGCGTTTGCGTAATGACAAAAATCAGATCTACCTGAAGATCAAAGAACATATTTATTTGATTATTATGTATAAGTAAAAAGCCCACCTGAACCCAAAGAAACACTACGAAGAGAAACACGTTTTGTAACCACAGTATAATGTTTACAATGTTATAACCACAGTTAAATGTTTGAATTTGTTTATAAGGTTATATAAAAGAAAAGAAAAATCTATTAAAAAAAAAAAAGTTTTACACCATTTTAAAAACAAGAATTATCTGTACCAAATGGTGCAAAAAGAGCTGAAGAATCTAATGCTATTAACAGAGCTAAAAATAGTTTTGTAACAAATTCCTTATTTCCCCTGACATTGTGAACGGTGGCAACTGATTGGCCACTTAATTTTAGAACCAGTCTTTGGGAAAACAAAATAGAGCATTTTTATTCCTCCTAATGACTTATTCAAAAGAGTACAAAGCATTCACTCTGAGTGATTCCAGGATTTCTTTTGTACAGCCTTACTCTGGGTCTGTGCCCTAAACTAGTGATAGAAAAGGATTCGAGGTGAAATCATCAGTAGCTACTAACTAGCATCAGGACAAAAATAAAAGGGATGATTTAATCCTTCTGTGAGAGAAACCAAGGCAAAGACATGGAATTTCTGATTTACATCTCTGGGGTTGTTCTCGCATGCTTCCTGTATCAGTTACATATTCCTGAGTTCCTGGTAAGTGGTACAAATCGCCCATTCAGCCATGATTTAATTAGGACTACTACATCTATTGGGGCTTTTACCTGGAAGGGAATGGGGCAGAAGGGCTGTCATGCCTGCCTGACGTACCCCCTCCCCTTACAGTTTATTATTCTGATCTGATCATAGTGGTGGGGTCGCATCAGAAAGAGAGGCAAGAAGTCCTTATGGAGTATGGACCGCCTTCATCCTGACATGGCAACCCCCTGCTGTACCCAGAAGTCCCAGTTTCTCCAGATACCTGGGGTGCTCATGGCTGACCCAGAGAAATCAGCGCTTCCCCTGTAGCCAGGAGACTCTGGGTCAAAATCTGGAGAGATGGTAATCCTCACTTACACCACCTTGTTTGGGAGAACAATAAGGAGTTCAAAGTATATTAGGAAATTAATAATTATTAATCCAGAAGAACAGATTGTGGGTGTACACTCTTCTGGGCAATAGCAGTACTGCTCCCTCCTTCAGTAAAACTGTAGGATATCAGTTCCTCATATCCTGCAGATCACCAGCTCATATCTGGGGATATCAACACAGAAGCCTATTTCCTGGTCACCAAGGCATCCTCTGTCAATATTCCTCTTGCTATAAAATCCCTCTTGGGATGGGAGATCCAAGATGTAAGAGGAAAAAGAGAGTGGTAACACCCAGGCATGACAACTATATTACCATGAAGTGCAATATTGACTGAGGGGATACTCATGACAGGAAAGCTAAACGTTTGTCAGGTTTACAGGAGTCAAAGTTCCTAAAACATGGAGACACACTCTAGACTGCTATGTGTAATTTGATACAATTCTATTTTTGTAAACTTTATTGTAAATTATATTTATTAAATTACAACTTGTTTTGTAATTTGACAGTTTTTGTTTGAATTTTATGAATTGTGAGCACCCAGAGCCTCTACGGGAAGAGTGGCATATAAATTCAAATACCCATGGTGCCCAAAACTTGCTTGTGACCACATTTTGAAACAAGTATAATCTTGTGTCCACAGCAATAGAGACAAGTTGTCATGTATCAGGATTGGGAGCTGGAGTCCTGATCCACAGTTTGGAAACCTCTGACCTAACCCCTTTTCTGATCCTATGCAGAAGTCTTGTTTTGACCAATATCTTGGACCAATATATGTCACAGCATAATTTTATTTTGTGTAAGGAAATAATTTGAATAAACTTGGAATGTTCCTCTTTACTTTCCTTGAGCATCCCATTCATCTTGTATAAAGAGGAAGAATGAGAAGTAAATTTACTTCTCTGAACCATTTGTTTCTCCCCTACCTTTTACTATGCCTCTTGCTTGATACCTCTCTAAGATTCCCACCTTTAATCAGTCTGGTCTCTGGTACAGAAATGTTCTCATGCTTCTAATCCTTCTGTGGACCTTTTCTATTGTATCTTATACTGTGGAATGATCAGAACTGGATACAGTACTGAAAATGAGGCTTTATCATTGATTTATACACTGTATTAAAATAAATACAGCATTATTCTCTGTACCTACCTTACTCCCCGGAGGGAGGGTTTGGGAGGGGGGGGGAGGGCTACTGGACAAGCAGCCAGGCTTGAGGGGCCAGGATCAGGTGGACGGAGGGGAGGGCGTGGTCATTGAGGTCGTATTGGGGCGGGGACGGTATGGTCCATGGGGTTGTATGGCGTGTGCCCCGAGGGGACCGAGGTGCCTAAAGGAGGTGCAGGTCGCCATCCCCCCGCTGAGGAAGAGGGAGGAGCCAGGTCCAAGGTCCGTACGTGGGGGGTTGCTGCTGTTAAATGCGAGGTCCGTGGTGAACAAGGCCCCAATTATCCGGGACTTAATCTCGGATGGGGCCGTGGACCTCACATGTATCACGGAAACCTGGCTGGACGATCTGGCTGGTCCAACTTTGGCGGATCTTGTTCTGGCTGTGTATGCCGTGCAGCATCAGCCCCGCATGGGCGGCTGGGGAGGTGATGTAGCTATTGTTTTTAGAGAGGAGTGTCCTGTTCGGAGGTATCCAGTTCAGGAGATTATGGGTGTTGAGGTCCTTCACGTGGTGTTTGATTTGGTTGGGGGCAAGTTAGGGGTGCTGCTGGTGTACCGGGCCCCTTCCTGCCCGGCAGCATCCCTTATCGCTCTAGCAGAGCTGGCCTCAGAGATGGCGTTGGGCTCCTCCAGGACTTTGGTTCTGGGGGACTTCAATATCCACGCCAATGCCGGCCTTGTTGGGGCGGAGCGAGAATTCATGGCCACCATGGCAACCATGGACTTGCGCCAGGAGGTGATCTGCCCAACCCACGTGGGGGGACATACCCTCGACCTGATCTTCGGTTCTGGCCTTGAGATGGGGGGTCCGGTTGTGGGGGAGGTTACAGCAGTGCCCTTGTCATGGACGGACCATTATCTCCTTCAGGCCAGTCTTCTAGCGCACCCCCTCCAGAAGGGGATGGGACCAGTTAGGATGGTCCGCCCTCGGAGGCTGATGGAACCCCAGCGGTTCTAAGAGGTCCTGAGGGAGTTAACCTTGGACTGGGACGGCCACTCTGTGGATGAGCTAGTCCAGCATTGGAACAGCTTGCTGGAGGAGGCCATTGACAGGGTGGCTTCCGAGACGCCCTCTGCCTTGGTCTCGTCACCGCAGGGCCCCTTGGTTTACCGAGGGACTGCGATGTATGAAGCGAGTAGGCAGGAGGCTGGAGCGATGTTGGCGGCAAACTCGCTCTGACTCCGACCAACTTCTCCATAGGGCCCATTTGCGGTCCTATGTGGAGGCTGTGAGGGGAGGGCAGCGAGGAAGGAGTTCCTTGCTGTCCTCATAGCATCTGCGAAGTCACGCCCGACAGAGCTGTTCTGAGTGGTGCGGGGGTTGGTTAGTCCGGCCTCGCTCCGCTTGAATGGGGATTTGTCCCAGGCCCACTGTGAGGAGTTTTTCATCTACTTCGCAGACAAAATCACTCGGATTCAGAGCAACTTTGACGCCAGATATGGGTCAGTAGGTGGAGAGCGCGAGGTGATGGAGACCCCATCCGGTCCATCTTTGGGGGGGGGGAGTTTCAGGAAGTGACGCCGGCCGATGCAGTGGATGTCCTGGGGTCTGTGAGGGCCACCTATTGTGAACTTGATCCATGCCCATCCTGGTTAGTAAAAGCTTCCAGAGAGACATTGGGGACGGTGCTGGAGAGGGTAGTGAACGCGACTTTGCAGCAGGGGGGGTTGTCACCCAGTCTCAAGGAGGCTGTGGTGCACCCCCTGATGAAAAAACCATCTTTAGACGTGGATGCACTAGCCAGTTACCAACCTGTCTCTAACCTTCCCTTTTTAGGGAAGGTTATTGAGCTGGTGGTGGCAATCCAGCTCCAGGCGCATCTAGATGGCATCGGTTTCCTGGATCTGTTTCAATTTGGGTTCCGCCCTGGCTATGGCACTGAGACGGCGTTGGTGGCCTTGGTTGACGATCTCCGCCAGGAGATGGATGCAGGATGTTCAACATTTCTCATCCTGCTAGATCTCTCAGCCGCCTTTGACACCGTGGACCATGGGCTGCTGTTGAGATGGCTTCGTGACCTGGGGGATCTGGATGGGACTGTTCTTGAATGGTTCCGTTCATTCCTCTCGGGGAGAAGCCAGTGCGTGGTGCTGGGGGAGGAGACGTCTTGCCCCCGTGCCTTATCATGCAGCGTTCTGCAGGGTTCTATTCTGTCTCCATTATTATTTAATGTATATATGCAGCCCCTGGGGGAGGTTGTGAGAGGGTTCGTGGTGCGATGTCACCAATATGCTGATCATACTCAGCTCAGCTGTACCTTTCTTTTTCAACAGACCCAGACCCTGCTGTCTCAGTGCTATCGCAGTGTTTGGAGGCCGTGGTTGAATGGATGTGGCAGAGCAGACTGAAGCTCAACCCTGATAAGATGGAGGTGATGTTGGTGGGG